>UESW01001460.1:101100-457361 GCA_900491605.1 Calamus simplicifolius
GTCAAAAAGCAGTTTTTGATAAGGCTGGATTAGGATATAATACATTTAGAAAACAAAAATCTTTGAAAAATATTTTTGTACGTGCTAGCCAAAGTAACATCACTTGTTTTAAATGCAATTTAAAAGGGCATAAATCATTTGAATGTAATTTACAAAAACCAAATAAGAATTTAAATTTTAAAGGGAAGAAAATATGGGTTCCGAAAGGAACAATATTTGTTGCTACTAACCATGAAGGACCCAAGAAAGCTTGGGTACCTAAACATAAAGTTTGATTTCATTGCAGGAATGTCTTGTGGCCAAGAGATCAAAGAGAAAGTGGTATCTTGATAGTGGCTGCTCAAGACATATGACGGGTGACAAAGAAGAATTCATCACCCTTGAAGAAAAGAAAGGAGGAGTTGTTACGTTCGGTGATAATGGTAAAGGTCAGATTATGGGCCTTGGTAAAATCCGTATAACTCCATCCACTTTATAGATAATGTACTTTATGTTGATGGTTTGAAGCATAACTTAATTAGTATAAGCCAATTGTGCGATAAAGATTTTAAAGTATCATTTGAAACCTCTTTCTGCACAGTATCTAATTCCATTGATAATAGCATTGTATTTACTGGTTATAGACATGGCAATGTTTACTTGGTTGATCTAGATAAATTATCTATGAGTGATCATTGCTTAATTGCTGATAATGCTAATATGAATGAAATTGGATGGTTATGGCATCGTAGATTAGGTCATGCAAGCACACACCTAATTTCAAAACTAATTAAAATGGACTTAGTTAAAGGGCTACCTAAAATAGATTTTGAAAACAACAAAATATGTGATGCATGTCAATTTGGAAAACAAACAAGAAGTTCTTTCAAATCTAAAAATGTTGTTTCAACTTCTAGGCCATTAGAGCTACTTCACATGGACCTTTTTGGACCAACTAGAACCACAAGTCTAGGAGGAAAGAAATATGGTCTTGTGATTGTAGATGATTACTCTAGATACACTTGGGTATTGTTTTTAGCTCACAAAGATGAGACTTTCTCGATATTCCTGAAATTCTTTAAGAAAGTCACAAATGAGAAAAACACTACCATAGTGTCTCTAAGAAGTGATCATGGAACTGAATTTGAAAATCACCTATTTGAAAATTTTTGTGCTGAAAATGGTATTAATCATAATTTTTCTGCACCTAGGACCCCACAACAAAATGGTGTTGTAGAAAGGAAAAATAGGACTTTAGAAGACATGGCCCGTACCATGCTATGTGAAAGCAACCTACCAAAGTATTTTTGGGCGGAAGCTATAAACACGGCATGTTACATTTTAAATAGAGCCCTAATAAGACCAATACTTAAGAAAACACCTTATGAACTATGGCAAAACAGAAAACCTAATATTAGATATTTTCATGCATTTGGTTGTAAATGCTTTGTTCATAATAATGGTAAAAATAATTTAGGCAAATTTGATGCTAAATCTGATGAAGGAATATTCTTAGGATATTCAACAACTAGTAAAGCATATAGAGTATTTAACAAGAAAACCTTAGTTGTTGAAGAATCCATTCATGTAGTTTTTGATGAATCTTTAGCAACTCGTTCCGAAAAGTTTGATGATGAGGAAGATACAAACATAATTGAGAAAGATCTTGAAAAATTAAATATTGATGTATCTTCAGATCATGAGCAAGAAGCTAAAGATAATGATTCACCTAAGGATGATGATACTAACACTAATCATAATGATATGGATCTTCCTAGAGATTGGAGATACGCTTATAGTCACCCTAAGGAATTGATTATAGGTGATCCATCTCAAGGAATAAGAACTAGATCATCTATGAGAAATATTAGTAATCATCTTGCATTTGTATCACAAATTGAACCTAAAACTATTGAAGAAGCTGAAAAAGATAATAATTGGATGTTAGCTATGCAAGAAGAATTAAATCAATTTACTAGAAATAATGTATGGACATTAGTAGAAAGACCTAAAGATCATTCTGTTATAGGATCAAAATGGGTATTTAGAAATAAACTAGATGAAAATGGCATAGTAATTAGAAACAAAGCTAGATTAGTTGCAAAAGGATATAATCAAGAAGAAGGTATTGATTTTGATGAAACCTTTGCACCAGTAGCTAGATTAGAAGCCATTAGACTATTACTTGCATTTGCATGTCACATGAATTTTAACTTATTTCAAATGGATGTAAAAAGTGCTTTTTAAATGGATTTATAAATGAAGAAGTGTATGTAGAACAACCACCAGGTTTTGAAGATCATGAATTTTCAAATCACGTTTTTAAATTGCACAAAGCATTATATGGTTTGAAACAAGCACCTAGAGCATGGTATGATAGATTAAGTAAATTCTTAATTGAAAATGATTTTATAAGAGGAAATGTAGATAAAACATTATTTTTGAAAAGAAAAGGTAAAGATTTATTAGTAGTTCAAATATATGTTGATGATATTATTTTTGGTGCTACTAACAATCTTCTATGTCAAGAATTTGCTAAGTTGATGCAGGGTGAGTTTGAAATGAGCATGATGGGAGAACTCAACTTCTTCCTTGGACTCCAAATCAAACAAGAAAAGGAAGGGATTTTCATCAACCAAACCAAGTACACAAAGGAACTACTCAAAAAGTTTGGTATGGATTCAATGAAACCCCTTGGAACTCCAATGAGTCCTTCATGCAAATTAGACAAAGATGAGGAAGGTAAGAAAGTTGATCAAAAGTATTATCGAGGTATAATCGGATCCCTACTCTACTTAACTGCAAGTAGACCTGATATAATGTTCTCTGTTTGTCTATGTGCTAGATTTCAATCAGAACCTAAAGAATCTCACTTAATTGCTGTTAAAAGAATACTAAGATACTTAAATGGAACAAAAAATGTAGGCTTATGGTATTCTAGAGACTCAACATTGAACTTAATTGCATATTCTGATTCTGATTATGCTGGATGTAAGTTAGATAGGAAAAGCACAAGTGGTGCATGCCAATTCTTAGGAAGTAACTTAATCTCATGGTTTAGCAAAAAGCAAAATTCAGTTGCATTATCAACTACTGAAGCTGAATATGTTGCAGCTGGAAGTTGCTGTGCTCAAATCCTATGGATTAAGCGACAACTTGAAGACTATGGTATCACACTTGACAAAACACCTATAAAATGTGACAACACAAGTGCAATTAATCTAACAAAAAATCCAATTCAACATTCTAGAACAAAACACATAGAAATTAGATATCATTTTATTAGAGAACATGTAACGAATGGAGAAATATGTCTTGATT
This sequence comes from Calamus simplicifolius, assembly GCA_900491605.1. Lineage (NCBI taxonomy): Eukaryota > Viridiplantae > Streptophyta > Magnoliopsida > Arecales > Arecaceae > Calamus > Calamus simplicifolius. Next base: position 104,401 of record UESW01001460.1, read on the forward strand.
ATGTTAATACTGAAGATCAATTAGCTGATATATTTACAAAACCCTTGAGTGAAGAAAGATTCTGTTATCTTAGAGGAGAGTTAGGGATTTGTGATCCATTAGAATGATTTGAAACCCCTAAGAAAAATTATCTAGAACTCTGTCTACTCTTTGATCTTTAAGGAAATCTTATCTAGAATTCATATCTAATTGATCTATTAAAATCCAATGATTTTTTATCAATTTTTATGATCAATATCCGGACACATTTCAGATTCTCTGAAACTTTATGTTTTTGCTCTGAAATGGTCTCGGAGCCGACTCGGTCAGTATCGGAGTCGACTCCATGTTTCTGCTGAAACTCTGGAGCCGACCCCATCTCTGTGCGAGTCGACTCCACTTCGGGATAAATTTCTGTGACTACCCGGAGTCGACCCCACACTTTGCGGGAGCCGACTCGAAGTGGTCCCAGGTCGATTTATCTAGGGCAGAGTCGACTCCTCGTCACTTCTATCTCTCAAATCAATCAAATACTCTCTCCAAATTTTTCCTAACCTACCAAATCCTTAGAAATCCTTGATTAACCTTTCCACTAGATCAAATGGCTCCTAAAACCCGTGGTTCTAGCCTTGGTGCGGCCGGGATGAAAGGAAGAAGGCGGTGAAGAAGACTGTGAGGCGTCCCGCTCGCGAACCCTCTCCGAGCATGGATTCCACCTCATCCTCTTCAACTCCGAGTGCTTCTCCTACTACGGCCACATCTCAGGTAGACCGTCTAGCCGATAGAGTGATTACAACCGGGAGAAAGGTTGATTTTGAATTATTTGAGGCAGAAGGTTTTCTTGTGGGGAGGCAGTTAATTGAAATGGGATGGGAGAAATATGTTCTTAGATTGTCCAACCTACCCAGCCCTAGTTAAAGAATTTTATAAAAATCTGTCAAGAGGAGATAATGGATTAGTCAGCATCATTAGAGGAAATAGAATAAATGTGACAGTGGATTTACTCTCAAGATTTTGGAACTTCCAGTGTCTGGTACTTCACTTTTTCACTGATGATAGGAGCCCAGCTCTATCAAGATTGCTTAATAAAGAATTGTTGGTTTTGAAGAAGTCTTGCAAATCAACTATCCTTGGAATTAAGACTTCTCCATAACATTTGTAGTAGGATTCTATTCCCTAAGATTGGGAGATTTGACTATGTTTCTGAGAGAGATATTTTGTAATGGATGCTATAGTGACTGGAAGACCTATCAATCTTCCGAGCATGATATTTGGTACATTGCTGACTGTGGGAGCAAGAGGAAATCTAGTCTACCCTATGGCATGATATTAACTAAGATTTTCAAAGCCAAGGGATAATCATTTCCGATAGTGAGCCAATGAGAAATTTAAGACACACTGATTACTATAGTTTGGCCACTATTCATAGAATGGGATTTGTGAAGAAGGATGGCAGATGGGAAAGGAAAAGTATGTTGGAAGATAGAGCCGCGGATGTTGAGGCACCTGGACCTCAGTTAGACATTCATCTCCTGTACCTCCTAGCTCTTCTGTTCCTGTTCCGCTCCTTCTCCTGCTCCGATGGTTGATCAGTCATCTTCTTCATCTGTCGGTTTTTCAGATCTTCAGTTAATGCAGCTTAAGAGTCTTCTTGATGATCAGGCGGATAAATTGAAGACAGAGTTTGACAATAAATTCATGAATCTTAAAGAAACTCTTTATTCATTAGATGATCGGATCACCAAGATTGAATCTACTCTTAGCTCCTCTACTGAGTCTTTAAGTGGTGATTAAAGAATATTTTTGAAGAACTTAAAGACATCTGTGGAGATGGTGAGACCTATGCAAAGTGCAATGCTGAACTTCAAGACAAAATTTAACTGCTTGTACTTTTGTAGATGAAAGACTGAAGGATTATGTTAAGATTCAAACTGACGGAATGAAGAATATTATAGATCACTTAACAAGGATTGTAAGGACACATTTTTGATGTAATAGATGCTTAGTCTTTGCAATGTAATGAAGTTCATATTATGTTTTACATTTTGATACATTGATGTAATGAAAAGTCAGTTTTGAATGCTCAATGTAATCTGAGTTTGAATGTACTTCTCCTATTATCAATGAATCTCAGATCTTGTTAAAACATATCTTAAATCATGAATGTGATTATGTTTGATGCTTCTCTACCTTTTTGTTGATAACAAAAAAGGGGAGAGTTTTATATACATAACTGTATATGCATGGGAGAAATTAAACGAATGTTATTATATATGCATATAATAATTGAATGAATGAGATAAAAGGAAGTAATAATTAAACATTACACATACAGTGAATGAATGAAAAAGCAATTTAGATGAAAAGGCTGTATTTTGACATTAAATTGTGTATAAGCTTAAATTGAATGAATGGAATATTTATTTGAGTTTCATAGGGGGAGCTACCTCATTCAGGGGGAGCCTAACTATGAAAATAAAATAAATTCTTTAATTAATCATGCATATACTCAATGTTTTTGTCATCATCAAAAAGGGGAGATTGTTGGGGAGATTGTTGAGAAATTGTTGCCCCAATCTTATTGATTTTGATGATTACCAAAAGCCATGAGTATATTAAAAGATGCAATGAGTTTATTTACATGAGCAATGAATTTATTTAGAACAATCAATGAGTATGTTAAGTATGACTTTAATCAATTGAAAGTAACTTCAAGCTCCATGTTTAAGCTTTCAAAAAGAAATTTTTATACTTCATATCTCAATCAATGAGTTTTTGGAACATTTCTTGAATTGATTCCTAATGTCAATTTTATTATATTCAAGTCAAAAATTGATTTAAAATTAATCTGGAACGAATTTCAAAGTCAATCAGAAAATTCTCTGATTTTTGATACGTTCCGGAGCCGACTCTAGAGTTTCAGAGTCGACTCCACTCAGTATACAGAGATGTCTGTTTGTCTCGAGTCGACCCATGTGATTTCTCGAGTCGACCCCCGATTTTGTCGAGCCGACTCCATGACTGTGTGAGTCGACTCCGCTCAGACACCAGAGAATTATTTTTCTGAGCACTTCTCGAGTCGACCCCTTGCTTTTCATGAGTCGACCCCCGACTGTCAGGAGTCGACACCTTATTTTCGTTGAGTCGACCCTTAACTTTCTGATTATTTCTATTTTTGGTATCGCGTCTTCGAGCCGACTCGCCTAAAGCTGGAGTCGACTCCAACAAATCTGGGCGTGATTTTTCTGAATGCCAACTCAGCGCCAACGGTAAGATTTTTCAATAACGGCTAGATTTCTTTGTTCTAACGACTATATTTTTGCAGAGTCTATAAATAGAGAGGCCGTTTTCAAATCAAAACAGAAATATACAAATCAAGAGAGAAAAAGAAAAATCTTTCAGAAAAAGAGAAAAACAGAGCATCATTTGAAAAATCCGAGATTCAAAAATAGAGTGAAAGAAAAGGCGTGAAATCAAAGGAGACTTCATCTGTGCTCAAGTTCATCAATCCAAGAAAAGTCTAGAAGAAAATCCAAGAGCCATTCAAGAGCAAATCAAGAGATTTTCAACATTCAAAGAAAGGAAGAAAAAGCTCAAATCAACTCCAACATTCAATCCGTGAAGAATCTGAGCTGAGGCCCGATTCCACACTTCAAAGGAGTTGAGGAAAAAAGAAAAGAAGAAAAGCCTGCACTCAAATCAAATCTAAACAGGCTCTTCTAAACCTTGCTTTTATTTTGAAATATCTGCTCTAAAGGAGCTGTTTTGTATTAAACTTACATTTTATCTTGTGGTTTGCTAATTCAATCAGAGGGTTGAATTAGTGGAGGTAGTGTACCTCGTCACAAGCTAAGGTTAGCTTGTGTGTTGGGTTTTATGCTGGTAAGCCCGTGTAAAACCGGCTGGGTTCGTTGTGATCCCGGAAAACAACAAGTTTGGGTTGTAAGCTTGTAAAACAACTCGACTGTAATCGAGGAGATTATAGTGTGGACCCAAGTGGAGCTTGGGAGTGGACGTAGGTGTTGGATACACCGAACCACTATAAAATTTGTGTTTGCCGTGCTTATTTATCTCTCTCTTGCTATCGTGCTTTAACTTGAATTAATTGTTTACATCCTCTCATCAATAGTTTAAATTACATTAAAAGGCTTAATTTTTAAAAGAATCCAATTCACCCCCCCCTCTTGGGTTGCCATCTGGGCCAACAAATTTGAATGTGTTCTGATACAAAATGAGAAGGTGATAGCTTATGCCTCCAGACAGCTAAAGCCATACGAGCAAAATTATCCTACCCATGACCTGGAGTTGGCCGCTGTGATTTTTGCGTTAAAGATCTGACGGCATTATCTATATGGAGAGGCATGTGATGTGTACACATACCACAAAAGTCTGAAATACATCTTCACTCAGAAGGAGTTAAACTTGAGGCAAAGGAGGTGGATGAAGCTACTAAAAGATTATGACCTGAACCTGCACTATCACCTAGGGAAGGCCAATGTGGTAGCTGATGCCTTGAGCAGGAAGTCCTCCTCGGAGTTAGCTTCTATAATCACTTCTTAGCCTCACATCCAGAGAGACCTTGAGAAGCTGGAGATTGAATTGCGAGTATAACGGTCCGATGGGATTGTAGCAGTACTTGTACTCCAACCAACTTTGTTAGATAGGATTAAGTCCTCCCAGAAAGAAGACTTGGACCTACAAAAGATTAAGGAAGCTATGGAGTTAGGGGTCCAAAATGAATTTATTATAATAAAAGATGGAACCCTGAGATTTAATGATAGGATCTATGTGCCAAATGTGGAGGATCTAAGGGTAGAGATTCTGAGGGAGGCCCACTATTCTCCCTATACAGTGCATCCAGGAGGTACCAAGATGTACAAAGACCTAAAAGAAAACTTTTGGTGGAAGGGAATGAAGAGAGAGATTGCTCAGTATGTAGCGAAATATTTAGTATGTCAGCAAGTGAAGGCTAAGCATCAAAGGCTTGCAGGACCCCTTCAATCTCTGATGATTCCACAATGAAAATGAGAGAAGATCACTATGGACTTCGTGACTGGTCTGCCTAAGACCCCTAGGAGCAGCGATGCATATAGGTCATTGTAGACAAATTGACGAAGTAGGCCCATTTCCTGCCATTCAGTGTTGGGATTTTTAGTGAGAGATTGGCCATCATGTATATTGAGCAATCGTGAGGCTTCATGGCATTCCCGTATCTATTGTATCAGATCGAGATATAGGTTTGTGTCCCAATTCTGAAAGAGTCTTCATAGAGCTCTAGGGCCAAATTGAACTTCAGCACAACCTTCCATCCCCAGACAGATGGACAGTCTGAGAGAACCATACAGACCCTGGAGAACATGTTGTGAGCCTGTGTGATAGACTTGGGTGGTGCTTGGGACAACCACTTATCTTTAGTGGAATTTTCTTACAATAACAGCTACCAAGCCAGTATCCAGATGGCTCCATTCGAGGCTTTGTATGGTAGGAAATGCATATCTCCCTTATGTTGGGATGAAGTAGGGAGAGAAAATTGTTGGGCCCTAAGCTAATTCGGTAGACAATAGAAAATGTGCAGTTGATCAAGGGATGACTCCGCACAGCTCAGAACCGACATAAGAGCTATGCTGATGTGAGAAGATGGAGCTAGAATTTCAGGTTGGAGATCATGTCTTCCTGAAGATATCACCAACCAAAAATATGATGAGATTTGGGATTAGAGGCAAGCTGAGTCCACAATACATTGGGCCATTTGAGATTCTAAGCAAAGTAGGAGAGGTGGCTTATAGCCTGGCATTACCTCCGGCACTCTCTGGGGTACACAATGTATTTCATATATCCATATTGAGGAGGTACATTTCTGACCCCAGCCATGTGATAGAATTTGAGCCCATGCAGTTAAGGAAGGATCTAACATATGAGGAGCATCCTGTGCGTATTGTGGGGCCGCAAGGATTAAATTTTAAGACGGCGTAGCATTCCCTATATCAATGTTCAGTGGAGTAACCATTCTGAGAGGAAAGCTACTTGGGAGCTTGAGGAGGAAATTAAAGAGAAATATCCTTAATTGTTTGTAACATAGCATATGTAAATGGAAAGAAGATTAATCATATGATCAAAGCTTTGGATTCTAAATGTTATATGAAGTACATCAATTTCGAGGCCGAATTTTTTATAAGGAGAGGAGAATGTGAACCTCTGTTCTTCAACAGATCCTCACCATGTGAAGATCCGCCATCTTTGACCGGAGAGAGGGAGGCGCTGCCCCTTCCACCGCAATTGTTGATTGGCATGGTAGGGGGGCGCCGACGTGCCCCCTCTTCACACAGGCACAAAGGAGGGGCTAACCCTCCCCTCGCCATGATATAAGGGGGGGAGCACCCCCTTCTTCTCCATGATCACCGTCCCCCTACTCGTGTCGTCTGCCTCCTCACCTCGCCGTCCTCCAGCAAGGTAAGAGAAAGAGAGAAAGGGGGAGAAGATGAAGGGGAGAGGGCTACCGGGCCCTCCCCTCACATGGGAGCCAAACCGGCTCCCGTAAGTTGGTTCGAGCCCAGCGACGTACTTGCCAGCTCATCGGGCCCCAGCCCCAAGCATCAACCCCCACCGGCGCTAGGCACAAAGACAAGCCGCAGCTGAGAGAAAGAAAGAAAGAGAGAGAGAGGGGGGGAGCTCGGCCGCGGCGGCGATCGGCTCCAGGCCGGTCGTCGGCGACCGGGCCACTTCGGGGAGAGGCTGGCGGCGGCCCTGGCCACCGGCACAGACTCCCCTATTTCGGGTGAAACAAGGGAGCGGGAGAAGAAGAAGAGAGAGAAAAAAAGGGGATGCTTGTTGGGCCGATTGGGCTGTTTTGGATTGGGCCTGTTGGGCCGGCTCACGAGTCACATTTGAGCTGAACTTTAGGCCCTGTATTAGGCTGAGAATGAAGAAATGAAAATATCGCCCGGATCAGTGTTGATCCTAGTTTCTTGGGGCATTTTATTTTCCCATTTGGATGCATATATTGAGAAATATTCAAGCTCAAAGTTGGGCCCAGGATTAGTTTGGGTAGAATTTAAGGGACACTATTATTCAAATTTTAGATATTTAATTGTATAAAAATGATGCTGTAGGTACCCAGATGTCCAAATAGCGGTTTACAGTTTGAGATTAGCGTACTAAGGTAAGTAAGCTAATTATCATGATTTCATAAATTATTTAATATATAAATCTTTGAATTTATAGCTGTATGCATATTTATGAAATGAGACAAAATGAAATTTTGTTATTTAATTTGATAAATAGTACCACAAGTATGTAATTGAGTATCTGTTATAATTATATGTGACTGCTAATATTTGCAAAGTAGTGGATTATAAATATGCAAAAAATGAAGGATGTGATTATTTTGGTTTTACAAAATATACTGGTACTATTGATGTATTTTTATGCTACGAATGTACAAACCACTGTATATGTGATGTGAGAATCTTATGTTTATGATGATGCATAATGTGTTACATGCAAATATGATGATGATATGAGATATACTTATATGTGTCGCCGCGGTTCTCATATGATATGAAATAATGTGAAATGATGTGAAATGCCAAGTGATACGGGACCCACCTTCATAGGGAAAGATATGTGAAGGACACACATCTGTAGGGTATGTTGTGATTGATTATGATATATGGCATAACGCTGGTATCAGGACCCTTTCTCTTAGGGGACATTTAAGAGTAATACATCAGTTGGGTGTTGTAGGGTCGTGGGACACATAAGGAAATAGTAATTATATAAATACAGTGGATTTGTTTATATTGCATATTTCGGCATTTATTGTATGAATAAGCTTCCAAAATTATTTTAAGTAAATGATATGCTTACTCTGATAATATGGTAAGTGTATTTGAAATTGGAAGCTTATTATCTAAAAGTTGATTTGCTTTGATAATATGTTGAAATAATTAATGGATTATATTATATTAGGCTTGCTTATTGAGTGTAAGCTCATATAAATCTCACAATGTTTTTCAGAGCCACAAGACTGAAGAATGAGATTTGAGGTAGTTGGAGCTTCTATCAGAGTAAATTAAGATCCAATATTTTGTTGTAACCCCATTGATTTATATATGATGGGCATATAGCCCAAAACTCATTATTATGGCTTGTATTAAAGTTATTGACTCTGAATGACATAAAGGTATTATCCTTTCTTGAATAAATTGGATTGTTACGGGATGCCTTGCATGCCATGCATGTGGTGGGTTGCCACCTCTGAATCCCATATTGGGTCTAAGGCATGACCCATTCTGTCTCATGTTGGATATGGATCTGACCGTGAACCATCATGTCGAAAACCCAGAGGAATTATTCTCTGACGTCGTGTCTTTTTCACATGGTTTTAATCTTAGCCAACTTCTTATAGCTGATCCAATGCTAGTTTCATACATACTCGTGCACATGAAATCTTAGTTGCTATAGTCTTGCTCAATTTAAACCGGTGTATTCCAAGATATTAACCTGCTTGATGACTAAAACCAGCGCTTTGAAAGCCTAAGTGTTGGAAATTGAAAAGACTCTTCGTATCCCAAGCTGTTGGAAATTGAAGAGACTCTTCGTATCCCAAGCTCATCTTGGGACTTGGTGTTTTGAAAATTGTTATCTAGGGAATTATGTTTTTATTGTTACTGGTTTCCATTCTATAAATACTATGTAATCCTTCCGTTTACAAAGCAATAGAAAAACTATTCAATATTTCCTTCTTCCAACATCTGGTATCAGAGCTAAGTTGTTATCGGATAGGATGGCTTCTGTGAGTAGTGCCGGGAATGTCCAACCTCAACTCCCAAGGTTTGATGGGAAGAATTTTGAGCATTGGAAGATCCAGATGGAGGTGCTGTTCGGTTTTCAGGAGCTGACCGAGATTATTGAAGAAGGATTCGTCAAGCCAGGAGCAACGGCAGATTCGACAACGAGGAGCAGAAGACAACAAAAGAAAATCGTAAGAAAGATCGTAAGGCTCTCTTTTACATCTTTCAAGCGATAGATTCGTCAATATTTGAAAAAGTGACAAATTCGAAGACGGCAAAGGAAGCATGGGATACTCTCATCAAAATTTACAAAGGTGTTGAGAAGGTCCAGAAGGTTCGGCTTCAGACTCTTCGTCGACAATATGAGCTCCTTCAGATGGAAAAGTCGGAGTCCATTTCCGACTATTTCTCACGGGTCTTGACTCTTGTCAATCAAATGAAGGCCAATGGTGAGACTATTGGTGATCAACTTATTGTCAGAAGATCCTTCGGACGCTAATGTTACAGTTTGAATATATTGTAACTTCCATTGAAGAGTCACGTGACCTCTCTGTTTTGACCGTGGATGAGTTGGTTGGCTCTCTACAAATGCATGAGCAACGACTCAAGGAGAAGTCCAAGACGGTGGAGGCCAAGACGGTGGAGGAGGCTCTTCAAAGCCAGTTGGTGTTGCCTGATGACAAGAAGAATCTTTCTACTCAAATGAAAGATAAAAGGCGGCAGGAGAAGCAACCTCGACAACAAAAAGATAAGTCCCATATTCAATGTTTTAATTATAAAAAGTATGGGCATTATAAATCTGAGTGTCGAAGCAAAAGATCTGGTGGTCAAAAGTTTCATGCTAAAGTAGCAAGTTCTGTCGACAGATTTGATGATGAGCATGATAATGCTCTTTTATTCACGTGTGATGCTTCGGTGGAGAACCATAAGAATGTTTGGTACTTAGACACTGGATGCAGTAATCATATGTGTGGTGAAAAGAAGTTATTTTCACATTTCGATGACACCTTTCGTTCGGAGGTGAGGTTCGGGAATGATACAAAATTTCCTATCATGGGAAAGGGAAGCATTAAAATCAAGATAAAAGATGGATCGGTTTTAACCATTTCCAACGTCCATTATGTTCCTGGCCTTCGAGAGAATCTCCTGAGCATATGACAGTTGTCCGAGCGAGGCTATCGCATAATCATCAAGGATGAGGTTTGCATGATTCATGATGGCAAAGGAGGATTGATTGCGAAGGTAAAAATGACTCAAAATCGCCTTTTTTCTTTGTATATTAATTATGCTTCATCGTGTTTTAGTGCCTTGGTGCAAGATTCTTCATGGCTTTGGCACAAGCGGTTCGGACATGTGAATTTCGATAGCTTGAAGCTATTGTGTCGAAAGAAGATGGTGCGAGGTATGTCCGAAATTTCTTCTCCAAAGGAGATCTGCGAACCATGCGTCATTGGGAAGAAATCTAGAGAAAGCTTCCCTTCAGGACAATCATGGAGAGCGATGAAGCCATTGGAGTTAGTTCACTCTAATCTCTGCGGACCGCTCGGTGAATCGTCGAATCGAGGGTACAGGTATTTTGTTACCTTCATCGATGACTTTAGCAGAAAAACATGGGCTTATTTCTTGAAGCAGAAGTCCGACGTCATCGATGCTTTCAAAGAGTTTAAAGCCTATGTTGAAAACCAAAGTGGGCACAAAATTCGGATTCTCCGAACTGATCGTGGCACAGAATATTTGGTTGGTGATGGTTTCTTCAAGCAATGCGGCATCAAGCATCAATTGACAGCACGGTATACTCCTCAACAGAACGGAGTAGCAGAAAGGAAAAACCGCACTATTGTCGATATGGTACGTACTATGCTTCATTCTAAACATTTGCCAAAGCATTTCTGGGCGGAGGCGGTTGCTTGTGCTATTTATTTGTTGAACAGATGTCCCACTAAAGGTCTTGAGTTCAAGACACCGACGGAGGTATGGAGTGGTCGAATCCCTTCAGTTCTGCATCTTCGTGTGTTTGGGTGTATTGCTTATGCCCATGTGCCAAATGAGCTACGTAAGAAGCTTGATGAGAAGAGCGAGAAGTGCATCTTCTTCGGTTACAGCAATGAGACAAAGGGTTATCGATTGTATAATCCAGTAACAAAAAAGGTCATTATCAGTCGAGATGTTACCTTCGACGAGGAAGGAGAGTGGACTTGGAGCTCAGAAGAAAAGAAGCAGTTTCGCTTCGTCCTAGATGAGGAGGAGACGGTTCAGCCCGATTCAGATAGTCAATCTGAACCAGTAGCAGCTTCGATGGAACCAGGTTCGATAGCAGGGACTACAACAGCAGTTACTTCATCAAATCCTATCGAACATCTTACTGAAAGTTCCTCACGTCCACGGCGAGAATGAGTTTTGCCAACTCGTTTAAGGGATTGCATTTTGTCAAAAGATGATGATCCCTCTGATGAAGAAATTATCAATTTTGCTCTTTTTGCAGATTGTCATCCCACAAAGTTTCAGGAGGCTTCCCAAGATGATGATTGGGTTCGTGCGATGGATGATGAGATCCATGCAATCGAGAAAAATGATACATGGGAGCTCACTTCTCTTCCAGAAGGCAAGAAGTCCATCGGCGTAAAGTGGGTCTATAAGATCAAGTACAAGCCTAATGGTGATGTTGATCGGTTGAAGGCTCGGCTTGTAGTCAAGGGTTACAAACAAAAACCCGAGATTGACTATTTTGAGGTATTTGCTCCGGTTGCGAGGATGGATACTATTCGTATGATTTTTGCTTTAGCTGCTCAAAGATGCTGGAAAATACATCAAATGGATGTCAAGTCCGCATTTCTCAATGGCGTACTTGAGGAGGAGGTGTATGTGGATCAACCTGAGGGTTATGTCAAGAAAGGACAAGAGGGCTTTGTCTACAAATTGAAGAAAGCTCTTTACGGCCTTAAGCAAGCCCCACGAGCATGGTATACCAGAATTGATTCTTATTTTCTGAATCACGGTTTTACTAGGTGTCCTTATGAGCATACTTTATATGTAAAAATTGGCTTGAATGGTGAGATGCTCATTGTTTGCTTATATGTCGATGATCTCATATTTACTGGAGATTGTCAAGAGATGATTTGTGACTTCAGGGAGGCTATGACTCATGAGTTTGAGATGGCGGACATGGGTCTGATGTATTATTTTCTTGGCCTAGAAGTTACACAATCGGAGGATGGTATTTTTATTTGTCAACAAAAGTATGCCAAGGATATTCTTGAGCGTTTTAAGATGGCTACTTGTAAACCAATTAGCACTCCCATGGAGGACAGATTGAAGTTGACAAAAGACGGAAGTGGTTCCGAAGTCGATCCTACTTATTTCAAGAGGCTAGTCGGGAGTCTGAGATATTTGACTTCTACCAGGCCAGATCTTGTTTTTAGTGTTGGAATGATAAGCAGATTTATGGAGATTCCTAGACGATCACATTTGCAGGCGGCAAAAAGAATTCTACGATACATTAAAGGTACTATAAATGATGGTGTATTCTATACTGCTTCTAATGTTTTTCAGCTTGTAGGATACACAGACAGTGATTGGGGAGGTGATATTGGAGAAAGAAAGAGTACTTCCGGGTATGTTTTCTCTTTAGGAAATGGAATTTTTTCCTGGTCTTCAAAGAAGCAGCAGGTGGTTGCTTTGTCCAGCGCTGAAGCGGAATATATAGCAGCGGCTTATTGTGCTACTCAAGCAGTTTGGTTGCGTTCAATGCTTGCTGAGTTACAGCATAAGCAGAAGCATTCGACGATGATTTATTGTGATAACAAGTCAGCAATTGCCCTTGCAAAGAATCCAGTCTTCCATGGAAGAAGCAAGCACATTGATATAAAGTACCACTTCATTCGAGATCTGGTGAAATCTGAGGAGATTGTGCTGCAGTATTGCAAGACGGAAGACCAAGTGGCTGATATGTTCACTAAGCCGTTGAAGTCAGATTCCTTCCTTAAACTCAAGAGACTGATCGGCATGGTCAAGATGACCTCGGTCTAAGGGAGGCTGTTGGAAATTGAAAAGACTCTTCGTATCCCAAGCTGTTGGAAATTGAAGAGACTCTTCGTATCCCAAGCTCATCTTGGGAGTGTTTTTGAAAACTGTTATCTAGGGAATTATGTTTATTTATTGTTACTGGTTTTCATTCTATAAATACTATGTAATCCTTCCGTTTACAAAGCAATAGAAAAACTATTCAATATTTCCTTCTTCCAACACTAAGTAAAATCAATTGATCTTGGAATGACTCAGCTTTTCCCAGAGTTGTTTAGCCTTCGGTCTCAGTTGATATAAATTTAAATCCCGGTTACCATCAGGATAGCTTTTAACGGTGATATAACCTTAATTCTTATTATCAATGAATAGAGATTTAAGTAATTATTGATATTGCTTTTTTATATGCATAATCTATCGTACTTCAGTATTTTTTTTGATCAATTATTGTCCTAAGACATATTAAATAATAATTAGGTTCATGTCTTAACATTAATCCCATATTGATACTCCAATCTAACACAAAAGCCTCTCAAATTGAAAACTTGCTCCATTGGGTCGAGCACAACTTCTCGACGGTAGATCTGGTTTATATTGTCTTAGCATGATATGTCAATCTCATCTTGGACATGAGAAGTCATATCATCCTCGTTATCAAATGAACATTATGATAATTATTCAGCTTGATCAGTGCAAATCTTTTAATTAGATCTAGTAATTGATGTTGGTTCTTAAGTAAACTTTATCAAATAGAGATTCATGATGGGCGTACCCCACCGATCCAGAAGGCCGAGTCCGAGGTCAATTTTGTTGTTGCGTAACAAATCTAATGTTTATTTAACTTGAGTCCGAGGTCAATTTTGTTGTTGCGTAACAAATCTAATGTTTATTTAACTTTCGAAAATAAAATAAAAAAAAGCTCCAGCTTATCTTTTCTGCCAATTTCGGATCGTACGGTAGTAATTGCTTATCAGGCGATCTCCCAAAATTTCACCGCAGCTGTCACATAAAAATACGGAAAAGATTTTGTACATCGCCCCTGGTGCAGCAAGTCCTATATGGATTGTACTGCTCCTTATTGGTCCATATGGATCCCATATGGCCTGACGCGATGGGATAGAATAGCAGAGGGATAATATTACTTTTTGATCGTACATCCATTAAAAGTCGTTCAGTCTTTCACCATTGGTATGCAGACGAAAATGCCCTTTCCCTCCAGCCTCTTCAACCCGCCATCTTATTTGGATTTTTCTAATAAAAAACTCTTTCTGATTGTAAAACATTCTTCCTGTGGATGATGATGCCGCGGAGCGGGAGTCTGGGGTTGAGGTTGTGGTTTATGAGCTTGACGTGGCTTTCAGGATCTCCTACCAGATAAGATGGCGGGTAGAAGTAGGCCTGCATAAGGGTGTTAGTTTGGACCAGCATCACCATCTTAGCGTACCTTGATGGAAGGGGCTCGGTGCCAATGATATCGGCATTTAGGAACTGGATGGTTTCGTTTGGAGATCAATGGTCTTTTTGGTACGGCGATAGCTTTGGAGGATTCATCAGCTTTGGTGCTAGCTTTTGATGATTCATCAGCTTTGGTTCATATGTGTTCCTTAAACTCTAACTTCTTAACAGCTTTGCTTCTCAAAAAGCATTAGTTTAACTAGGATATCGTAGGTTTTGAACTAATGCTTTTTCTTAACGTTTTGAACTAGGGTGTCGTGGGTTTTGAACTAGGGAGTCGTGGGTTTTGAACTAGGGTGTCGTGGGGTTTGAACTAGGGAGTCGTGGGTTTTGAACTAGGGTGACGTGGGATTTGAACACCTTCAAATCCCACGTCACCCTAGTTCAAAACCCACGACTCCCTAGTTCAAACCCACGTCACCCTAGTTCAAACCCCATGACACCCTAGTTCAAAACCCACGATACCCTAGTTCAAACCCCACAACTCCTAGTTCAAAACCCACGTCACTCTAATTCAAAACCCACGATACCCTAGTTCAAACCCTACAACTAGTTCAAAACCCACAAAACCCACGACTCACCTTAATCAAAACCCTACGACACCCTAGTTCAAAACCCTACAACACCCTAGTTCAAAACCTACGACATCCTTAGTTGAACTAATAGTTCAAGACAAAGCATTGAGACAGTTCAAAACCTAGTTCAAGACAGTTTAAGTTAGAAGATGTTGAACCTTGAGCAGCAAAGCTATTAAGAAGTAGAGTTTAAGGAACACATATGAACCAAAGCTGATGAATCATCAAAAGCTAGCACCAAAGCTGATGAATTCTCCAAAGCTATCGCCGCACCAAAAAGACCATTGATCTCAGACAAAACCATCCAGTTCCTGAATGCCGATATCATTGGCACCGAGCCCCTTCCATCAAGGTACGCCAAGATGGTGATGCTGGTCCAAACTACACCCTTATGTAGGCCTACTTCTATCCGTCATCTTATTTAGTAGGAAATCCTGAAAGTCATCGTCAAGCTCATAAACCACAATCTCAACCCCAGACTCCGCTCTGCGGCATCATCATCCACAGGAAGAATGTTTTACAACCAGTTTTTTATCAGCAAAATTTAAATAAGATGACGGGTTGAAGTAGGCTAGAGGGAAAAAGGCATTTTTGTCTATACATTAATATAAAAAGTTGAACAACTTTTAATGAATGTATCAAAAAAAATAATATTATCTCCTGCTGCTTATTCCATGTCCGACTGGGATTTATGGATCAATAAAAAAAGAGTGATGTAATTCATACGGAACTTACTGCACCGGGGCGATGTACATAAGTCTTTTCCTAAAAATAACGGCGGCCGGCGCAACATTTGGCAAGTAAAACGGTTGCCCTTTGCGCTTCTTTTCCGGCTCGCACCCCCCTTTCTTCCGTGTTTCCGCTTTAGCTCTCGAGCTGAAGCCGGGAGAAGGAGAGGAGGGCAAGAGGAAGGGAGAAGCGGATCGGATCTCCGATGGCGTCACAGGGGAACGCGAAAGCTACGTCTACGTCGCCAAGCTCGCCGAGCAGGCCGAGCGCTACGACGGTAGGGTTTGTCCCCGTTCGCTAGATCTTGCAACCCTAGGGTTTCGATCCTGAAATCGGGCTTGGAATTAGGGTTTTGGCACTTTTGTTGGGTGCAGAGATGGTGGAAGCGATGAAGAAGGTGGCGAAGCTCGACGTGGAGCTAACCGTGGAGGAGAGGAACCTGCTCTCCGTGGGGTACAAGAACGTGATCGGGTCGAGGAGGGCGTCGTGGAGGATCCTCTCCTCCATCGAGCAGAAGGAGGAGGCCAAGGGCAACGAGCAGCACGTGAAGAGGATCCGGGAGTACCGCCAGAAGGTTGAGTTGGAGCTCTCCAACATCTGCAGCGACATCATGACCGTGCTCGACGAACATCTCATCCCGTCGTCCTCTGCCGGGGAGTCCTCCGTGTTTTACTACAAGATGTGAGTCAGATCTGACGACTTTTTGCTGGGATTCTGGAGGATCTTTGGGGGGTTTTGGAGTGTTGAGTTCGTTTTTTGTTGGTTTTCTTGCAGGAAGGGAGACTACTATCGTTACCTGGCGGAGTTCAAGACTGGCAATGAGAGGAAAGAGACTGCAGATCAGTCCCTCAAGGCCTATCAGGTTAAAGATCTAATTTTCTCTAGTTAGATATTTTTGATGTTAGATAGATCATCTTTAAAAAAAAAAAAAACATTTTTTTAATACTGTTTTATTAATGTTACGGCATGTTGATTTAGTGTCTATATTATATAACTAACTTCAAAATCGTATTGACTACTTGTGATAGAGTTCCTTCTATTCTCCTTTATTGTCTTGCCTAAGTATGTTATAATTCGTCACGAAGTAGGTGAAGTGTTCAAATAGGTATGTAGATACTTTAAACAAGCAAATTTAGAACTTTTAAAGTAAAAGAGGCACTCCCTTTTTTTTCTTTTAGAAAAAAGGTAAGCATGGATGTGTCCACCATCAGGGTATGTAGCAAGAAAGAGGGGTATGTAGCAAGAAAGAGCTTTAGTATAGCTATATTGGTGCTAAGTTGTTGTTAAATTGTGTTGTTTTGTGTGGATGCTATGTCTAGAGGTGATGACTATTTCTATTAGTAGTAACTTAAAATAAAAATTCCTTTGGTCACATATCATAGATTTAATTGCAAGTAGATTGGTGCTTCTCTTTAAGATGATAGTTGAATATTAACCCCAAATTTCAACTGGCAGTGAAGTGGTGAATAATGAATAATGGATTAGAATACTTCATATGATGACCCCCATTGATGTAAGAAAGCATTATTATTGCAAGTCAAGTTTATGTACAGAATAAATACTCTTCTAATTGTTGATATATCTTATAATGCGCATCTATTGGTGTCGCTGCCTTAAATTTTTGCATCAGTGTGACATAATTGCAATGGTATCGGGATTAAGTTAGTAACAATGAAGTGTTTTGTAATGAGATAATACTTAATTTTCTTTTTCTTTTAACTGTCATGAGTGGTTTAAAATCCTGATGTATTTGATTATTTGATTTATGGTGAGAATAGCAGGAACCTGTTCATCAGAACTTGAGTCACTTATTAAAATTTAGATGGGGCTTGTAATGCCATTAGTCATTTATAATGACGGCAAATATAGGAATCCATAGTTATATAGTAACTTGACTTAAAGTCCATTTAAGTTTATAAGACAGTGCTTTATTATTTTATTTTAACTATATTTATTTTGTAAGGGCTTATGAACTGATAATCTTAAATGGTGAATATTTATTGTGCAGTAGAATGATCACCAAGATTTAACCAATACTATTTATTTCTATGTTCACCTTGTTGGCTTAACCTGACAAGGGGTTTATTATCATCTAGGTCCAATTTCCATTACTTGTATATTCGAAGGAATTAGTTTGATTAATATGAGCTAGGGTCCAAAAGCAAGATCATCTTAATATAGAAGCTGGATTTCTTCTCTATATTTATTTGATATACTGCTTAACATTATTGACTAGATTGTTTTGGGAAAAACATAAGCTAATATTTAGAATTTGGAGCATTCTTGATCATTTTTCCCCTGATTTTACCAAAGATACTTGGGCCACTTTAAAAAATCAATTCGTATAAAATTTAATTGATTTGTATTTGCTATTTTTGGACAAAGAAACCAGATTTTTTCTGGTTATACATGTTCTCTAATTTGAGCATACTTACAGTTAAAAAGGCCTGTGTTGCTTATTGGTTATCTTTAGAAAATCAAGAAAACTTTAAGATTGTCTGTATATTGATATGTGTTTCTCTGTATATGATACTAATATAATCCTATTAAAATTTGAGTTTTTGAGTAAAACTCCACAAACACCTAAATTTTGACAATGTAATACTAAATGGATGGAGGCATATTCATGCTGACACTAAACAAGAACTTGACTTAGATGCTAGTACAAGGTTGAGGCAAAAAACATCAATGGTTAAAGTTGTTTAGAAACTGATTTGTAGGTAGTGAATGAAAAATTGGTCCTTAACAATGTTAAGAACAAACGGTTATGTAGTTTTCCTGCAGCTGATAAACATCTCAAGAACTTTATCTAAGGGTTACGACTGTGCCTGATCTGCTAATGTTTATGAGATTCATATATTGAACTGAATATATGGAGGGTACTGATATGGCACCTGTCCACTATTGACTTTGCTTTATTTGGTGAACAGGGTCTGAACAGAAAGCAGCTTTTCCTAGAGCTATTACAGTTGTTTGCTTATGTGTGAATTTGTTATAAATGCTTCTTGTCGTTCTGTTTTCTAGCTTTTTGTGTAATGCCTTTTTGGATTTTTAACAATGGTGTTTTTTTAATTGATTAAATTTATTGTCATCATGCTTATATTAGAACACTGTTTGGTAAATCCAGATCAATGGCTAGAATTTTTTAACTAATATATCTTTTGTTTGCTTTATAAATGGACGCTGGCCTATGTTTGATATTACAACCGCTAATCTTCAGCAAAAAGCAGTGATCTGTTTTTGTGCTGAATATTAATTTGTACAGACGGCTTCCAGTACAGCTGAGGCAGATCTGTCTCCCACGCACCCAATTCGACTGGGTTTGGCATTAAATTTCTCCGTCTTTTATTATGAGATTATGAACTCACCCGAAAGGTATGAGTTACTTGACAAAGTTGAAATATTATGCATGTTGTATATCCTATTAATACTGCAGATTGATTTTATTTGCTTTCCAGGGCCTGCTACTTGGCCAAGCAAGCTTTTGATGAGGCCATCTCTGAGCTTGATACACTGAGTGAGGAATCTTACAAAGATAGCACATTGATTATGCAACTTTTGAGGGATAATCTCACCTTGTGGACCTCTGACATTCCAGAGGATGGAGGTAATAGATGAAAACATTGAGGACATTATTTTTAAGCTATTCTAATTTGGATACACAATTGATTCACCAGGCCAGTTATGATGTTAGCAAATGGTGTGGATTCAGTTTTGGGTCTCAAAACTGTGGTGATTATATGTTGCTTGTTGGATTTTCTTATTTCTGAAATGGAAAAAGAAATCAGAAAAAGTGGCTTTGAGAATTGAAAAGTAATTAATAAACATAATAATGCATCCTTCCATTTCTTTTTAACTTGTGAGGCCTCTTTGACATGTCTTTGCAATGACCCAGAACCCATGGAACCACTTTCAGGTCTGCCATCACCTTAAATTCCAATTGAATTTATGAATTGAGCAGAAAAATGTTACCTCTGTGTAACTGTTTTTTGATGATTATAGTCAAGCACGATTGCCTAGAGTATGCAGTTTTCCATTCAGAAAAAAAGGCTAGCATTCCACAAGATTTTGTATTTGTCACAATATCTTCTTAGGGAGTATTTTCCTTTGGGTAGGTGGATTGTCATGTAAATGTGCTTATTTTTGTTAGGAGAGTGATAATATCCACCTAGAAATGACTGCAGAGATGTTCATTCTAATACCTGTTGACATTGTAGAAAGTTTTCTGTTTCCTATGTTTCTAATTCAACCTTCTTAATTACTGTGATGTGCTCTCCTGATTGGATTTTGTTCAAAGCATGCGAAAATTTAGTTGTTCCTGTGTTATTCTTTCTCTTACACAACTTTGTTGATATGGTTTCTTTTCCCTTAAAGAAAGATTTTCTTGAGGTACATATACCTTCCTGGCCATACTTCCTAGTATATGAGTGTAGCATCGTTTCCATCGTGTCCATCTCCAGTATGCATCGTTTCCATCGTGTCCAGTAGCATCAGTCCAGGATAACACATAATTGCGCACTTAGGTGGAGCATTTCCTCAACAAATTTTCTTCATTTCTAGCTGCATGTATGGGTCGTAGTGAGTTTCTCCTTTTGCACCGCACGACTGGATCAAAAAAAATTTCTTACAAAATGCAAGGCTTCCTCTTATATCCTGTATTTGAGTCTGTTCCTTTTCTGACATTTTCTGGATCTTTGTACCCTGAATTCCAATTTTAATAATAAATAATAATAATAATAATAATAAAAGAAGAAGAACTTTGCTCTGATGAATGGTGTCGTCCTGTGACTACAGCAGAAGATACAAGGGAGGGTATTGGGAAGGCTGGTGCAGCTGAGGACGCAGAGGTGGTATATCATCCCCTAAATTTGGCTATATTTTATTGTTTAAGTGAATCATATTATGACCTTTGGATAAGCTAAATTTAAATTGCCCATGTTTAGCATTCTAATGTCTGGTTAATAATTTATTTCAGTGACGCAGACCATTCAGGACCCTTGCCCAGACATGAGGATGACGATGCTGCAATTAATGTTAGTGGCTGTTGTTACCTAGTAACTGAAAAATTTGAAGGATCTGGCTTTCATTCTTATGCCTTAAAGTGGATTTTAGTTGTTGCTTCACTGAGATCCTCTTTGGGATTTGTTTGGAAATCATCAGTTGCATCTTTATACCCTACCTACCACATTGATGTCTTGGTCTGAACTAGAAGAGATTGGAATCATGTTCTAGTTGCTTTGAAGTGTTTTCTAAGTTAGAAGTGATGAAGCAAGGCTCAGCTCCGTTCATTGTCTACGAGTTCTTCGGTCATATTATTTGTCATGTTGTGTTCTATTTTTAAGTTGGTAGCTATCGTTAGCGTGGGTATGCAAACTTGGTGGAAAGATTTAGGGCTGTTATGCTTTACAGGTGTCGCCGCTGTTTCTTATTTCGTTTAGAAACATGGAGACTGACCCATTGAGTGGTTAAATAGACGCACGACTATCGTATTCAAACGAAAATTTGATAGAGGTTAAGTAAATCTGGGGAAGCTGGATGAGTACTGTGATCAACAACAATTTCTACCGCCTTTTTTAAAAAATTAAAAGAAAACATGATTTATGTTAATAAAACAATGACTTAAGTTTAAAAAAAAAGATAATAGAATTAATTATTGTCTCTCTCCAACCAAGAGAAAATTTTTGACTCCATTACTGATGATGGCATTGGAAAAGCAAGACATCACATGAGAATTGGGTTTCTATAAAGCATCGAGTGAAGTGGACATAAGAGAAGGCCGGCATCATCATACGATTGAGCTAAGGTGGGAGAATATTAGATTGCAACGGGTTTCATCGAGTGAAGTGGACATTGGAGAAAGCCGGCATCATCATAAGATTGAGCTAAGGCAAGAGAATATTAGATTGCAACGGGTTTCAACGTGGGAAAAGACTTTGTACATTGTCTTCGGTGCAGTTCTATGTGGTTATAAAGTTTAAAATTTTAAGTTTATGATATCGTAGTTATAAAGTTAAGAGAAAGCAAAAAAAAATTACTACATCCTAGTTTTAAACTTACGAAGCCGTTCAAAAAAACGTGTCTATACAAAAAAAAAAAACTGAACAGGTATTAGCAAAAAATACTTACAACACCCTTCTAAAATTACTAGTTTTAATCTTATGACACCGTAGTTATAAAATTACGATACCCACTCGTCTGCATACAAATTCCAAAAAAAGCGGGTATTAATGCATATCACGTCAAAATTAAGACATCCATTAAGAAAGCAAAAAAAAACCTTACAACACCCTAGTTTTAAACTTACGTAGTTATAAAATCACGACACCCATTAGACAAATTCCAAAGGAAAAGTCTTTGTACACCGCCCCCGGTGCAGCAAGGCCTATATGGGCTACACCGCCTCTTCTGATTGATCCACATGGATCCTATATGGATGACGTGCCAGACGGTATGGCTCTTCTACGATGTAACGTTCTGAACGTGACGACCATTTAAAGCACTTTATTTTTTTTAAATTAGCGTGCAGACGAAAATGCCCTTTCCCTCCATTCTATCGTCATTTTACGTTGGATTTCATTTATGCAAGAAAAACTCTTTCTTCCCCCTAGCTCTGGCTTTCGGATGCTAAGAAATCAGTCCAAGGCTTGAGCACGATCCTATGCCCTCGCTCTGAGAGTCCGGTCGAAAGAAAATATTTCAGCTTCGAGGCTGGAATACCTTGCTACTAGAGTCTTTGTACAAAAACTTCTAGAGGAAATGTCGTCCCTTCTTTGTAAAGCTCCTTTATTACACCAACTGTTTTTTCTCGTTAGAGGTAGTTAATGCATGACCAAACCGTTTAATGCGCGGGTAACTTCCTTAGAACAAAACAGTTATGACATTCTGGCAGTCATAACTGTTTAGAGTTTACTATTTTGTAAGCACAAATGTTATACTCTTTAACTAGGATGTTATACCTCATGAACTGGGGTGTCGTCAGAGTGTTTCGGCCTATATTCCCCATTATTTCCTGTCCATATAGCTCTAGTGTTGTCATGCTCGGCCGAAAATCCTTCGCGACACCACAGTTCAAACATCACGACACCCTAGCGACAACGCTACGACACCCATGCTTATAACCTTACGACACCCAAGGAGGAATTCGGCCTAAAATCATTGGTGACACCGCAGTTGAAACGTTATGACACCCTAGCGTTAACGCTACGACACCCATGCTTATAACCTTCGCGTTCTTCGTATGTTGCTTTCCGGGGTGTCGTAGCTTGTCTATGGGGTGCCTTTAAATGCTAAAGGGTGTGTCGTGCTTATAACTGACCCTGGAGAGCAGGCCCGCGACACCCAAGTTATGTTCACCCAAAAAAAGATCTACGATGCCGTAGGTGAAACATTAAGACACCCAAGCATCAACGCTACGAAACCTCGTATGGAGAACAATCCCCGCGACACCCCGCTTTAACAGCCACGTCATCGGTGTCGTCGCCTTAAAGCTAGGGTATCGTCAGATGAGAACTGGGGTGTTGTTAACAGCCTGAGTCGGTGATGTCATCGTTCGCGACACCCCAGTTGAAACCTGACGACACCCTAGCACCAATTCTACAACACCCGTGCTTATAACTGACCACGGAGAGAAGGCCCGCGATACTTAAGTTACAAACCTAAGACACCCGTTCACGCTTAAGAGAAAACTTTAGCACATCCCAGGATGAAATCGGTCGGAAAACAGTTACGACATCCAAGCTCCCTTATCCTTCGGTCTGGCAGCAAACACAAAAGTTACTAAAATTTCTTTTTATTCATCACACAAATAAAGATAAGAAGAAAAGAAAAGAAAAAAGTACAGGAGCCCTCACTAGGGCTTGTCATTTTCTCTGGGCGCTGCCGAGCTCCCCCCATACTGCGAGGCTAACTCGGCGATCTGGCGCTGGAGGGACGCTACTTGCCCCTCCAGCTGGCTGTTGGCCCGACGCAGGACCTCGATCTCTCTCGTTGAAACGGCCAGGTATTGCTCGGCCGCCCTAAGGAGTCGCTCGCTGTTTGCAAGCGACGACGCAAAGACCTCCGCATCGACGGTTACCGTTGTGCGGAGGCTCCCATGGGTGCCAGTCGATTGCCCCTCGCCTCTAGAAGCCATGTCAGTATCCAAAAATTTTGGAAGATCAGCTGAAAAGGTGATTAATGATCGCATTCCTCCATCCATATTTAAGGTACTCCTGGTGGTGTTTCGATTGCCCGAGCTATCAGCTCCGGCGCCCCTATCGTGGAAACTCGTCACGTGCCACCATCTCAGTGGGCGGTCAAAGGAAATGAATGGGTTTTGAACTAGGGTGTCGTGGGTTTCAACAAGATAAGAGCGAATGACAGCAAACACCCCAGGAGGAATTCGCCCCCCTCGTGAACAGAAACCATTAATGAAGAATGAAGAGAGTGTGGGGAAGCCAAATACTGCGACACCCTAGTACCAATGCTTCGATACACGTGCTTAAAACTGACCACGGAGAGAATCCCCGCGATACTCCTCGTGGAATTTGGCCAAAAATCCTTTGTGATACCCTAGTTGAAATCTCACGATGCCCTAGCTTTAAGGCGACGACACCCATGCTTAAAACTGACCACGGAGAGAATCCCCACGACACCCCTGGTGGAATTCGGCCGAAAATCATTCGCGACACCCCAGTTGAAATCTCACGACACCCTAGCTTTAAGGTGACGACACCCGTGCTTACAAATGACCATGGAGAGAATCCCAACGACACCCCTGGTGGAATTTGGCTAAAAATCCTTCGCGACACCCCAGTTGAAATCTCACGACACCCTAGCTTTAAGGCAATAACACCCGTGCTTAAAACTGATCACGGAGAGAATCCCCGCGACACCCCCTTGTGGAATTCGGCCGAAAATCATTCGCGACACCCCAGTTGAAATCTCACGACACCCTAGCTTTAAGGCGACGACACCCGTGCTTAAAACTGACCACGGAGAGAATCCCAGCGACACCCCTGGTGGAATTCGGCCAAAAATCCTTCGTGACACCCCAGTTGAAATCTCACGACACCCTAGCTTTAAGGCGACGACACCCGTGCTTAAAACTGACCACGGAGAGAATCCCCGCGACACCCCCTAGTGGAATTCGGCCGAAAATCCTTCGCGACACCCCAGTTGAAATCTTACGACATCCTAGCTTTAAGGCGACGACACCCGTGCTTACAAATGACCACGGAGAGAATCCCAGCAACACCCCTGGTGGAATTCGGCCGAAAATCCTTCGCGACGCCCCAGTTGAAATCTCACGACACCCTAGCTTTAAGGCGACGACACCCGTGCTTAAAACTGACCACGGAGATAATCCCCGCGATACCCCCTGGTGGAATTCGGTCGAAAATCATTTGCGACACCCCAGTTGAAATCTCACAACACCCTAGCTTTAAGGCAACGACACCCGTGCTTAAAACTGACCACGGAGAGAATCCCAGTGACACCCCTGGTGGAATTCGGCCGAAAATCCTTTGCAAACGATACGAGGCCTTAAAGCTATGAGGCCGAAAATGAGGAAGATAATAGGACGTTGCAAACGATTGCTTTCCTAAAGACATCATCACCTTTTGAGAGACAAGCTGCAGGAAGGTATACAAGGCGCATTTTCAAAAAATTTCAGAATGAGATCCTTGAAATGGCTGCATCAAATACTAAATTGATCAAGGAAGCTTACAACTGTTGTGTATATTCTGTAAAGTCATACGAAAGGATTGAAGTCGATGGAATCGGCAAGGAGATGATCAAAGATTATATCGTGTCATACGATAGAAATATTGAGGATGTCCAATGCCAGTGCCGATCCTTTCAGTTCAAGGGGTACCTGTGTAGGCATGCCTTGTTGGTTCTTCATCAAAGTGGTGTATTTCGTTTACCAGATAAATACTTCTTGAAAATATGGTGCAAGGACATGAAATACCAATTCGACGAATTCGACTACAATACTGAAGGTTATGATAAAAGCACACGAAAATCACGGTACGCAGTGACAATTTTTTAATTGAAATGTCTTAATATATGTTTTCGTTAATATTATGTTAATGATTGTAGATATAGTTTGCTGAGTCATCTGATGATGAAGCTCACAGAGATAGCCTCCATGTCTGAAGATGCATTTAATGTAGTGATAGATGGTCTAACACCTATATTCAAAATTGCCGTGGATGCCAACTGCGCAGCTAAACCAGGTACAGAGCTTGTAATTCAAGATCCTGAACAAATTAGGACGAAAGGTCGCCCAAGAGAGAACAGATTAAAGAGTGGAGTCAAGAAGAAGTCAAAAAGATCAAGGAAAAATCTGGTCAAGGAAAGAGCTGCTTCAAGCAATAGGCAGACTTGTTTACAGTCAATTAATACCGGAGAGGACAAGGAAAGAATTGTACTGCCTTCCGAAGCTTTGATGGACGAATTTGATGCTTATGTATTGAGTCAACTTACATAGGAGCATATATAAAACACGGGTATCGTAACTTTCTAACTAGGGTGTCTTGGTCGCAAATGAAGTGCTTTCAAAGTAGGGTATCTATTTCAGTCAAATGAAGTGCTTTTAGCATGACGACACCCCAGCTCCGGGCTAATGACTCCCTAGATCTAGCACGGCAACACCCGAAAGGCAAAATCCTACGACATCCCAGTACTCACGAAAGGACACTGAAGCTTTTAGCACGACGACACCCCAGCTCCGGGCTAACGACTCCCTAGATCTAGCATGGCGACACCCGAAAGGCAAAAACCTACGACATCCTAGTACTCATGAAAGGACACCGAAGCTTTTAGCGCGATGACACCCCAGCTCTTGGCTAACGACTCCCTAGCTCTAGCGCGGCGACATCCGAAAGGCGAAAACCTACGACATCCCAGTACTCACAAAAGGACACCGAAGCTTTTAGCGCGACGACACCCCAGCTCTTGGCTAATGACTCCCTAGCTCTAGCGCGGCGACACCCGAAAGGCAAAAACCTATGACATCCCAGTACTTACGAAAGGACATCGAAGCTTTTAGCGTGATGACACCCCAGCTCTTGGCTAACGACTCCCTAGCTCTAGCGCAGCGACACCCGAAAGGTGAAATCCTATGACATCCCAGTACTCACGAAAGGACACCAAAGCTTTTAGCGCGACGACACCCCAGCTCTTGGCTAACGACTCCATAGCTCTAGCGCGGCGACACCTGAAAGGCGAAAACCTACGACGACATCCTAGTACTCACGAAAGGACATCGAAGCTTTTAGCGCGACGACATCTCAGTTCTTGGCTAACGACTCTATAGCTCTAGCGCGATGACACTCGAAAGGCGAAATCCTACGACATCCCAGTACTCATGAAAGGACACCGAAGCTTTTAGCGCGATGACACACTAGCTCCAGGCTAACAACTCCCTAGATCTAGCGCGGCGATACCCGAAAGGTGAAATCCTACGACATCCCAGTGCTCAATTTATGACACTGTAGTGTTCAATTTACGACATCATATATGAAAACTTAAGAAATTATGAAGTAGAAAAGGCAAAAATATGAATAAATCAAGGACACCCCTTGTTCTCAATATAAAATTTTTGCATTTGCATTAAATCTGAATCAGTGTTAATATGAATAAATTACATTCAATTTTCATTCAAAGAAGAATTAAAAAATTAAAAACATTTTTTGACAATGTCGCTGATCTTTTTGTTCAGACCCTCTCTCAATATTATCGTAGCTAATTATCGCCGGTAATCTCTGACTTCCTCATCCGTGAAATCCATCTTCATATCAGGATTGTTCCGTCGAGCAAGACATTCCATGTATCTCAGACAGTATAGGCCGCAATCCAGCGATCCGGCCGGTTGGCTTGGGCAATCCGAAATCTCTTCCATCGGCCAAGTCATCGCATCCTCCTTATCGCAGTAGATATGGAATATGTGGCCAAGAATTGTATGCCATTTCTTTGCATTGGCCTTGTACTTGGGGTTGCGTTTCATTGAATTCAGGTGCATGAACACCTTTCTTTCCATGTCGACAGCAACCAAATGCCAGTGCGAATTATCAGAGTTTATTATGGTGAAAAGAAACCGAAATTGGTCCTTATCTTCATCGGATACATTGTCAAATATCAAGGCCCCTGATGTTCCAACGAGTTCATGAGCAGGCGATGAAGAAGTCAGACACATAGCGGATACGAAAACTGATGCAAATATGCACTTATGGTATCGGTCCGGATGCTTTGTCCAGTTGCGCATCAGAAACTCCTGGCCGGCATCAATTATCTGCCAATGCAATGTAAACTGATTAATATAATTCTAAAATCAACAACTAGAATAGGTTTCTTGATATACTTACATCATCTATTATCATTTCATTGTTAATGAGATCTTGAAGATTTTTTTTTGTTACAACGCCAGAAAACATATTGGTGTAGACGATCTCGTCGGTTAGTCGTTCGCTCAAAAAATTTTGAATAATAATTTGGTCATCTTCGACCGTTGTGTTGGGCTTTGACGTGCCCACTGTCTTCGCCGACTTTTTAGGATGGGTTGTCTCATAACAATCTCCGACGACCGTGGATGCCTTACGCTTCCTCGGCTCTTTTTTAACCCTTCTAACAAGCGAAGGCACTCCAAGTTTATTATCGGATTTGGACTCCTCTTTATTTTCATTCCCATGCTCTGTTTTATGATCCAATGAATCCCCCTCCAATCTCTTCTCCTCTACTTTTGCATTCCCCGTCTCAGTTGGACACTCGGATGAATGGTCCTCCTCCATCTTCTTCTCCTCACTATTTCCATTACCAGGCTCGCGGAGGACCAACTCCAGGGAATGCACCTTCTCTGTTTTCCCGTCTCCCTTGTCCTCCTCATTTCTTGCATTACTTTCCTTTCTGAGCAGTGAACTGAGGAGGCTCTCAGCAATGGACAGCCTGTGCCTGACATCGTCGAGTTGATCCTTAACGCACTCCAATTCAGTCCTCAACTCGGTACATCCTGCGCAGCTATCCGTTGGTTGATGGGCGCAGCTATCTGTTGGTTGAGGGAATGCTACATTCTGCTGAGTGAGAAGCCAGCGCTCTTCTAACAGTGGTACAGTAGCTCCCTCCATCTGCAACACAAGATGATAACAAATTAATATTAAGTGAACATATTGACACATTAAGTTGAAAAATATGATCAGAGCAATGAAGCAATGTACTAGATTACCAAGTCGTGAGGCTGCAAGTTGGCAACCCGAACCGACTGGATCTTCATTTGATGGTCATACCACTTCAACAGCCAGGGCAGTTTATCAGGATATGCTGGTGCTCGCATTGATGTATGCTCGAGGAACCACGCCTGAACATGATATTTTTTGGTTATTAAATAATATAATATTAACAAAGAAATTATACTAAGAACACTATTTCTGCGTCTCAATAATCTTTACCACCAGTGCTGCCGAGCATCCGAACAGGATAGGCTGCCTCCTAACTTTTTTTGCATTCTTTGAGTGGACCGGCTCCTCGGAACGCAAGTAAGCAGCTATTTCTGGGAGAGCCAGAACAATCAACTCCTTCAATGCCGAAGCCCAGTCGATGCTATCCAGTTGACTTAAGTCATCCAAGTGCTGGATGAGATATCATGGACATCTCTGATTAGACTTTGGAGCCAAAAACATGGCCAACATGTATGTGATCCAAAGTCTGACGGTGTCCTCGACATCCTCCTGTGCCTTAGATGATCAGAGTTGAAATATTAACTTCTCCAAACCTTCTTGGCGAAGATCTAAACCCTGGCCAAACCGTTTGAACAACCTTCCGTTGAACAATTGGCTGGACGTGTTGATCTTCTTCCCATGAGTTGGAAGACCCAGAATGAGTGCGACTTCGTCGACACTGAATAAAACTGGCTTTCCACAGAAAATGAACTCGTCGCCTCCATTGTGACATCTTATGATGTCTGCTAGCAGTCGCCCGTCGACTGTGAACGTCTGCATGTTGATAAAGGCACCAAATGGGGTCCTTCGAATAAGTTTTGTATGCCATCTAGTGAACCCCATCCTCCAAACCTTCTGAAAGTATACGGCCGGCCTGCAACTATTCTTAAATAGCTGGGAAGCCTTCACTAGGGGGACTGGAATAATTTTCATATCAACTGAAACAGGAGGTAAGACATAAGACATACTTGTCATGAAATTTTAAGAGAGGATGTCATAATATTTTAACATAGTGATTGATGTGGCTGATCCAACGCCGTTAGAGAACCATGAAGGAAGGAAACCGACGGAGCCCCCTTTGGCCTCCAAAGGGCCCTTCGGCCACGGTAGCATTTATGGCCTCATAAAGCCACGCGCATCCAATTGCTCTAAGCTCCAAGGCCGACATCTCCAAGGCCGACAGCTCCATGGCCGGTAGCTCCAAGGCCGACGGCTCCAAGGCCGACAGCTCCAAGGCCGGCAGCTCCAAGGCCGATGGCTCCAAGGCCGGCAGCTCTATGGATGACAGCTCCAAGGCCGACAGCTCCAAGGCCGGCAGCTCAAAGGCCGGCAGCTCAAAGGCCGACAGCTCCATGGCCGACGCCTTCAAGGCCGACACTCGGCATCTCCTAGCCGGCTCCGGCACTCTCCTAGCCGGCCCCCGGCGTGTCCGAGCTAGGCGGCCTCGGCACCTCCCAAGCGGCCCGGCACTTTCCTAGCCGGCCCCCGGCGTGTCCAAGCTAGGCGGGCCCCGGCATCTCCCAGCCGGCCCCGGCACTCTCCTAGCCGGCCCCCGGAACTCTCCTAGCCGGCGGCCCCGGCATCTCCCAGCCGGCCCCGGCACTCTCCTAGCCGGCCCCCGGCGTGTCCAAGTTAGGCTACCCCGGCACCTCTCAGCCTGCCCCGGCACCTCCCAGCAGGTCCTAGCACTTTTCTGTTGGGTTACGGAATGAAAAATCCCAATCTAATTGGAATAAAATTGCATCGGAAACAAAATAAATTTATAACCCACCAAGAATCACATGCGTTTCATAAAAACCAAAAGAAGGATAAACAAAAATATTACCTTTTGTTATTACCTTTTATTATTACCTTTTTAATCAGTATGTAATCCTTCTGTTCTTGTATTGGGTTTTCTCGGATCTTCAAAGGTGCTGCCTTTCAGAAAGACGATCAACCTCTATAAGTATCCACACATGAACGGATACCAAAATGGTTTTGAATGCTAGTTCAACCATTCCATTTTTCACAAAAATGAACCCCCGTTTCCAACTCTTTGTTTTTCCATCTTTAAGGCAAAAGATATGATGCTTCAAAAGCCCCAATCGACGTGACCTTTTAAATGCCCCAATCGACGTGACCTTTCAAATGCCCCAATCGACGTTACCTTTCAAATGCCCCACGGACTCTAAAAGGTATATATCGAACATATATACAAGCCTGCTAGGAATTTTGGTTAACTAAGATTTTAATTGATATTTATTTAAAACTCTTTTAAATAATAACAATTTAAATCCTTTCCTTACAAAATAAGGAATATATATTTTAACCAAAAAAAACTTTATGGATTATTGCCTTATCCAATAAGAAAATGTAACAATTTAATTACTTGTCACAATTTAAATTACAATTTAAATTTTCTCAAAATTAAACTTGAATCTAAATGACAACTAATTATTATTTGTAATTTAAAATAATCTCATCATTTTAAATTATATAGAGAGTAACAAATCGTAACCATTATTGTCCGTTCTTAGTGTGCGACCCTATAGGTTCAATTAACGTTGGCAGTATGCCTAAATCATATTTTGAACCTACAAGTCATAAGCGGCCTCTAGCAAGACATTATGACTACCCAAGTTAAATGAAAAGCTCATGTTCCGAGACAACCTTAAAGTAGCTATTAACATAATCCTTTTGTCACATGATATCTTGATAGAATATAAGGCATGGATAAAGTCAACCTTATATCTCTATCTTTAATTTCTCGAAATCCAATTAGACTGACTAAACAAATGATATTGATCTCCATCAATTCATTTGAGTATGGCCATGCATTTCTCAGTCTCAATCATCGAGGGGCCCAGAGATATCTCTCTTATAATAAGAGGGACAAATTCCATCTTAATCACTCACATCTCACTACATGATTCTTATTATGTTCAATCATAATCTTTATAATCATCCGGTTAAAGATAATTTGATTATGTCAAAACATAATATTCCTCATGTTGAGAACTATGGCAATCTCAGGTCTAAGGATTTAATGACACAACTACTAGAGATTAACTTATGACTTTGATCCATGTATTAATCTCAAGGCGGGTCTTGTCCAATATTTGTTCTCAACAAATACATATAAATTTGATTTGTTCTCATACACATATTCATCCCATGAATATCAATCAAATTTCATACTAATCTTAATTTATTATTATTTCCACAACAATAACCGATTAGGGACATTTAGAATAATTCATAATATTATTCAAGGACATTATTATATAATAAACATGCAAATTATGATAATAGTAAATGTTCATAAATATTCAAAATACCATGTCCATACAATAGGCTTAGGGCACTATTACTAACAATCTCCCACTTGCACTAGGCCCACTCATCAATGTATCTAATACCTATGAACCTAGCATGACGATCATGCTTTGCTTGTGGTAGAGGCTTAGTCAATGGATCAGCAACATTGTCATCTGTTGGAACTCTGCATATTTTTACGTCACCTCTCTCAATGATTTCTCGAATGAGATGATAACGCCTAAGAATGTGTTTGGATCGCTGATGTGACCTAGGTTCTTTTGCTTGTGCGATAGCACCATTATTGTCACAATAAACATCAACAGGATTTGTGATGCTAGGAACCACTCCAAGGTCAGTAATGAACTTCTTGATCCAAACTGCTTCCTTTGCTGCATCAGATGCTGCTATGTATTCAGCTTCAGTTGTAGAATCAGCAACAGTGCTTTGCTTCGAACTCTTCCAGCTAACAGCACCACCATTTAAACAAAACACATATCCTGACTGCGATCGGAAATCATCTTTGTCAGATTGAAAGCTTGCATCTGTGTAACCACTTACAACTAGATCATCTTCCAATCCGCCATACACCAAGAACATATCTTTAGATCTTCTCAGATACTTAAGAATGTTCTTGACCGCCGTCCAGTGACTCTCACCGGATCTGACTGGTATCTACTCGTTATGCTTAAAGCATAAGAGACATCTGGTCTAGTGCACAACATAGCATACATGATAGATCCTATTGCTGAAGCATAAGGAATCTTACTCATGCGTTCTCGCTCATCTTTTGTGTTAGGACACTGAGATTTGCTGAGTGTAATACCATGAGACATAGGCAAGTATCCTCTCTTGGAATCTTGCATACTGAACATTTTCAGTACTTTGTCTATGTAAGTACTTTGACTTAGACCAATCAGCCTCTTAGATCTATCTCTATAGATCTTTATCCCTAGGATATAGGCAGCTTCACCTAAGTCTTTCATTGAGAAACATTTCCTAACCAAGACTTGACACTCTGCAAGGTAGGGATATCATTCCCAATGAGTAAAATGTCATCAACATATAGGACCAGAAATACAATGGCGCTCCCACTAACTTTCTTGTAAACACAAGGTTCATCTTCATTTTTGATAAATCCAAACTCTTTGACTGATTCATCAAACGAAGATTCCAACTCCGAGAAGCCTGCTTCAAACCATAAATGGATCTTTGAAGCTTGCATACTTTACTAGAATTCTCAGGTTGTAGAAAACCCTTAGGTTGTGTCATGTACACATCCTCAAGTAAGTTTCCATTAAGAAACGCTGTTTTAACATCCATTTGCCAAATCTCATAGTCATAATATGCAACAATGGCAATAAGAATTCTAATAGACTTAAGCATGGCTATAGGTGAAAAAGTTTCATCATAGTCTATACCATGAGTTTGTTTGAAACCTTTTGCAACTAGCCTTGCTTTGTAAGTATGCACTTTACCATCCATGTCAGTTTTCTTTTTGAAAACCCATTTGCACTCAATAGTCTTTGTACCTTCAGGTGGCTCAATCAAGGTCCATACCTGATTATCATACATGGATTGGATTTCAGACTTCATGGCCTCTAACCATTTCTCAGAGTCTGGATCTAACATAGCCTCTTGATAGGTAGTAGGTTCATTTTGATCCACTAACAATACATCATGATTATCAGTCACAAGAAATCCATATCTCTCGGGCTCATGACGTATCCTATCAGATCTACGTAACTTTTGTGCTACAGGTGGTGTGTCAACATGGTTTGTTGACTTTGAGCATCCACAGGCGGTTCAATGTTATCTTGTGGTTCTCGAACCTCTTCGATTTGTACCTTGCTACTGGTTCCTTTAGAAATAAATTCCCTTTCTAGAAAGACACCATTCGAGCAACAAACACTTTGTTCTCAATGGGATTGTAAAAGTAGTATCCTTTAGTCTCTTTAGGATATCCCACAAAAAAATATTTATCAGACTTGGGTTCCAGCTTATTTGAAACTTGACGTTTTACATAAGCTTCACAACCCCAAATCTTAAGAAAAGACAAACTGGGCTTTTTACCATTCCACATCTCATATGGCGTCTTTTCAACCGCTTTGGTTGGAACTCGATTTAGTGTGAACACAGCTGTGGCAAGTGCATAACCCCAAAAGGTAAGTGGAAGATCTATTAGACTCATCATAGATCGAACCATATCTAATAAGGTTCGATTCCTTCTTTCAGACACACCATTCCATTGCGGTGTTCCAGGAGGAGTTAGCTGTGGAATGATTCCATAACTTCTAAGATGGTCATAAAAATCTTGGCTCAAATATTCTCCACCTCGATCAGATCGAAGTGCCTTGATTGTCTTGCCAAGTTGGTTTTGTACTTCATATTGAAAAGATTTAAACATTTCAAATGATTTAGATTTGTGTCTCATCAAGTAGACATAACCATATCTACTGAAGTCATCAGTAAATGTAATGAAGTACTTGTAACCTCCTATGGCTTCTGAACTTAATGGTCCACATACATCTGTATGTATTAGGCCCAATAATTCATTGGCCCTTTCACTGTGTCCAGTAAAGGGATCCTTTGTCATCTTACCCAATAGACAAGATTCACATGTATCATATGATTCAAAATCAAATGAGTTCAAAAGTCCATCTTGATGGAGTTTTGATATGTGTTTCTCATTTATATGGCCAAGGCGACAATGCCAAAGATAGGTTGAATTTAAGTCATTGGACTTAACTTTCTTGGTAGTTATGTTATAGACAGAAGAATTGTTGGATTTTTGAAGATTCAAAACATAAAGACCATCTAGTAATTCGGTATTTGCATAGAACATGTCTTTATGATAAATGGAGCAATTATTATTCTCAATAATAAAAGAAAAACCAACATTATCCAAACAAGAAACTGAAATAATATTCCTACACATTGTAGGAACATAATAGCAATTGTTCAAAACTAACAAAAGCCCACTGGGCAAAGAAAGTTCATAACTTCCTACAGCTAAAGCAGCAACTTTTGCTCCATTGCCTACTCGAAGATCAACTTCTCCCTTCTTCAGTTGTCTACTCCTTTTGAGCCCCTGCACATTTGTGCAAATGTGAGATCCACATCCAGTATCTAATACCCAGGAACTAGAAGGAGAGAAATTAATCTCTATAACATAAATACCTGAAGAACCAGTCTCACCAGTCTTCTTCTTCTTCTTTAGATCCTCCAAATACAGCTTGCAGTTTCTCTTCCAATGACCAGGTTCATTGCAAAAGAAACAGACACCCTCCTTTGGGGCTTTAGCCTTGGGTTTAGGATTGGGCTTGGGTTGAGCATTGGACTTTCCAGCCCTTCCCTTACCCTTTCCTTTTCTTTTCTTCATAAGGCCCTTTCCCTTTTGAACCATCAGAATATGGCCAGGCTTGGACTTAATATTCTGTTCAGCAGTTTTAAGCATCGTATGCAGCTCAGAAATTGATTTGTCCATTTCATTCATGTTATAGTTCATGATAAACTGATCATAACTATCAGGAAGTGAATTTAGGATCAAATCTGTTACCAACTCTTGGCTCATTGGAAATCCAAGCCTATCAAGGTGTTCAATATAGCCTTTCATTTTCAACACATGAGCGCTAACTGAAGCACCCTTAGCCATTTTACAAGAGTGCAATGCCTTGGTAGTATCATACCTTTCTTGCCTTGCTTGTTGCTGGAACATTTCCTTTAGATTGACAATCATATCATAAGTTTCCATGTTTTCTAAATCTTTCTGAAGTTCAGAACTCATGGTAGCTAGCATCAAGCATGCAACATCAATAGAGTCATTATGATGCTTCTCATAAGCATTCTTTTCAGCTCTAGAAGCATTATCGGCTGGTTCTTCAGGGTGAGGTTGATCCAGGACATAAAGCTTCCTTTCTTGTTTGAGAACAATTCTCAAATTTTGAAACCAGTCAAGGAAATTAGTCCCAGTAAGTTTGTCCTTCGCAAGGATTGATCGCAGTGACATAGTAGAATTGTTATCATTGTTGGCCATCTACAATAAATGCAAAGTTCGTTAAGTATTTTGATTATGAAAAACTCCCACTAAATTAACAACCCTCAATGATAAAATCATATTAATTTAGTGAGCTAAGATCCATATTTATACTCAACTTTAAGTCAGCTTTGGCATGACGCTTAAAATTAAGTTTTTTAGGTAGGTAACTCTTACCAATTGCAACTCATGCAACTCTTAGAAATTTATGGGATTATGACATCATATGTCTCGGCATGTTTAAATCACATCTCATGCCATTAGGCTCAAAACCATTTTGATAACCTAATTAAGTTAAACCATTTTTAAACATATGGGTAGCACCATTACCCATCTTGCCTCACTAATGTAACCCAATATACTTCTACTTTGGTAGAACCTACATTAAGGTGATAAAAGCCTTGACAAGTGTTCAAATATGGATGGCATGTCAACTTAAGATTTTATGTAAGGGATCTAGATAGATTAGCAGATTCATCATGCATTTAGTATCACATACTCATTGATATCATACATAGCATCACATACTTATGAAACATCATATAGCATCTCATACATGTATATAATAAACATGTCATAGTATGACCTTATCAGATTGATCTTCATAAGCCAATATGAAGATCAATGGTCAATCCTAGGTAATAATGAGCAACACCATAATGTCTACTTGACCATCATCATGTGCATAGACACCTAGCTCCTCTATCACCATGGTTGGATTGCAGGATTTTAAATGGATTGCTTTGTCTTCTTGCTTTATTACAATAAATAAATAAATACTACTAAAAGTAAAAGAAAAATTATAATGAAATAAAATAGCACGCAGGCCATATATATGATAATTACAACCCTTGTAAAAGAATAATAAAAACCTGCCAATCATATTGGTCACAAGGCCATACCATGCACCATACAAAGCAAAGCAACACACCATGCAAAATATATCATGTTATCATATAGCATATACATATTGCATTAAAGAAAATAGGCGTGTTTTTAAAACCAATTAAATTTACAAGGCGCTCTGATTAGGTAGTACTGCGGTTCCTAAAATTTGGAGATACAATAAAGTTTCATCCTAAAATTTAATTTTATTGATCTCATCAATAAATTTAAGGCTCACATCCGCACCACCATAAACAGCAATTGATAAATCCTTATTGATATGTGAATTCAGTTCATGTATTAATCTAATTAAGACATCACCGAAATCATATATCAAGATATTAAACACTTTAATTGCAATATCCCATTTGGATTTTTAATCATATTAACAAATCCTTACAGGAAATAGATTCATTAATTAACACCTTAGAAAACCTATTATCTATGTCGTTCGTGCAAACACTAATATCATATATATATACACAAGAATGCAAACCATGCCAAGATCATATACATCTCATACATACAATCAAACATGGCCGTTTCGATTTTTATAAAAATGCAAGAGACTCTGATGCCACTGTTAGGTTACGGAATGAAAAATCCCAATCTAATTGGAATAAAATTGCAGCGGAAACAAAATAAATTTATAACCCACCAAGAATCACATGCGTTTCATAAAAACCGAAAGAAGGATAAACAAAAATATTACCTTTTGTTATTACCTTTTGTTATTACCTTTTTAATCAGTATGTAATCCTTCTGTTCTTATGTTAGGTTTTCTCGGATCTTCAAAGGTGCTGCCTTTAGAAAGACGATTACCCTCTACAAGTATCCACACACGAACGGACACCAAAATGGTTTTGAATGCTAGTTCAACCATTCTATTTTTCACAAAAATGAACCCCGTTTCCAACTCTCTATTTTTCCATCTTTAAGGCAAAAGATATGACACTTCAAAAGCCCCGATCGACGTGACCTTTTAAATGCCCCAATCGACGTGACCTTTCAAATGCCCCAATCGATGTTACCTTTCAAATGCCCTACAGACTCTAAAACGTATATATCGAACATATATACAAGCCTGCTAGGAATTTTGGTTAACTAAGATTTTAATTGATATTTATTTAAAACTCCTTTTAAATAATAACAATTTAAATCCTTTCCTTACAAAATAAGGAATATATATTTTTAACCCAAAAAAAACCTTTATGGATTATTTCCTTATCCAATAAGAAAATGTAACAATTTAATTACTTGTCACAATTTAAATTACGAATTTAAATTTTCTCAAAATTAAACTCGAATCTAAATGACAACTAATTATTATTTGTAATTTAAAATAATCTCATCATTTTAAATTATATAGAGAGTAACAAATCGTAACCATTATTGTCTGTTCTTAGTGTGCGACCCTATAGGTTCAATTAACATTGGCAGTAGGCCTAAATCATTTTGAACCTACAAGTCATAAGCGGCCTCTAGCAAGACATTATGACTACCCAAGTTAAATGAAAAGCTCATGTTCCGAGACAACCTTAAAGTAGCTATTAACATAATCCTTTTGTCACATGATATCTTGATAGAATATAAGGCATGGATAAAGTCAACCTTATATCTCTCTATCTTTAATTTCTCAAACCCAATTAGACTGACTAAACAAATGATATTGATCTCCATCAATTCATTTGAGCATGGCCATGCATTTCTCAGTCTCAATCATCGAGGGGCCCAGAGATATCTCTCTTATAATAAGAGGGACAAATTCTATCTTAATCACTCACATCTCACTACATGATTCTTATTATGTTCAATCATAATCTTTATAATCATCCGGTTAAAGACAATGTTTGATTATGTCAAAACATAATATTCCTCATGTTGAGAACTATGGCAATCTCAGGTCTAAGGATTTAATGACACAACTACTAGAGATTAACTTATGACTTTGATCCATGTATTAATCTCAAGGCGGGTCTTGTCCAATATTTGTTCTCAATAAATACATATAAATTTGATTTGTATCTCATACACATATTCATCCCATGAATATCAATCAAATTTCATACTAATCTTAATTTATTGTTATTCCCACAACAATAACCGATTAGAGACATTTAGAATAATTCATAAT
The DNA here is from genome assembly GCA_900491605.1 of Calamus simplicifolius. Classification (NCBI taxonomy): domain Eukaryota; kingdom Viridiplantae; phylum Streptophyta; class Magnoliopsida; order Arecales; family Arecaceae; genus Calamus; species Calamus simplicifolius. The sequence goes on from UESW01001460.1 coordinate 143,493, forward strand.
ATTATTCAAGGACATTATTATATAATAAATATAAATTATAATAATAGTAAATGTTCATAAATATTCAAAATACCATGTCCATACAATAGGCCTAGGGCACTATTACTAACATTTCCTAGCCGGCCCCCGGCGTGTCCAAGCTAGGCAGCCCCGGCATCTCCCAGCCGGCCCCGGCACTCTCCTAGCCGGCCCCCAGCATGTCCAAGCTAGGCAGCCCCGGCACCTCCCAAACGGCCTGGCACTCTCCTAGCTGGCCCCCGACGTGTCCAAGCTAGGCGGCCCCGGCACCTCCCAGCCGGCCTCCGGCGTGTCCAAGCTAGGCGGCCTCGGCACCTCCCAGCCAGCCCCGGCACTCTCCTAGCCGGCCCCCAGCGTGTCCAAGCTAGGCGGCCCCGGCATCTCCCAGCCGGCCCCGGCACTCTCCTAGCCGGCCCCCGGCATGTCCAAGCTAGGCAGCCCCGGCACCTCCCAAGCGGCCCAGTACTCTTCTAGCCGGCCCCCGGCATGTCCAAGCTAGGCGGCCCCGGCCCCTTTCGGCCGGCCCCGGCACTTCCCAGCCAGCCCCGGCATCTCCATGCCCACCGAGTCGGCCCCGGCCATCCTTGGCCGGCCCATCTCGACCCCGGCGTCTTCGAGCCTGCAGAGTCATCCCCGGCCATCCTGGCCAGCCCTTCTCGGCCCTGGCATCTCCGAGCCGGCCGGACCGACCCCAGCCATCCCTGGCCGGCCCCACCCCGGCACTTCCTGGTTGGGGAGGATGGCCCCTGCTTTCCCCTCTCTGGTGGGACAGGACCCACCAACCAGCTGTAGCCACCCACTTTGATGGGACTTGACCTGCAGTCCTGACATATCAAAGAAGGAAGCAAGCTCTGCCATTGCTGCCATCACCTTAAATGCTCTGACAAGTGGTAGAACCCCATGCCTCACAGACATCAGCTCTGACACTTCACCCATCAAGGTCATCATTACAAGGCCTCAACTAGTCAAGCCAGACAAACTCTAAGCACCTATAAAATGGGTAAGAGGGACCCCCGACCAGGTAACTGAACTGAACGAGACTAAGAACTGATAACCACAACAATACTCTAAAATGCTCATTTTTGCTCACAGAGATCTCTTCTCTGAGCCTCTCTCTCTTTCTCTTTCGAGCTTCCTCAAGCTCACGGCTGTTGCCCAGAGCACTGACTTGAGCGTCAGAGGGTCTCCACCGGAATCTCTGGCCCCTAGGACTTTTTGTAGGCTCCCGGACGCGAGAAGCTTGCCAGAAGATCCCGGCTCGCTGGAGAAGGCGACCGGACGCTCGCGGACGTTCGAGAGGGGTGATCTCACGGCATCATATTGATCTCTTTTTCCACACCAAACAGGGCTTATTCGAGCGTCCTTTTTAGCTGTGACCTCAGTCGCTAACTTGGGCGTCAGAGGGTCCCATCGGAGAATCCTCTCTGGTCTTGGGACTTCTTTGCGGGCAACCCGGTGAAGCAAAGGTTGGAGAAGCACTCCGTTCCCGACGTTCAGGATCAGTGATTGGGCGTCATCAGATTGGCGCGCCAGGTAGGGGAGAAAGCAGAGTTCTGTGACACTAAGCTACAAGCTCTCACTCCCTCTATGACAACAATGGTGGATAAAAATATGGTGATGACAAAGACCCATGGAGCTTCCGCCAATAACGCTGGGGGGGGGCACCCTCAACGAGCTGACCGGTAGGAGGCCGGCTCTCTACCCCATCGTCACCACTATCTCGAGCCATTTAGGCAGAGCATCATGCCACCCTTACTCTGCAAGTCCAAACATCAATGGCAGCTGCCCAAAAGCTACGGGAGCGATATTCCGTGGCCTCACAGTAACAAACAAGAGCCCATGCTGCTCCTTTAATTGTCGCTCAAGCCATCCACCATCCATCCGGTGAGAGATCTCCCCAGCGAGAGAATCACCACTGTCATATTTCTCTGGAGTTCAGCGGCATCAGAGCAACCTCAAACTCAAGCTCATCAGCAATTTAAGGCTCATAGCCAATCCGAGCCCAAGACCTCCTGCGGATTCCATTCCAGTTGCCCTTGGATTTCAGCGCCCCCCACCTTCAATCAACATAGTTTCCTGGGGGGCAGGGGCAAAGGGCCCTCTCAGCAACTCCGTCGGCCTATTTACTCCGCTGATATCAACTCTCAGCAATGCCCTCGATGGACTCTCCCAGCCATTCATTTTCAATGACTGCCAACTGTCGAGGCTTTCCTCAACGGACTCCAGCTTTGTCCCGGTTTCCAGCTTCTTCCCGGCCACAGGCATCTCGTCCTGGCCTCCAATGCGAGGGAAGGCCCAAGTAAGGGCAACGACACTTCCAATCCGACTAACATAACTTCCTGGGGGGCAGACCACCAGCGGGCAGAAGTGCTCAAATCCACAAAAGGAAAAACAGGGGTGCTACAAGAGCTAAGTACGCTGCACCTAAGATAATTTCTATTCATTGATACTTAAAAATGTCATGCAGGGAAGACCAACCTCGTGTTGGCGTCCCAGAAGCCCAATGTACCATTGGCATCGAAGACCGGTGTACCATCGGATCCAAAAAGCTTGACTCCGGTCGGCACTCAAAACCCGATGTACCATCGGCGCTAAAGTCCGAGGCGAGCTCGGTTAAAAAGGCTCCTGACGACTCTCAACTCTCATGTCGTCCTTCGGGGTTAAAAAGGCTCCTGACGACTCTCAACTCTTAGGTCGCCCTTCGGGGTTAAAAAGGCTCCTGACAACTCTCAACTCTCAGGTCGCCCTTCGGGGTTAAAAAGGCTCCTGACGACTCTCAACTCTCAGGTCGTCATTCGGGGTTAAAAAGGCTCCTGATGACTTTCAACTCTCAGGTCGCCCTTCGGGGTTAAAAAGGCTCCTGACGACTTTCAACTCTCAGGTCGCCCTTCGGGGTTAAAAAGTCTCCTGACGACTTTCAACTCTCAGGTCGCCCTTCGGGGTTAAAAAGGCTCCTGATGACTCTCAACTCTCAGGTCGCCCTTCGGGGTTAAAAAGGCTCCTGATGACTCTCAACTCTCAGGTCGCCTTTCGGGATTAAAAAGGCTCCTGATGACTTTCAACTCTCAGGTCACCCTTCGGGGTTAAAAAGGCTCCTGATGACTCTCAACTCTCAGATCGCCCTTCGGGGTTAAAAAAGCTCTTGATGACTCTCAACTCTCAGGTCGCCCTTCGGGGTTAAAAAAGCTCCTGATGACTCTCAACTCTCAGGTCACCCTTCGGGGTTCAAAAGGCACTCAACGTCCTCAACTTTGCCTCAGCGGCTTCGTCACAACCTCAACGGCTTCATTTCAGCCTCAGCGGCTTTAGCCCTGCATTAGCGGCCAATGGTCAATCGGGTAATACCTTCGTTTAAACTGTACACTTGCAACATGTCGCTAGTTACTTTCAGCTATCAAGAGGCCCCAAGATAGCTCACAGCTGGGAGAGGCCAACTCCTCAGCTCACAGTTGACGGGGACCCACACCCAAACTTCATGTCAAAGGATAAAGACTCCAAAGTCAGGCAAGGATCAGCCACTTGGGAAGTAACGCCCCTTTCGCCTTGCTGGGGTGGACCCGCTTCGTCTTAGGGGCGAGGGGGCATCTGATGTGGCTGATCCAACGCCGTTAGAGAACCATGAAGGAAGGAAACCGATGGAGCCCCCTTTGGCCTCCAAAGGGCCCTTCGGCCATGGTAGCGTTTATGGCCTCATAAAGTCATGCGCACCCAATTGCTCTAAGCTCCAAGGCTGACAGCTCCAAAGCCGACAGCTCCATGGCCGACAGCTCCAAGGCCAGCAGCTCCAAGGCCGACGGCTCCAAGGCCGACAGCTCCAAGGCCGGCACCTCCAAGGCCGACGGCTCCAAGGCCGGCAACTCCATGGCCAACAGCTCCAAGGCCGACAGCTCCAAGGCCGACGGCTCCAAGGCCGACAGCTCCATGGCCGATGCCTCCAAGGCCGACACCTGGCATCTCCCAGCCGGCCCCGGCACTCTCCTAGCTGGCCCCCAGCGTGTCCAAGCTAGGCGGCCCCGGCACCTCCCAAGCGGCCCGGCACTTTCCTAGCCGACCCTCGGCGTGTCCAAGCTAGGTGGCCCCGGCATCTCCCAGCCGGCCGCGGCACTCTCCTAGCCGGCCCCCGGCGTGTCCAAGCTAGGCGGCCCCGGCATCTCCCAGCCGGTCCCGGCACTCTCCTAGCAGGCCCCCGGCATGTCCAAGCTAGGCTGCCCCGGCACCTCCCAGCCGGCCCCGGTACTTTCCTAGCCGGCCCTCGGCGTGTCCAAGCTAGGCGGCCCCGGCATCTCCCAGCCGGCCCCGGCACTCTTCTAGCCGGCCCCCGGCGTGTCCAAGCTAGGCGGCCCCGGCATCTCCCAGCCAGCCCCGGCACCTCCCAGCCGGCCCCAGCACTCTCCTAGCCAGCCCCCGGCGTGTCCAAGCTAGGCGGCCCCGGCATCTCCCAGCCGGCCCCGCACTCTCCTAGCCGGCCCCCGGCGTGTCCAAGCTAGGTGGCCCCGGCACCTCCCAAACAGCCCGGCACTCTCCTAGCGGGCCCCCGGCGTGTCCAAGCTAGGCGGCCCCGGCCCCTTCCGGCTGGCCCCGGCACTTCCCAGCCGGCCCCGGCATCTCCGTGCCCACCGAGTCGGCCCCGGCCATCCTTAGCCGGCCCCTCTCGACCCCAGCGTCTTCGGGCCCGCCGAGTCATCCCCGGCCATCCTGGCCGGCCCTTCTCGGCCCTGGCATCTCCGAGCCGGCCGGGCCGGCCCCATCCATCCCTGGTCGGCCCCGCCCCGGCACTTCCTGGCCGGGGAGGACGGCCCCTACTTTCCCCTCTCCAGTGGGACAGGACCCACCAACCAGCTGTAGCCACCCACTTTGATGGGACTTGACCTGCAGTCTTGACATATCAAAGAAGGAAGCAAGCTCTTCCATTGCTGCCATCGCCTTAAATGCTCTGACAAGTGGTAGAACCCCATGCCTCATAGACATCAGCTCTAACACTTTACCCATCAAGGTCATCATTACAAGGCCTCAACTAGTCAAGCCAGACAAACTCTAAGCACCTATAAAATGGGTAAGAGGGACCCCCGACCAGGTAACTGAACTGAACGGGACTAAGAACTGATAACCACAACAATACTCTAAAATGCTCATTCTTGCTCACAGAGAGCTCTTCTCTGAGCCTCTCGCTCTTTCTCTTTCAAGCTTCCTCAAGCTCACGGTTGTTGCCCAGAGCACTGACTTGAGCGTCGGAGGGTCCCCGTCGGAATCTTCGGCCCCCGGGACTTTTTGTAGGCTCCCGGACACAAGAAGCTCGCCTGAAGGAGCTGCATTCTCATTCGAATGAAGAACGATGTCCTGGCATTGTTCCGCCATTTTCTCCATCTTGTTCTTCCTTGTTCGCGGTCTTCGTCCACAAACGAAAGCACTCATCTCCATGAATGAAGTATATGGAAGAAAGAACTATAGAAGAAATTTAGGAGACCAGTGGCTTCTCGAGCAAGAAGCGAAAGATGGCTTCTCGAACAAAAGGATGGCTTCTCGAGCAACAGACGAAGGACCTCTAGGGTTTATGCCGACCTCAGAGAAATATGAAAGGACACCAGGATCGCCACGATCACATCACACTGACCCACAAACCCATAGGAACTGCCCACGTTTTGCAATTTTTCTCGAAAAGATGGCATAGTTGAGTTACTAGGGTATCGTCGAATTAGTACTAGGGTGACATCAAAATTCTCGCCTTGTTCAAGTATGGGTGTCGTCGCCTTAAAGCTAGGGTGTCGTGAGATTTCAACTGGGGTGTCGCGAAGGATTTTTAGCCAAATTCGAACTAGGGTGTCGCGGGGATTCTCTCCGTGGTCAGTTTTAAGCAAGGGTGTCGTCTCCTTAGAGCTAGGGTATCGTGATATTTCAACTGGGGTGTCGCGAAGGATTTTCAGCCGAATTCAAACTAGGGTGTCGCTGGGATTCTCTCCGTGATCAGTTTTAAGCACGGGTGTCGTCGCCTTAGAGCTAGGGTGTCGTGAGATTTCAACTGAGGTGTCGCGAAGGATTTTTGGTCGAATTCAAACTAAGGTGTCGCGGGGATTCTCTCCATGGTCAGTTTTAAGCATGGGTGTCGTCTCCTTAAAGCTAGGGTGTCATGAGATTTCAACTGGGGTGTCACAAAGGATTTTCGGCCGAATTCGAACTAGGGTGTTGCGGGGATTCTCTCCGTGGTCAGTTTTAAGCACGAGTGTCGTCGCCTTAAAGCTAGGGTGTCATGAGATTTCAACTGGGGTGTCACGAAGGATTTTCGGCCGAATTCGACCAGGGGTGTCGCTGGAATTCTCTCCGTGGTTAGTTTTAAGCATGGGTGTCGTCGCCTTAAAGCTAGGGTGTCGTGAGATTTCAACTGGGGTGTCACGAAGGATTTTTGGCCAAATTCGACCAGGGGTGTCGCTGGGATTCTGTCCGTGGTCAGTTTTAAGCATGGGTGTCGTCGCCTTAAAGCTAGGGTGTCGTGAGGTTTTAACTGGGGTGTCGCGAAGGATTTTCGGCCGAATTCCACAGGGGTGTTGCGGGGATTCTCACCATGGTCAGTTTTAAGCACGGATATCGCAGCATTGGTACTAGGGTATCGCAGTATTTGGCTTCCCCACACTCTCTTCATTAATGGTTTCTGTTCACGAGGTGGGCAAATTCCTCCTGGGGTGTTTGCTGCCATTCGCTCTTATCATGTTGAAACCCACGACACCCTAGTTCAAAACCCACGACACCCTAGTTCAAAACCTACGACACCCTAGTTCAAAACGTTAAGACAAAGCATTAGTTCAAAACCTACGACACCCTAGTTGAAAACCCACGACACCCTAGTTCAAAACCTACGACACCCTAGTTCAAAACGTTAAGATAAAGCATTAGTTCAAAACCTATGACACCCTAGTTGAAAACCTACGACACCCTAGTTCAAAACGTTAAGACAAAGCATCATTAGTTCAAAACCCACGACACCCTTGCAGAAAAACCCACAACACCCTAGTTCAAAACCCACGACACCATAGATCAAAACGTTAAGACAAAGCATTAGTTGAAAACCCACGACACCCTAGTTGAAAACCCTATCGTCAAGCTCATAAACCACAACAACCTCATAACGAAAGAATGTTTCGTGCTGCGGACGACATTTCCTCCCGAAGTTTTTGTACAAAGACTCCAGTAGCCAGGTATTCCAGCCTCGAAGCTGAAATATTTCCTTTCGACCGGACTCTCAGAGCGAGGGCGTAGGATCGTGCTCAAGCCTTGGACTGATTCCTTAGCATCCGAAAGCCAGAGCGAGGGGGAAGAAAGAGTTTTTCTTGCACAGAAGAAATCCAACGTAAAATGGCGATAGAATGGAGGAAAAGGGCATTTTTGTCTGCACGCTAATTTTAAAAAAAAGCGAAGCGCTTTAAATGGCCGTCATGTTCAGAACATTACATCGTAGCAGAGCCATACCGCCCGGCACGTCATCCAAGTAGGATCCATGTGGACTAATCAGAAGAGGCGGTGCAGCCCACGTAGGTCTTGCTGCACCGAAGGCGGTGTACAAAGACTTTTCCAATTTCAAAATCGCCTGTAGACAAATTTCAAAAAAAGCTGGTATTAATGCACGTCACGTCAAAATTAAGACACCCATTAAGAAAGCAAAAAAAAACCTTACGACACCTAGTTTTAAACTTACGACACAATAGTTATAAAACTAAGACACCCGTTAAGAAAGTAAAAAAATACTTACGACATCCTAGTTTTAATCTTACGACACCGTAGTTTTAAACTTAAGACACATGTTTAGAAAAGGTATTTGTACACAAATTCCAAAAAAAGCTAAACGGGTATTAATGTACGTCAAACTTTTTTTTTTTTGAATTTGTGTACAGATACCTTTTCTGAACGGGTGTCTTAAGTTTAAAACTAGGGTGTCGTAAGTTTAAAACTAGGATGTTGTAAGTTTTTTTTGCTTTCTGAACAAGTGTCTTCACTTTATAACTACAGTGTCGTAAGCTTAAAACTAGGGTATTTTTTTCCTCGAAATGTCGTAAAGTTGTCTTAATATTTTTTAATGGGTGTTGTGCATATGTGAACTAATAAAAAGGAATGGTACAGTCTACATAAGACTTGCTACATCGGAATGGCTAAAGGGAAGGCTTTCCTTTACATCAAATTGGGCCGGTTAGTTTATAAAAGCCAGTCCCGACCTAAAATGTGCCATGTGTCTAACATCTCAGCCCAATCTATACCTAAAAGTATGGTAGGCTCGATGGAACCGGCGGACACCACCCGAGTTCAACAAGCACGGCCTCTGCACAAGCTTCACGCACACATGGAATAGCAGTGCGGGTACCCATATAGAGAGGCAACTAACTTCCCCCTTTTACTACAATGCAACATCGATATTGACGAGCATTGCAACCTCAACAAGCCTATATGGACATCCCGCCATGCTAGAGGGACCTACACCATGGACGGCCGGGCTGGATGCTCTGGTACGTGGGACTCGATGGTTCAACCGGTGACCCAATGGTTGAACCAGCGATCCAATGACTCAAGCCCTTAACCGGGTTAATATTCGGCCGGGTCTGACAACTATAGCGAAGGCATGTATGATGGCAATGCACAAGGCTAGGACAAGTAGGGTTGTGAGGAGGGCTATGCATGTGCCTCGCATTCTCATGGACATAGGCATACAACAAGACTCACATCTCGAGCGATCATGACGTACAACCCTTGTGGCGTAGCTCCGAGCCCCCCCCCCCTTCTCGAGAGTGGTCAATGGCCGCTATCACGGTCAGGACATCCACCATGTGGTGCGGCGGAGGCTTGAAAATGGCGCATGAGGGTACGGTGGGCGCAACTGCAATAAGGCCCGTTGCAAGCTCGTTGCACCCATGGCTGGCAGGCGATAGCGTCCTACTACAGAAGCCATGAAAAAGTCTTTGTACATCATACTCGATGCAGAATGGTTTACATGGAATACGATGATTCATTCACATGTAGACCTACGCATCAATGATTGCGAAACCTATGAGAGCGAGCCTCTAACATGGGCTCATGCGCCAACGAATCATCACATCCAATATAGACCATTCTGCACCGAAGCAATTTACAACATCCCAGTGAAACATTTGTCCAATGTCCTGGATGCATGTCCTACGTGCAAGGGGCTTATGAGAAGCATCTCAAAAAGGCCCAGTAGAATTACTAGCTTGATCGGTTGGGGTGCACATGGCAGATGTACAGTAACACAGTTTAAAGATTCAAAGACGGGTTAACAGACAAAAAATTAAACGTAGTTACTAGCTAAACACAAAAAACTAAAGCAAACTAGATTGAAAAATCCTTGATTCATGAGAAAAGTTTTCTTAAAATTTTATTAATACCTTAAAACTTATTTTTAATAATAAATAAGAAGAATATATATAAACTATAATTCTAATCGTATGTTTAGAATAAAATTCAATAATATGGAAGCATGTAAAATGATACTAGAAATAAAACTCAATATATAATAAGGAAATATGCAAAATCATAATAAGAATAAGACTTAAAATAATAATAATAAAGGCTAAAATTATTTAAGTGCAAATATAAAAATTAGGCTAATTATATCTTACGCTGTATCAATATTATTTACAACCTAATTAAGCGGCTTAGAGGGTGGGGTCTCTTTACTGGCCATGCATGGGTTGAGGCCTATGTTGTGGCCACGTCACCAACCACCACACACCTTCTATGCATGGGAATGGCCATCAGTGTGCTAGGTCGTCGCAAAGACATACTTGCATGCCCACTAGCCACCAAATGGACAATGCACTAACAAATTAACTAAGCCAAGCTGTTGCATGCACCCCTGCCACAAGGCCACCAAAGGATGATCGAGTTGATTGCACCACCTAACCATTACGTGATTGCCCCATGGTTTGCTCGTGCATGCCACAAACGGACCCTGATGCAGGTGGTTGCTGTTCTAATTAAACACAGGATATATCTTTATTTTCTTAATAAGAAAGTCGGCATTCCTCCTCAACTCTTTGCTGCTAATATGCATGTCTCTTTTACTTGATTTTAGAGGGGATAATAGCAAGAAAGCATAATGTCCAATCCACCAATCCTCCTTAAAAAAATTACAATCTCTTGATAGAAATTAGTATTATACCATATATGTGTGTACAGAGATTTTGGATAGAAAGTTTATTATATATATATATATATAATTCTTCTCAATGAAAATCAATGAAAAGTCTCTCAAAATTAAAACCATGGCCATTGATTGCCATTTATGTTATACAAAATAGTTAAATAACTAAAAAAAACATGAATTTCTGTGGTTTTTTAGCATCATGTTGTACATTTCTCATTAGCTATAATGCTACCGTTTATTTATGTTAGATGAATGTAGACATAGGATCAAGCTTCAAAATAAATATTTTTATTTGTCTTCTTGTCATGCTATATGTCGTAGGAAAATTTTGTAGTTTTTTTTAGCAACTCACATAATTATGCACACAACAAGAAGCTCATTGATGCTATTGTTGGGCCCATGGCCCACTTATTCAGCCCATTAGGGCAAGCAGCCGCCTTTCTTTTTTTGGTTTTCTCTTTTTCAAAGGAGCAGCCATCTGAAAAAAGAGGAGAAGCAGGTAGCATGTATTTCTTTTTTTTCTAGGAGCGTGGATTGCTAGGGGAAGAGAAGGAAGGGTTGCTGCTTGGTGCTTGACTACGTGGAAGGACTTCCACTCCAGGAATCACGTGAAGGTGCTGCAGAAGAAAAACAAGAGAAGAAGAAAAAGAAGAGAAGGGAAGAAAATAAGGAGGTAACATAGGAGACCGTATTTTTCGGTGACATAATCCTTATATCCCTATTATTCTCTTGTGATTGTTTCTCAAGTTCTGGCAAGGGACTTAGAGATTTGGATATTTATTATTTTATAGTGGATCTTCTTCTCTGGCTTGCCCTTGATTTTTTTTTCTTTATCTTGAAGGGATTTTCCACGTAAATCTTGGTGTTTCTGTGATTGTGTGGTTTGTGCATTTTTATTTATTATTCCGCTGCGTATTACGATCTGCTAGTATTTGCTCGTACACGGATTCTTTCCCATCAACTGGTATCAGAGCCTGTAAATTTTTTTTGTGTGTGCGAGCATGGAGGCCAGTAATGTTTCCCGCATGATCAGTCTGAACGAAAATAATTGGATGATATGGAAACCAAGGATGGAGGACCTCTTATATTGCAAGGATCTATATGGACCTTTAGAAGGGGTCAAAGCAAAGCCCGTTACAGTGACAGACGATGCTTGGATCATGTTAGATCGGAAAGCAGTCGGTTTTATTCGGCAATGGTTGGATGATAGTATCTTTCACCATGTTTCCACTGAGACTTCTGCGAACTCTTTTTGGAAAAAGTTAGAAAGTCTATATGAGAGAAAAACAGCTGGCAACAAGGCTTTCTTGATCAGAAAACTAATGAATCTGAAATATAAAGAGGGTGCTTCTATTGCTGAGCATTTGAATGAAATGCAGAGTATTAATAACCAGTTATCCTTTATGAAAATGTCTCTTGATGATGAGTTGCAGGCATTGTTACTTCTTAGTTCATTGCTAGAAAGTTGGGAGACACTGATAGTTTCCCTCAGTAATTCTGTACCAGACGGTGTTATCACCATGAGTCAAGCAACATGCAGTTTGTTGAATGAGGAGTTAAGAAGGAAGAATTCAGCAACTTCTCAGATTGATTCACAGGCACTTGTCTCAGAGAATAGAGGACGGTCAAAGTCTAGAAATAGAGAGAATTCATACAAGGGTAGAAGCAAATCAAGGTCAAGAAAAGATATTACTTGCTATAACTGTGGTGAGAAAGGGCACTACAAGAATCAGTGTAAGAAGCCTAAGAAGATTAAGAAAAAGGGAAAAAGAAGTGGAGGATACATAGTTAAAGGAGAATATTACAGCTACTGTGCAGAGTGATGATTATTTAATTTTGTCTACTTCTGATGGTATCTTCTCATGTGAGTGTCAGAATCATGAGTGGGTGATTGACACAGGTGCTTCTTATCATGCTACACCACGGAGGGAGTTTTTTTCTACATATAAGACTGAAAATTTTGATGTTGTCAAGATGGGAAATTAAGGCACAGCAGACATCATTGGCATGGGTGACATCCACGTGAAGACCAATCTTGGTTGTAAGTTGGTGCTCAAGGATGTAAGGCATGTAGCTGACTTGAGGCTAAATTTAATCTCAGTTGGAAGACTTGATGATGAAGACTTTGATAGCAGATTTCATAAAGGGCAATGGAAGCTCAGTAAAGGTTCACTTGTTGTAGCCAGTGGGAAGAAATGTCACTTTATACAGGTTGCAGGCTAAAGCTTATGGTGAACAGTTGAATGTTACAGAGAACGACTTCAGCATGGAGTTGTGGCATAAACGACTGGGACACATGAGTGAGAAGGGGCTACAAGTTCTTTCCAAGGGAGAAGTTCTACCAAACTTCAAAGGTGTACATCTGAACCCATGTGTTGATTGTTTGGTTGGCAAGCAACATAGAGTTTCTTTTGCTAGTCCTGCTTTATCTAAAAAAATGCATGTTTTGGATCGTATCTATACAGATGTTTGTGGTCCTTTGAGGACAAAAACTCCTAGTGGATCAGTTAATGTTCCAGGTATCAGTGGTGCACTTTATTTTGTCACTTTTATAGATATTTTTCAGAAAAGTTTGGGTCTATGGTTTGAAGACCAAAGATCAGGTTATTAATGTCTTCAAAGAGTTTCATGCCAGAGTTGAAAGAGAGACAGGAAAGAAACTGAAATTTATAAGGTCAGATAATGATGGTGAGTACACAGGGTTATTTGATAATTATTGCAGATCACATGGCATTCAACATGAGATGACAGTTCCTGGTACTCCTCAGCATAATGCAATTGCAGAGAGAATGAACCGCACCATCATGGAAAAGATCAGATGTATGCTTTCACAGTCCAAGTTACCTAAAAGATTTTGGGATGAGGCATTGAAGACAGCGGTTGATGTAATAAACTTGTCACCATGTACAGCTCTAGATGGTGATGTTGCAGAGCGTATATGGTCAGGAAAAGATATCTCTTATAAGCACTTGAGAGTGTTTGGTTGTCGTGCATTTGCACATGTTCCAGACATTGAGAGGTCCAAGCTGGATGGTAAGACAAAAGAATGTGCTTTGCTTGGTTACTCACATGATGAGTTTGGTTATAGACTTTGGGATCCAGAAAAGCAGAAGGTATTCAGAAGCAGAGATGTTGTATTTTTTGAAGATCAAACCCTTCAAGACTTCAAGAATGAGGTGTCAGTCAAGTCTTCTGCAGGAGGATTAACAGACTGTGATCCAGTTACTCCTCTAGTAAATCAGGGTGATAGGGGAGATGTGCAAGAAAATAGTGCAGGAGCAGATATTAACTCACCTGTAGGACATGTTGAGCAGGAAGGAGATCAGGAGCAACCTCCTATAGAGCCTCAGCTGAGAAGATCTATCAGACAACGTCAACCTTCCAAAAGATATTCTACAGATGAATATATAATGCTTACTGATGCAGGTGAACCAGAATGTTACCAGGAGGCAGTTGAAAGTGAGCAAAAAAAGGAGTGGTTAGTAGGTATGCTGGAAGAAATGGATGCCTTACAGAAGAACCACACATATGATTTAGTAGAACTACCAAGAGGAAGGAAGGCTTTAAAGAACAAGTGGGTTTTCAGGTTTAAGACTCAACAGCATTGTTCTCAACCAAAGTACAAGGCCAGATTGGTTGTGAAAGGCTTTGGTCAAAAGAAAGGTATTGATTTTGAAGAGATTTTTTTCCTGTTGTTAAAATGTCTTCAATTCGTGTTGCTCTAGGTATTGCTGCTAGTCTAGACTTGGAGGTTGAGCAGTTAGATGTGAAGACAGCTTTTCTTCATGGTGATTTGGAGGAGGAAATCTATATGGAGCAACCAGAAGGCTTCAAAGTCAAAGGTAAAGAAAATCTTATCTGCAGATTGAAAAAAAGCTTGTATGGGCTGAAGCACGCTCCAAGACAGTGGTACAAGAAATTTGATTCATTTATGGCTGAAAATGGATACAAAAGAATGGCTTCAGATCATTGTGTGTATATCAAATGGTTTAGTGAGGATTTTGTCATACTCCTACTTTATGTTGATGACATGCTTATTCTTGGGAAAGATATGTCTATGATTGACAGGTTGAAAAAGGAGCTGAGCAATTCATTTGAAATGAAGGATATGGGACCAGCAAAGCAAATACTGGGTATGCAGATTTTCCGTGATAGAAGAATCAAGAAAATATGGTTGTCACAGGAAAAGTACATTGAGAAGGTATTGGATAGGTTCAGTATGATCAATGCAAAGCCAGTTGGTTCTCCTCTTGCAGGTCACTTCAGGTTGTGCTCAGAGCAAAGTCCTTCAAGTGATGAGGAGAAGGAGAAAATGAAGAAGGTTCCTTACGCTTCAGCAGTCGAAAGTTTGATGTACGCGATGGTATGTACGAGGCCAGACATCGCATATGCAGTGGGTGTTGCTAGCAGATTTCTTGCAAATCCAGGGAAAGAGCATTGGGCAGCAGTGAAGTGGATCTTCAGATATCTCAGAGGAAGCTCCAAAGTTTGTTTAAGCTTTGGGGGTGGTCCAGCTGTGCTGATTGGTTACACAGATGCAGATATGGCGAGAGATATTGATACAAGGAAGTCCACATCAGGTTTCATACTTACTTTTGCAGGGGGAGCTGTGTCATGGCAATCCAGATTGCAAAGGTGTGTAGCTCTCTCTACCACAGAGGCAGAATATATTGCTGCTACCGAGGTCTGTAAGGAGATGCTGTGGATGAAAGAATTCTTACATGAATTGGATTGAAACAGAAAAATTATGTGGTACATTGTGACAGCCAGAGCGCCATCCACTTGTGCAAGAACCCAACTTTTCATTTCAAGTCAAAGCATATAGATGTGAGATACCACTGGATTCGAAATGTGTTTGAAGAGAAGCAGTTACAGCTTCAGAAAATTCACACAGATGAAAATGGGGCAGACATGTTGACAAAGACCTTATCAAAAGAAAGGCAAGAGATATGCCGACAGCTGGTCGGCATGATTTCACACTAAGGAAGCATGAGACAGCCTCCCTTATGGGCTGAAGGGGGAGGTTGTTGGGCTCATGGCCCACTTATTCAGCCCATTAGGGCAAAAGGGAGCGCTACTCCTTTTTCTACCAGGATTTGTTCTCTCTCTTTTATAAAAGGAGCAGCGCCTTCCTTTTTTTTGGTTTTCTCTTTTTCAAAGGAGCAGCCGTCTGGAAAAAGAGGAGAAGCAGGTAGCAGGTATTTCTTTTTTTTCTAGGAGCGTGGATTGCTAGGGGAAGAGAAGGAAGGGTGCTGCTTGGTGCTTGACTACGTGGGAGGACTTTCACTTAGGAATCACGTGAAGGTGCTGCAGAAGAAAAATAAGAGAAGAAGAAGAAGAGAGAGGAAAGAAAATAAGAGGTAATGCAGGAGACGTATTTTTCGGTGACGTAATCCTTATATCCCTATTATTCTCTTGTGATTATTTCTCAAGTTCTGGCAAGGGACTTTGAGACTTGGATATTTATTATTTTATAGTGGATCTTCTTCTCTGGCTTGCCCGTGGTTTTTTTTCTTTTATCTTAAAGGGATTTTCCACGTAAATCTTGGTGTTTCTGTGATTGTGTGGTTTGCGCATTTTTATTTATTATTCCGCTGCGTATTACGGTCTGCTAGTATTTGCTCGTACACGGATTCTTTCCCATCAACATCTCCCTGATGGTTTGCACTCTTATCCTTTGTGGAATTTGCGGTTGCTTTCTTCTTAGTAATTATTGTTGATGTATTCATGATTATGCATGATGGCCATAATTTTATAAATTTGAGGCTTTTTGCTCATCAAGCTCGCATTGTATGCAATATACCACCTTGCAACGTAATCGACCGGTTGAAGAAACATAAAGAATGGATGAGAAGCTGCATTAATTTACATAATGTTACTAACAATCTTTGAATAGTTTGTAAATAAGACCTCTTCCTTTGTTCATAGCTAACTGTTTTTGTAAATACGTAGAACTTCTAACAGTAACTTTCACAAAGAGTTAATGAAGAAAGAGAACTTTGGAGCACAAATGACAGACAGAGAAAGCTCGGGTGTATGTAGAACTTTAGAAGAACACAGGACATTTCCTGCAAAACCCACCACTTTAGACCACAACCTGTCTCAGATCAGTCATACATCAGTGATGGTTGTGCTTAAAACTTCCCTAGTCTATGATTTTAATGAATGAGTATGCTTTAGGGACTGTCTGAATTTATATGCAGAATTCTCATATATTGAGCCAAGTCATGAATATGGACTAGTTGAATTTAATTAATCCAAGTCATTCATATGTGAACCAAAGACTGATCTGCTCATATTTGAAGTCAGATGCATTAACAAAGTTTAGGAGGACCCTTTAAACAAGAAATAAAGCAGACAATAACATTTGAAGACCAAATTAAGTCCATAGCTTTTTGTCTAATCCCCATGAAACTTGAAAAGGAATACTTCATGAACCTTAGTAAATGTTCATGTCTTGTGGGAACTTTGGAAAGCAAGAAATTGGAGTCGTTCCAATAGGGATCTGCTATAAAGCAAATATTTAGATCTGTTCTAAAAAGCAACATGAATTTCGAGGTCATTGTAGCATAACTTATAAGCATTCATCATCAATGGCCATCTTAAGTGTCTGCAGCTCCAACAATTGCTAACAGAAGCTTCTTTAACTCAGTCACAAGAGCCTCTTCATTATCTTTCACCTATATCAGAAAACCAAAAATTATTCTCAACAATTTCATTGCAAGAAATCTATTAGGTAAAAGCAAAGCTTACAAATAGCCAAGTGAAATTCTCACATCAATGCTGAATGTATTATGAGAAAAACCAGAGAAAGTTGTAGAGTTAATGTTAGTCACTTCCACACCAAAGCTGCTGATGGCTTCTAACAGTTTGGTGAATCCACCGTGCCTGTTCTCACTGATGATCATGAGATGGTACTTATTTCGCCCTATGGGACTCAATTCGACTTTTCTCTGTGGCCATCACAATGGAATCCATTAGGATGGTCTCAGATGAGACCAAAAAGCAAGAGATCAGTGTTGTACCTGGCACTGAATAGCCATGGGTGGAGCTATGGTTTCAGAGCTTGAGGCACTCCCTTGCTTCTCACCCTCCTCATCCGATATCTTCGAGAGCTCCGATCTCAGGTCATATACTTGCTTCTGCAGTTGTTTGATGTAATCAATTGCGTCGGTCAGGGTTGATTCCTTGCTCATCTGAAACACCATACTATTCATATTAGTTAAGGGCCTAACAGATGCACAACACCACACTCTGATAGTATTTTGACTAACATGTCTACAGACCTTATTCAAACTCTCAGAGGGCATTCCATGCTAGTCCTGACTCCTTAGCCACATCACTCAAGGATTAGAAAGATTCACAGCACTGTCATCGCCTATTTCCAAAAGATGTTGATAGTAAACAATTACAAATTCTGCCATGTTTATCATCTTTAATCCTTTTTATCATTATTTTCCACCTAGAATTTGAGTTTTTGGAGCTGAACCCCTGTAAACAAGTCCCTCCGTCTTCTTGAGAAACAACCCACTCAATCTCACCTATGTTGAACAAATTGCTAAAAATTTATTTTACTCTGAAATGATCACAGTCTGTTGGCCATTCATTCTATGGTCTTATGTGATGGCACGTGGGAAAAATGGTATTTATTGGGATAATCTAATATATATATATATATATGTTGGAAAGATAAGACGGTTATGGAATAGAAAATAATAATAATAATAATAATTTTGTATGCCATGTATACAGATAAACTAAATAGCTTTTAAATATTGCTTTAAGTATAGAAATAAAGTGTGAGGTGTAATATTTTAAGTTATCGTAAGCTTATCAAAATTATAGCAATAATTATTTTCATTGTGATTAGGTTTCTACCGCATAGAACTTTTTTCATTTAAGTTATATTAACTTTTTTTTTAAGAAAAGATTTCACCTATTTTTTAATCTATTATTCTAAGTTAAATTCTTTTTTAAATTTAGAAAAAAAAAATCAATTTAATACATGAATTTTATTTATTTTATGCTTCTTTGGATTCTAGATGTTAGGAGAAGCACATAAAAAAAAGAAAATATTATAACTTTAAAATTTAAATTTAAAAATAAAAAATGAGAATTTTTTTTTGTTTTTCTCTTTAAAATTTAAATCACATCAGTGCTAGAGCATTGTACGAGCATATACCTAGTTAAGAAAATATTTGAAAATAAGTAATTATCAATTAATGAAATGTATGAGAGAGTTTCATGAAAAAAAGAAATAGTTCAGACTTATGAGAGAAATGGACTCCTCCTATCTGTCTAGGAAAATATATCACATTAATAAAACAATTTAAAAAAAAAGTAAACAAGAGGAACCAAGAGAAATTATCTTTGATTTTGATAAAGAGATCATAATCATTTATCCTTTTCATGTGCATCACGTATGCAAGATTTTAGATGCTAAAAATTCCAGCTTCATAATCCCTACTCCATTTCAAAGAGCAATTTTGTACATTTGAAATTTGTCCAAAAGTCTTGGGAAATCGAAGATTGAACTTGAAATTGGCCGCCCAGTAACAAAAGGACTGACCATCATTAATGCTATCTACATGCCCATTTATGAGTACTAATGGCCACACAAATTAAAGATTTGGAAAACTTCGCAGTGACATTAAAGATAATAATTCTAACTAGGAGAAAGTTTAGCAAACGAGAGTTAACTGACGGGTACCCCAAATTAAGTTACGGCTACGTTTGCGGACTGAGAAGTAACAGCAGCAACTGACTCATTTTTAAACGGGAGTGCATTTTATTTTACCTTGGTAATCTTGGGGACCAGAGCTCTCAGGGTGAAGAGCTTGTTATTTAGCTTGGTCCTCCTCCTCCTCTCGGCCTCGAGGTTCTTGGACTTGTACCTCATCTCGCCCATCTCCACGTCCACTGGCTCGCTGCACTCATCGCCACAGCCGTCCAACACCGAATCCACAAACTCCATCAGGTTGGGCTCCGGGGATGGCCCGGCGACGCAATCTCGGGGGCGGCGAGGCATTGGACGAGGAGAGACGAGGCGGCCTCTTGCCGCCGCCAATAGGGAAGGAGGGTCTCTAAGACTCTGGCCCCTCGTCGTCCTCGAGTGAAAGAAAGAAACGCTTGCTTTCATTCATGCTTTAAGTCAAGACGGCAGTAGAAAGAGTTTTTAAAAAAGCTTAGGAATCTCATGGATTGGGGGTTGGAGAAGGGCCGTACCGTTCCCTTTCTGTTTGAAGGATGGGTTTCGCGGGGACCGTTAGGAGAATGGTTCTGGTGCGTGCTTTATCCGTGGTTTATTTAAACTTTAAAGTACTCTCTACTCGACAGATGGACACGTGTCGCTTGGTGCTTTTTTAATGGCCTTGGTTGGACAAGGAGTTCAGGTGTGGTTCTAGGACTGAAGGGGAACAAATGTTGTTGTTGGTATGCACATTATCTGTGTGCCAGAGGAGTTCATTGTCGCTTTTATCATCAGTTTGTCTGAGATGCTCTCTCTCTCTCTCTCTCTCCACGGTTTGTGTGAGTGGGAATGAGAGCTTGCCGTTTTAAATTATTGGATCAAGTCGTGTGTCTGAACTTGGTAAGATCTTCATCAGTGGACACTGATTTCTGGCTGAAAGGGTAGTGATTAGTGAAACAGCTAGTTTAGGTCCACTAACCGCGAGTCTAGCTTTGCGTCTACAGAAATCGTCCATCAAGGAGTTTCAAGCCAGAGCCAGAGCATTCAAATTCAGACGATTCGTGTTAGAACGAGGGACAATCCTCATGTTCTTGCACAGAACATTGGATCTTATCATCAGGCCCATCACATGGCTGTTCTCGTATTGCTATATAGGAAAAGTTTTTGTACACCGCTTTGATGCAAAATGAACTATATCAAACACGGTGATTCATCTGCAATGCACCTACTATACGAAAATTCACGATCAAATTTTTTGGCATAGACTCTACGCTTGATGCTCTGCATTCTACGTCGAAGGCTATGTATAAAAACTTTTCTGCTATAAGTTCATCGCAAGACCCGCCTCACCTTATAGATGGCAAGCCCAGTTAGGTGGTCTTTCACATTAACAATCTTGCAGATTTATCTATGATGGAAACAAAATTCCGTAGTTGCTCTCATTTCTTCACTGTGGATGTGCAACAGATTCTTAAAAGGAAACCAACCAATTCATGGCATTTCAAATACTATATATCAAATAAACATATCCATGGAGTTCAATATTTATTCAAGCAAGAATAACAAGAGAAGTGCATTTTGTAAAATCTGGAAGTACATAGCAAAACTAAACAACACATTAAAATTTAAAAAGATACCCTGTGAATCCTGTGAATATAGGTCTAGCTGGCTTATATATATATATATCCCTCTCTGCATATCTAAATAGTCCCTAGAATGGAATTACCATCAAACTGCTTTGGATCAGTTACCTGCGTCAATAATTGGAGATCAGAGGATTCAAACAGGTTGCAGAACTCTTCCTATTCCCAAAAGAATAAGGCTACTGTGCTTGTGAGAGCAAAAAAGTTATTGAAGCCCTCTTCAAGCCACCTAGCGCCAGGCATTGGGCACAAAACACGGCTTGGCACCCATCCCGGCTAAACGCTGGCCCACATCTAGCAGCCATCAAGAACACTAACAATCTTGGATTACAATGTGTCTTTCTATATGAAAACATAAATTTCCCATGGACCCAGCTTCACCTAAGTATAAGCATTCCTCTTGTAAATTTGATACAGTAGCATGAAAACAGGCTTGGATTATCGAATTTACAGCATTACATTGACCAAGCATTTTGACAGAGACGGGGTTCATCTCTGCTGCAAGGTGGAAACTTAGGAAGACTAGGTTACCAAAAAGATACTTAATTTTATTTATTGATTGATTTTTATTTTTAACAATGACAGGTATTGTTACCTTTACATAATTTAAGGTTTTAAGTGAATTTTCAACTGAACATATGGAAATGGTATTGTTTCTATCTTATCAGTTCAGCACTACTCTGAGAAGATGTCTTCGACCTACAGGAGGCGTCTCCTTGCATTCTGTAACAGTCAAATACAGGATTCCCATCGAGAGTTATATAACTAAGACAGACAAATTTTCTAGTCTCCAAAAAAGATTTCAGATAATCATAGGTAGACATGATATGTTTATGTTTGTGATAAAACATCAATAAATTGCATTGGTACCTAATTAGCTTGGTTAAGGTAAATCTCTTACCCGAGATAAATAAGATCATCCACAGAAACGAACCTGTTGCCTACTAAGTTTGTTTGGTGGTCCCAGCAAAAAATAACAATTAAAACAAGGCTAGAAATGGACTAAAAAAGCTACAAGAAAGGTCTCATTCAACAACTAAGCCTGGTCGATGGTGGGTTATGTAGGGTTCAGAAAATGTTCTTTGCTGATAACCATTCTATGCAAATGCGACAGTCTATCAGCCCTCCAGAACAAAGTCTCGCCTCATGGAATCGTCCGGTAGGCCAGCTGTAAGCCAAACCTAAGTCACTGCAGTGTTGCTCGAGGTATGCGTGGCCTTACTGGTGTCTTTGAAGGACTCACCCTGAACAACCCAATAAGCCAAAGAGTCATTACAAAACTTCTAATTCTAAATGCATTGAGCAATTCAAGATTGAGGAACATGCCTGATTGGAAGAGCTCCCAGAATCATGCCACTGCAATTCAGAGCACAAATAGCACTTTCTGCCTGTTATTGATAGGACAAAAAATGAAAATCTTAGTAGGCATCAGTAGGAAACAGATAAATAGAAAGATTACCCATCACTCTTTTGTGAAATATTGAAGACCACCAGTCAAACATTTTGCTCGAGTTTGATACATGGGAATATGTTTAATACTGAACTGTCTAAGCAGACAAATTTTCATGAAGATGTAATAAGCTAGAAGCTGACTGCATCATGAAAGAATACTTAAGCCTAGTGGATATATTGGCTTTTTTCAAGAAACCGTTGTCCCCTGAAGGAAATGAAACATAGAAGCCATTGAGCGTGCCTTAAAACCAAGAAGCTTGAGGAGTAAAGTTGGATAGTTACAAGAGCGAAATGGAACATATAAAAAAGGGCAATAGTAATCTGTGAACAATAACAAGGGGAAATTTTTCTAGGTATCAGAACAAAATATATTGATAGAGGTAATGACATCATTCTGTTGTACAAACTGACAGATGCCCTAAATAAATTGACAGATGCCGTCAAATAATTTGGCAGAAGTAGTTCGATGCATGTTAACTGCAGTATTTTATGAACATGAGAAGTGTTACTGCAGAGGTGTGAGACTGATGTTTCCTCAAGAAAAAACAATGCATTCTGAGCAATAACATCCTTTTTAATACATCACTCCTGCCTTAAACATCTTTATACCAATTTGCATGTCTTTGTTCCAACATAAAAGAACTACTACTTGAGAAGAAATTTAGGTTGCAAGATTGAGAAATGGAAGTTCAGTGATTAAATCTATATACTTAGGCATCTATGTAACTGTCCTGGAGATGCTTGTGTGCACACTGTGCGCAAAAAATTGGAGCCATCTACAGAATAAAAATATATATATCAAAACCATATGGTAGGCATTAGTTTCCCTCACATTAATAATAAGTGGTAGAACCACCACCCTAATATAAGGGACTGATGAATAAGGGAAAGGGAGGATCAACTAAAGGACACTAATGAAGAACATTTTAAGTATCTGCAGTCTCATATGTTGATCTAGTTTGACAAGAGTATACACATAATTGGTCTTTTAAAATAAAGTATCTAAGAGTGAGAGGACTCCAGAGAGGGGAATAAATTACGATGGCATTAGAGAGAATCATAGAATGGGTAGATGAAACATACAAAGCTTCAAGTTTAGAAACATACATAAGAAATGAGAAGCCAAACAGATAAGGTACGCCTAAAAAAAAAAAAGCATTCTCAGAGAAATAAATATAATCTTGCATTTATGTCTAAGGATGTATAGACACATCAGGGAGAGAGCTTTTTCCAATGGAAAATATATAATGAAAGAAATCACCAAAAGGTGCATGGCCGTGTAGGAGGAATGGAATAAAGGTACTCAAAGTCAAAGGGCACAAACTTCACAAGAAACAAAGATAAATGCAATTACTGAAATGGAGGTCATGATGGCTTAAAGCCATAATTGACCGATCACATAAACAAAAAAGGCACTTAAACAATTTCAAGAATGCGACTAAGCTTTAACAAAGTGACTCATTGTCTTTAGCTGTGCCAGACATGCCAACAAATTATGAGAGAAAATGATGGCATGAATTTTGTATGCGCCATCAAAACAAAAGGCATAGACAAATTGACCAAACTACATCTAGATCATGATGGTAAAATCCTCAGAAATCAAACAAATAACATCCAATGGCACGTTAAGCACCCAAGAAACAAACCTAAAAACATACATAATGAGAAGGGGCTGCCAGTACATAGAGAGATATTTATCAAACATCAGAATGAATCAAGCCAAAGGGACCATGTTTTGCTTCACTGGATGGAAGTTAGAGATAGAACCAGTTTAAGACAATGCATAGCCCCCACAGTATGAGATAGAATATCTGTAAACATATGCACCAAACAAAATAAATTCTAGAGGAATGAACTCAAAATACAATTTGATGCCCCAAATTAGAGAAGGATAAGCATGGAAGAACTAAATATATCAAATTGGACAATGAATCCTCTCAACCCTACAATCAGCTCCACTCCTCTGACACACAATGATTCTGCACATAACAAAAAAAAGGAAACAAGAGAGGTTGACACAAGATATGTTCGAAGTTAACAAAATCAACATTAAAAACTGAGGAACAAAAAACATCTGGTAAAGTGAGCCACTATGATGCAATTATTAGGTCATGGACCAACCATGAAGTGGCTATGAGAAATGGAAGATTCCAGAAAACCATCTACCAGACTAGAGGCCGCAGTGAGGATAAATGCATCTGAGCTAGAAGTTAGATAGCCTAAAGTCTTGTACATGATGCAAACTAAACATACCATAAGCCAGTACAGTACGGCTGCAGTAAAGAAGTTGCAAGATTTGCTGAGATAGCTCTAAAAGCCTGGTCAATGAAGGCTCAGAAGAACATGTAAGGAAGCAATGGAAGGGAATCTTAAAATTAACAGCAAAAATGACAAAATGGGTCTCAAATGCATGTCTTTTTCCTCTAACAGCTTCATGTTTTTCTCCCCCTAAATGATGGCACAGAAGCAACATAGGCAAAATGGCAAGGAAATAGAGTTATAAAGACGATCCCAAAGCAGCAACAATCATAGGCCTACAGCAACTGCATTCAACAAAATTGCTTATGAGCCAAGTGTTGGCATAGTATGACGGCTTTCGCGTGCACACGGACACAAAAAAAGAAAAGGGTACCCACCGGATCTATCCTGTTAACCTCTATGCAAAGTTCTCCAATCCTTAATAAACACATTCTTAGTTGGATTTTTACATGCAAAGTGCCAATGATTTAGGACATGTCTAAGATATAGAAGAAGAATGACCTACTAATGTACAGCTTCAAGACCTAAATCAATTGTATATATGAAAATCACAAATTTCAGTCATGCAAAATCAAATTCACATATACCTGAACAAACTCAACAAAGGCAATGTGTGTGGAATGCACATGATCTCCAAGAAGCCTCAGACGTGAAACCTGTGTGAAAAAAACTGGAGTCTGATGATAAAGACCCTACAAGCTTAATCATCTTTATTAATTGATCATAAGGACTAGATAAAGGCCAGTTTGAGGGCAATGTGCTAACCTTGCCACAAAGCTGTTCAAAGAACATCTTTACATCTGTTTGACTTACCTGCACAAGAAGAAAAAGGCTGTCACAAAAAAAGCTTGCATTCATTCAGCAGCAATAGCTTCAAGATATTAATGAACTTCTTTCAATTGCATTAAGCAATCTGTTCAAGTACCAGTTATCTTTCTATTAACCCCTATAATATGCCTGTCAATAGCACAAAAATTGGACTCAAAACAAAGAGCAGAATTTCCATACCTTCTTATCTATGTTTGTACAATAAACTGTTCTTACAACCATCTCCTTTTCATCCTCAGACTGCATTCAATCACAACATTAAGAAATATTTAAACCAAGATGAAGTAATAAGAGGAAAAGTGTTGCAGCACAATCTCCACAAGTTCGCAGTATAAGCATGGGCATGAAAAGATGTCACACATTTCTGCCAAAAAGCAAAGATACTGCTCATGCTCACCCGTGGAAGAAATTTAGGATTGACAGGCAAGATAGCAGTCTTTGATGGCAAGACTCTGACAGGATAGAAGCCGAGCATGGTCCCCCCTAGATTCAGTGCTGCTCTTGCACCATCTATCAGCAAAAATTCAACCATAGTGATCTATAAGATGAATGGGACCACCAATGACTCATACATCTAAGACAATCGAGCAATCGAATGAATTTACCCTCATCAGCAAACTCTATGAACGCAAATCGTAGAACCGAATGGGGGTCACCACAAACCCGGCAATCAACAACCTTCATTATAAACATGTTAGAATCGTCAGAAGAAATAGAAGTACAATACTGAGTATCAAATCAGCCTTTACTGACAACCATACTTTGAATTTCTATTAAGATAGAAACAGAAACAAATGAATAACAAATGTCTAGCATCACCATCATTGACAGTAACAACAGATATAATATGTGCTGCAAATTAAATGTAATCTAGCTTGGGATGTATGGAAAAGAAAAAGGAAGCATATACCAAGTTAAAGTGCATAATGACCAAAGAATGGAACAAATAATACTTAGTAACTTGATTCTAATAATTAATAGTTCATTTAGTTTTATTTAATAGATTCTGGCGAAACTTCTCTTTTCCACCTTCAAGAAATGATGACTCCTTGCAACTGCTTGAAAATATATGTAGCCTTTGACTGTTAAGGCCCACACAAGGGTTATATTTGATGGAAGACATAACTCATAATATTCCTCAATCCTTGAAGATAATGCAAGGATACTATTTATCATGCAGGCTTCCATAATCAAAGGGTATGTGGCCCCAACATTGTGAGTTATTATATCAGAACCCTTTGTTGTTGTTTCTACCAACAAGTAATTCTCCCGGGGGGTTACCGATTGTCAACTAAACCAACAGAGATCCTTAGTTTATCATAGTGGTGTGGCTCATGAGTGTCAAAGTGATACTACTCATAGCACGACTGGGATATGGTTTCACATGCACAAAGCACCAATCTGTAGCACAATCAAGGCGAAAAAAGTTACGCCATACAATACATAGCACATGACTTTGTCTTATGAGATTTTAACATCAGCAGTCAATGGTATCTGCCAGAGTCTTAATTAGATGAGCTGGACCCACTCCTGACTAAATTCTAACACTACAGAGAACTTCAATGGAGAAAATGATTTTGCCACATCTTCCTTGTTTATCTTGATATATGCCTGATGGCCATAATTTCCCCTTCATGCTATGGTGACGTTCTTGGGTCACCACATGTTTATCTTGATATATGTTTACTCTCTTCTCCAAATTTTCCAAATTCTGCCCTCAATCCATCCAGCAAAGTTCTGGATAGTAACCACATGTTTCCCCAATTTTGGAGCACACTTCCTAGGAAAACCTTATATGATGTTAAGGATCATCTGTTTCAAGTTTTTATCATTTATGTGAAAGTCTAAATGCCCTGTCTCACCTTCTCTTTTCTTTTAAGCCTCTCCACATCCATCTAACCAAGATATATTTATCACTTTTCATTAGTTAAGCCACTAGGTTTCTTTTATTAAAGCTAATCCAGTGCTTAATTTATACCCTATTCGAGATTTAAGGTCCATATTTGGACCTTTTGCCTGCCTTTTCTTCCCGAGAAATCTCTTTGTGCCCATCGTTAAACTCTTGGATTCCTATTTCACCTTGACCTTTCAGGTGTCTTTTATTCTCATATTAAGGGACATTCTTTAGTCCATCTCCATGCAGCTTATTTACAGAAGAATAATCTGTACCACTTTTTTGAATCTGCACTGTTTCTTGGTCTTCAGCCCATGGTATGTTTGAGGTTCTGTGTGTTATGTAACTTGTAAGTAGTCATATTGCATTACATGTTACTTAAAGAACCAAAGCCTGTTATAATTGCATGCATTAGGCTACCACCTCCAATGAAAAATCAACGCAGATTTACAACTCTTTCAACAGTTATTCCTCAATAATCTTCAATAATCAACAGAGTTCAATGCTATCATATTAACAAACTTTCTTAAATATTGTAGCAGCTCAATGCATATATTTAAACTCTATCCTTTTTACTAGAGAAAAAAAAGATTCATTTTACAGTTAACTATAAATGAACATCACACTGCATTAACATGAGCTTCACAAACTGGTGAGCAAAAGAATGAGAATTAGCATGGTAGATATAGACAATGTTTAAAATGTCCTTCAACTTACCATGTAATATTATGCAATCCTTTTCTTCAGTGTAATAGAACAAATATTATTACCCATCCCCAATTACCTATGCTAACATAAAACTGAGAGCCCTAGATGATTTAATCCCACTTCAAAACCATGTCTGAGTAGTTGAGACAGTAAATGAAGCCATGCCCTACACCTGAAAAAATCTCAACAATAACAATCCCTTCTTGAAGCATGCAGATTATGCACTAAGTGGGGAAAATAAAATAAAATAAAAGTGAAGACTGTGCAAATCTAGTCCATACAAGCCTATGCATGTCTGAGCATCCAAATTGTAAGCTAGTTCCCAAAGTCAGGAATATCAAACTGACGATAAATTTAAGTGGAACAAAGGAGGCACATCATTGCTAACCTCACAATTGATGGGCCAGCATTAACAAATAATGTTCTAAATATGAAACCATTAATTTTAACCTCTAGTCCAAAGAAAGTAAAACAACAGTAGTCTTGCCATTTCTGATTTTCTAAGTTTAAAAAAATATCTTCACAGACTAACATTCAAATTTTTTTTTTAAAAAAAGGGCAAATCTTATGCATAGCAGAATAGAGGAGCAAACAATGCAAAGCACCAGAAAATTTTGATTTAATAAAACCATATACAAACACATTTCACAACTCTACAAAAATACCATCATTGATTTCAAATGCATCATATCATTCTTAATACAGGAAAGTTCAACAAGAATCTTCCAGCAGTAGATAAGAATATATAGGCAAATCCCTGCAAATCTTATTTACTTTATGAGCATACATTCTGACACTGCCAAAAATAAGCGAAAAGAACAACTTTAAAATATGATCCAAGCAATCCATTATATCCAAAGAGCACAAAACTCGACAATCTTCTTCGCCAATCCAGTAAATTTTGAAAACTGGATTCAAAATGAAAGAAACAATTAAATCCCTAAAATATAAAGATTAGAAATGCACCTGATATAGTCATCTATTACATTTTTATTCTGATCGATAGCATAATTACAACACAGCACATCCTGCAAATTTGTATAAGTTCAGCAAGTTGCAGACAAAGAAACTTACTTGCCCACAAGTAGCAAATATTTCTGCAAGCTTCTCTTCAGTAACCTGAAATTTATTAAATAGTAGGTTCAGATTAGCACAACGCAAAATGGAATCAGGAAGTCACTGACATAGGCAGCATAAAACAACCCATTTTTTTGAATCATGTGTAAGAATGTAAAACAAACAAGAAGAAGAAGAAAAGGGAAGTTTATTCATTCGAGGGCTCACCAGCCGATCAATGTCAGCAACATATACGGTTCTCCTGACGCTGTCCTCCCGCACAGCTCTCCGGCCTCTATCATTCATCCTCCTCCGCCCTTGGTTATAGTCATTCCGCCTCTGAAAGAGAGAGAAAAAAGGGTTTTTTAACCACCCGAAACTCCATAAACTAGACAAATTTCTCTTCACAAAGACTCCAAAAATCAAAATTTAATAGAGAAAAATGATAATGAAACATCCCTGCCCAAATTTAACCAAGAAACATGACAGATCAAAACAACCTCTATCCAAATTATCCCATTCTCCTTAATCCGTTCAACAATCTAAGAAGACAAAAAAAAAAAAAAATGAAATGCTTGCAAGATATAGAACCCAAAACCCTATAAAACCCAGCAGCGGCACGATCTACATAGCAAATTCAGATCACAAACAGAAAATTTTAACGCAGGACAAAAGAATCAAAGACAGTACTCTGCGATTCGGCTGATTGTTCACTGATCCATCACTGCTCGAGTCCTTATTATTTTCATTACCAATTTGATTATTACTATTCTTATTATAGTCGGACGACGCCACGAAAATGGGCGCATCGGCGGAAAGCCGCCCGTTGGGTTTCTTCTCCCCACCAGCGCCGCCGCTGGAGGAGGACGACGGGAAGAACTCCTTAGCGGAGGGATTCAATTTGGAGAGCAGGTCCACCAGATTCCTCATGTCCCTCTGGTACTCCGTCTCGGCCGCCGGGCGGTGGATGTCCGACCCGATCGCGTTCTCCGCCACAGCAGCCATTTCCGTTTGCGGCAAAAGTTCGGCAACCCGGCGCCGAAAAAAAATCCCCAACGAATTCGATCGAAAGAGACAAAATTTAGCAATTAGCGATCGCTCCTCCTGTCTCACTTCCCCAGCTTCTTATTTTAGGAGGTAGAAGAGGGGGAGATTGGAAAATGAGCCGAAAGAGAAAAGGCGTGACGAACCGACGAGGGGAGGGAGGGAGGGAGGGAGGGAGCTTTCAGTCGCTATTCGCGTGCGCGTCGCTCATAAATAGAAAACAATTTCTAAATTGCATTCTTTGGTATAATTCGTTTAAGAGGAAGTTAGGTCTGCACCTTTTTGCAAATTTTGTCATAAAATAAAATAAATAATATTTGTAAGAAAATATCTTCGGTCCGCTATGTTGTTAGTTTGGCACGCATGCGTGGAAGGAATGCAGCTTCTTTTGTGGATAAAAATTTGTATGAAATTTTTTTTTTATTTATACATACGATTAATCATACTAATTTAGGACCTGTCGAGCCCAACATATCATAATATAAAATTTAAACCAAAACACACGAATCTTCTCGCTTTCAATTTTAAACTTTAAAATAATCAATCATTCTAATGGCGATTCAATAAAATTATCAAATTAATTTTTTTATAAATATATCAAATCAGAATGCTATAAATTTTTTTTGAAGAATAAAACGAATGCCGATAATCAAATGATGGAATGGCAAACAGTTGTAAGAGCTCTGACGTGAAAAAATCATGAGAAGACAACGAATGTCTAGAGCACGGATGGCACTCAGTCAAAAGCACCAATGAATCAATATTATGATTGGCTTGGATCCCGCTAATGTTATGAATTTAATTTTAGTAAATTTTCTTTTTATTTTAATCTTTACAAGTAAAGAGATGCTGGTAGAGCCACTGGGTGGTGGTTGGCACGGCGTTGTATGTCATTCAGCGTCAAAGGGATGGGAATTAAATTATGAAACGGAAGTTTCATGAATTGGAAGAACCTCGGCAACCGTTCCGGAAAAGCTTGAATCCACGTCTCGACGCTACCGTCTAATGGAACAAGTGTGCCGTCTTAGATGGGTTTGAAAGTCGCATACGTTTGCCATCTCAACGGTGGTCCTTCTCGCGTCGCTTAGCCTCCCAATTGACCCGTTCCTTATATATATATATATATATATATATATACAGCAAACTTGTTTTATTTTTACCATAGCATGATATGGGGATGGATATGCGTTTGAAAAGGACATGGGCATCCATGTAATAGATGATGAAATTCTTACAGTGTTTGAAATAGAAGATAAAAAGGGATATTTTTTTTGGATATCCTTCTTATCCTTAAAAGTTATAACTCAAAGAAATATTTTAAAAAAGTTTAACCAAAGAGAATAATCTATATTTAACCATGAATTATCCCATGAATTTATTCCTATGTTTGATATGGAAGATAAGGAGGATATCCTTAGATGTCCTTTTATCTCCAAAAGCTATAACTAGAGTGGATAGTTCTAAAAAGTTTAATTAAAGGGAATAATTCATGGTTAATGAGACCATGGGTTATCCTCTGAACTTATTCTCTAGGGACCCCAAGAAAAACTAGAGTTATTCCTTGATGACAAAGTTGTTATTTTAAAAAGGTGGTTATCTCTTGAGCTATTTCTTGGATAAATGTTATCATGTACATTTATCCAAGATAGCTTTTTATGAATCAAACACTACCTAAAGAAATCCAGAAATAACTAGAGTTATTCCTTGATGACAAAGTTATAATTTTAAAAAGATACTTATTTTCTTAGCTATTCTTTGGATTAACGCTATTCTGAAATAACTTTGAGAAGACAAACTTTACAGAAGATTAAAGATATATATATGACGTATGATGGGGATGGATTTGATTGTATGCAAACAAGCGAGACCGTTGAACATAAGCAGAAGCTGGGGGTGTTCCTTTAAAAGGACATGGCCATCCATGAAAGAGAAGTTTCGAAATATAAAAGAACAAGAACAATTTTTTTTTCCTTATTTTCTAGTATAAAATGAATGATATCTGATATGACTAATCCCGCATCGTCAGAATAAAAGGTAACGGCAGCTAATGACCCTAGGACCCCTTCCGGTCTCGGGGTGGGTTCGTCAGCAATCGGCACGCAAGTCCGATCGTCGAGAGAAATGACGATTTCAGGCCGCGGCGTACTCACATGACGCCGTGATTGGTCCGGGCCATACCTCATAACGGCGTATGGTGCATTGCATGTCCCTGTGCATGGTCATGCCTCGCTATGGCGTACGATTCGCCCACTTGTGACTGTGCTCGGTCATATCATCCGACGGCGCGCACCGAATGCCTTCGTGGCTATTGGACACGTATGACATTACGTTGGTGAGCGGTACGGGATGTCTTCGGTACGCGCAGCGACGGTACGATGGTGATCTTCCGAAACGCAAGATGGGATTCCGGAACCGATATAAAAGCACGTGCTCGCACTGTAAGTAGGGATCTGAACTCTGAATTTCTGAGCTTCTCTCTCTCATCCTAATCCTCAGTTCTTTCTCACTGGGCGGTTCTTTGTCTGAGCCAAGTGACTGACTTGATCGTCGGAGGGTCCTACCGGTATCGCCGGTCTCTGGGGACTTTTCTTGCAGGGCTCCGAGGAGAAGGACGTCTGTCTTCCCCGGCATTTGAGGAAGGTGACTTGGCGTCATCAGATTGGCGCGCCAGGAAGGGGGGTGTAAGAAAGATGTCGAGCCAGCAGCTTCCCTCTTTCCCCAAATTCTGCAAGGTCATGGTGATGACCCGAGACAGGAGTTTCAGCCGGTCGTGCTGGAGGGCAGTTCTGCGGGGCCAGTCCACCCGCGTGGCCCCCCCAGCTCTCGCACCCAGTATTCTGGGCCAGCCTGCATCTCTGGGGGGCAGGGCCTTCTGCTCCGCAGAATGACGCTCCCGTGCCTGCTTCGCAACAACTCCAGGAAGATTGACTCACTGGGCCACGCAGGTCCAGTCTTTAGCGGCGATGGTTCAGGGCCTGCAGCATCAGCAGGCGGCCTGCAGCAGGAGCTGAACCCGGGGGGGGGCAACCCAGCCAGCATTCCTCCCGCCAGAGATCCCGATTCCTGTGGATCATCGCCATCGATCCCTGGTCAAGCCATCGTGAAGCCTCTAAAAGACCCCGATCTCCCTCTCGCCACGCTAGGTTTCTCCCCAAGCGGCGGCACGGAGAGAGAGGCGGGTGCGCCCTCGTTCTTCTTTCCGAATATTCAGGGGAGGGCCCTTTTGATGGCTGGATGCCTCGTCGAGCCGAGCGTCGACTCGAGGAGTGTAATCAGAAGTTGGAGGAGCTTAGCCGCCAAATCACCCACCCTGCCGGAGACAGACTACGACAGTCGGCCCCCCTTGTCTCGCCGCATCATGGAGGAGGTCCCATCCCCAGGTTCCGCCTTCCTCAACTAGACCCATACGATGGCACGACGGACCCCTGGACCACCTGGAGAGCTACAAGGTCCTCATGCAAGTCCAGGGGCGACGGACTCCCTTATGTGTTGCTTTCCCGGCCATCCTGAAGAAGGCTGCACGTGCTGGTACTCTCGTCTGCCTCCATGCAGCATCAACTCCTTCCGGCAGTCGAGAGGCTTTCCTGGCCCACTTTTGATGCCTGCCGGAAGATCCCGAGTGGCGATAGCTCTTTGCTGTCCAGCAGAGGAATGGCGACCTTGAAGGACTTTGTTGCTCGGTTCAAGGAAGCAGCTTGGAGGTATACAACCTGGAGACTCTGTAGCCACTTTGGCATTAAAGCGAGGACTTCGTCCCTCTAGGTTTGCCTATTCCCTCGACAAGAAGCCTCCGAGTTCTTATCCGAGCTTCTGAATCCGGGCCAGAAGTACATCCGGCGACGAGGCGGATTCTTCCAGGGGAAGCTGACAAGAACCCCAGGAAACCGACCGCCTACTGAGCATGCAGAGCACGACCCCGGAAGCCTGAGCCTCCTCGCCGGCCAGACAACCGACCTCAGACGCTTATTCCTAAGGAGCAATTCACCCCCCTCATGGCTCCTATATCTCACATCCTGCTCGAGATCGAGGAGGAACCTATTTCAAGCGCCGGCTCCCTTGAAATCTGGGACCCCCCGCAACAAGGAGTTCTACTGCCGGTACCACCGGGACTATGGTCACGACACCAAGGACTGCCGCCATCTGAAGAAGGCCATTGAGGAGCTGGTTCAGCAGGGTCACTTGGGCAAATTCGTTCGAAGGGGAAACCCCACTCCGGTCCATCAGTGCCTCCGCCGACCAGTGTGGACAATGCCCCAACGGAGAAGACCATAGCTATGATTTCCTGGGGGCAGGTGGTGTTCAAAAAGAAGCGAGAGGGAATAGATTGTAATTCCTTTCTTTGGAAAGGATTTAGATGGGGTAGTTAATAAGCATGACGACAGCGTCGTTGTGTCCATGACCATAGCCAAACATCCTGTAAAAAGAATTTAGTTGATAGTGGGAGTTCGTGGATGTTTTGAGCTACGAAGCTTTTGTTCGGATGAATCTGTCGAAGTCTTCCCTCCGACCCGTCGCCACCCTTTAATGGGCTTCACTGGAGACTCGGTGAGCGTTGAGGGGGAGATCGCCCTCCCGTCACGGCTGGGACCCCTCCATGCCAAAGCACTGGTCATAAATTTTCTTGGTGGTCCGGGTCCCGTTGGCTTATAATGCTATATTGGGGACCAGGATTGAACTTGCTAGATGCGTGATCTTGACCAAAAGATTATTGGTAAGGTTCCCCCGACGGAGTTGGAGAAATGAAAGGAGAGCAAAGCCCGCCACCGCTTTGCTATCACTTATCTCCCAGCCCTAGAAGCGGCGTCGGTAATAGCCTCTGAGCCGCTCGACCCGGGAGTTGGGAAGGAGGGGAGAACCAGCCGAGCACCTCCTGACCCTTCCCTTTGGGGATGACCCGCAAGGACTGTCCAGGTTGGGGCGTTGCTTCCAGAGGAGGCACGTGATCGACTTCTCACTTTTCTGCGTGCCAACACCGACGTCTTTGCATGGTCGTCCTCAGACATGCCGGGCATCCCGAGGAGGTGATCACCCATCGGCTCAACCTCAGGCCAGAGTGTCGGCCGGTCCGACAGAAGAAAAGAAGCTTCTCTCCAGATAGACAGAAAGCTATCGACGAGGAAGTTCGCAAGTTAACGGCTGCCATATTCGGGAGGTTCATTACCTGAATGGTTGGCCAACGTGGTGATGGTCCGTAAGACCAATGGAAGCTGGAGAATGTGCGTGGATTTCATGACCTCAACAAAGCATGCCCTAAGGACAGCTTTCCCCTGCCCCGGATCGACCAACTGGTGGACGCTACATCCGATCATGAGGTCCTTAGCTTCATGGATGCTTTCTCTGGATACAACCAGATCAGGATGAACCCGGCGGATGAAGAAGCTACCTCCTTCATAACTGAGAAGGGGTTGTACTGCTACAGGGTAATGCCTTTTGGGCTAAAAAACGCGGGAGCCACCTACCAAAGGTTGATGAATAAAGTCTTCGAAGGCCAGATCGCAACATGGAAGTGTATGTGGATGACATGCTGACAAAAAGCATCCACGCCACGACCATATCGCTGACCTAACAGGAGACTTTCGACAACTTCGTCGGTACCAGATGAAGCTGAACCCACACAAGTGTGCATTTGGGGTGACAGCCAGAAAGTTCTTGGGTTTCATGGTAACCCGGCGGGGGATCGAGGCAAACCCGGACAAAGTTCAAGCCATCTTGGACATGAGGCTCCCAGCCAACAAGAAGGAAATACAGCGCCTAACGGGAAGGGTGGCCGCCTTGAGTCGCTTCCTGTCCAAGTCCGCTGAAAGGTGCCTACCTTTCTTCAAGGCGCTCCGCAAGGTCAATGGATTCGAATGGACGAAAGAATGTCAGAGGCGTTCGAGGGGCTAAAGGAATTCTTATCTACCCTGCCGCTGCTATCCAAGCCAACAGGTGGAGAAGAACTCCTTCTATACCTCGCGGCTTCTCCCCGAAGCCGTTAGTTCTGTGCTGGTCCGCGTAGGACACCAATGGCATGCAAAAGCCAGTGTACTACACAAGCAAGGTGCTCCACGATGCAGAGACCAGGTACTCGAAGATGGAGAAGATTATCTTCGTTTGATCGTGTCTGCCCAGCATCTGCGGCCATACTTCCAAGCCCACCCGATCGCGGTGATCACAGACCAACCTCTAAAGATAGTTCTCGCTCCCCGGATACTTCCGGCCGACTGGCAAGGTGGGCTTAAGTTGGGAGAATTCGATCTGTCTTTTCGCCCCGGTCGGCCATGAAGTCTCAAGTCTTGGCGGATTTTTTGGTCGAATGCACTTGGGGAGAGGAGCAACCTGAAGAACCTTCTACGAACCCTCGCCTCTCGGAACCAGTGATGATGAATGGGTCCTTCATGTAGACGGGGCGTCGAATTC
Organism: Calamus simplicifolius; assembly: GCA_900491605.1. Lineage (NCBI taxonomy): Eukaryota > Viridiplantae > Streptophyta > Magnoliopsida > Arecales > Arecaceae > Calamus > Calamus simplicifolius. The sequence continues at coordinate 179,624 of UESW01001460.1, forward strand.
TCAAGGAGCGGAGCAGGCCTCATCTTGGCCAACTCGGATGGAGTTGTAACCGAGTGTGCACTCCGCTTCCTCTTTCCAGCCACTAATAATCAGGCAGAATATGAAGCTCTGCTGTCTGGGGTGAGATTAGCTCAAGAGCTTGGGGTGAAACGCCTTAGGGCGTTCACCGACTCCCAACTGGTCGCTGGCCAAATCGCAGGGGAATATGAAGCAAGGGATCCCATCATGTCCCGCTACTTGAGTATGGTGCATCGCTAGCTTCTCTCTTAGCTTACTTTAACGTCAGCTACATCCCTCGACAGGAGAATGCTAGAGCCGATGCTTATCCCGTCTTGCCACCTCAACTGATGGGATGCTGGGAAGAGCTTATGTGGAGCACTTAGAAGCCCCGAGTATTGACCATCAAGAGAAACTCTAACAGTTGAGCAGGAGCCTTCCTGGATGGATGCCTATGTCCGGTACTTTACCGAGGGTACCCTCCCAGAAGACCCTGCCGAGCAGGAAGCTTAAAAGATGGGCCCCAAATTTTTCATAATGGAGGGAAAGCTCTATCGGAGTTCGTTCTCATACCCAGTTCTCAGGTGTGTCGGCCCCACCGAAGCAAATTATATCCTGCGAGAGATGCATGAAGGTATATGTGGAAGCCATCTGGGGGCAGAGCTCTCGCATACAAAGCCCTACGGCAGGGGTATTACTGGCTGACAATGAAGGAGGACGCATCCGAACTTGTTAAGAGGTGTGACAGCTGCCAGCGCCATGCTAACATTCAACATCAACCGCGTCCCAGCTGACCCCCTGGTGCACCCTGGCCTTCGCACAGTGGGGCATGGACATCCTGGGACCGTTCCCTCCAGCCTCCGGACAACGCAAGTTCCTAGTGGTGGCAGTGACCATTTCACCAAGTGGATCGAGGCGGAGGCTCTCGCTAAGATCACGAGGGTAAAATAAGGTCTTCTTCTGGAAGTCTGTGGTGTGCCGGTTCAGGCTACCGCACACCCTCGTTACTGACAACGGCCGACAGTTTGACAACACGGCCTTCCGGAAATTCTGCGTGGGCTGGGCATCCATCATCGATTCACCTCTGTGGGGCACCTCCAGACCAACGGCGCAGCCGAGGTGACCAATCGCATCATCCTCCAAGGGCTCAGGGCTCGAGATGATTGCAAAGGGCGCTGGGTGGAGGAACTCCCCAGTATATTGTGGGCCTACCACACGATGCCACGAGCCCCTACTGGGGAAACTCCTTTCAGCCTGGTCTTTGGAACCGAAGCAGTCATTCCGTTGGAAATAGGAGTTCCCAGTCCCCGGACAGAATTATACCACGAGGAAAGCAACTCAAGCCAGCTGTGAGCCGATCTAGATTTAGTGGAAGAACTGCGAGACCAAGCGCAACTTCGCATGGCGGCTTTCCGTCAACGAGCGGCCAAATACTATAATGCTCGAGTACGATCCAAGACGTTCCGCTCTGGAGATCTCGTTCTACGAAGAGCTGAAGTGTCAAAGCCAACAGAGGGAGGCAAGCTAGCACCGAAATGGGAAGGACCATACCGTGTCAAGGAGGTGCTTCACCACGGGGCATACAAAGTTGAAGAGCTAGACGGGAAACCGCTTCCTCGCACCTGAAATGCTGATAATTTATGCCGGTATTATCAGTAATGTGCTATCTTCATTAATTTGAGTCTACTTGATAGATTGTTGTTCGATATGTTCACATTATTCTTGAGTGATTAGGCTCGGCAATAAAGACCGGCTCCGCGTCGGCAATAAAGACCGGCTCCGCATCGGCACCAAAGATCGGCTCTGCGTTGGCAATAAAGACCGGCTCTGCATCGGTAATTAAGACCGGCACCCGCGTCGGCACCAAAGACCGGCTCCGCATCGGCACCAAAGACCGGCGTCCCGCATCGGCACCAAAGACCGGCTCCGCGTCGGAAATAAAGACCGGCTCCGCATCGGCAGTTAAGACCGGCGCCCCGCGTCGGCACCAAAGACCGGCTCCCCGCATCGGTACCAAAGACCGGCTCCGCGCCGGCATCAAAGACCGGCTCCGCATCGGCAATAAAGACCGGCTCCGCGTCGGCACCAAAGATCGGCTCCGCGTCGGCACCAAAGACCGGCTCCGCGTCGGCAATAAAGATCGGCGCCCCGCGTCGGCAGTTAAAACTGGCGCCCCGCATCGGCACTAAAGACCGGCACCCTGTGTCAGCACCAAAGATCGGCTCCGCATCGGCAATTAAGACCGGCGCCCCGCGTCGGCACCAAAGACCGGCTCCGCGTCGGCAGTTAATACCGGCGCCCCGCGTTGGCACCAAAGACCGGTGCCCCGCGTCGGCACCAAAGACCGGCTCTGCGTTGGCAATTAAGATCGGCACCCCGCGTCGGCACCAATGACCGGCTCCACGTTGGCAATTAAGACCGGTGCCCCGCGTCGGCACCAAAGACTGGCTCTCTGCATCGGTAATTAGGGACAACGTTTCGGCGCACAGTCCCATTTCGCGCGACATATCTAATGAGGCAGTAAGCGTTCCATGGCTTTGCGCTTGCATGAGCAGGGTCTTGTACTACCTACTGTTCTCAACTGTCGTCTCTACGACCAAAATTGATCCCTCATCAGTTTCCTAACAGGAGGAGTCGTGTTTTTCGGCCATTGGTTGGTGATTCGCGACAACTCACACAGCCAAAGCTGATTATGACCAAAGGCACGCGATGAGGATTAAAATATTCATTGATGGCTAAAAGTTTACAAAATTGCCGATCTGAGTTGGGCTTGGAGCAATACAAAAAAAAAAACTAAGGGTCATTTGGGGCCGGGTCATCGTCTTCAGGGACTTCATCTGGCTCCAGCCCTTCAATGTCCTCGAGGTCGTAGAGTTCTTGGATTTTTTCCTTGTAGTCTTGGAAGCCGACCTCGTAAGCAAATGCCGTCGATTCGGCTAGCTCCTTATTAAAGGCTTTAGACTTCCTGAAATCCTCTACGACCTCTGTAGCCTTCTTCTCCGCCTCGAGGGTTTTCCGCTCGGCCTCCGTGGCCTTCTTAACAGCCTCAATGGCCTCCCTCTTGGCTTCAGTCACCGCTGCCTCCAAATCGGCAATCTTGGCGTCGGACTGGCGGGCGACCTCTTTGGCTACATTATTTCAATGGAGGCGGAATCCAATCGATTCTTCAAAACGCACATCTCCGATTCCACCGCCTTCAGCCTCTCCTCGGCCATTCTTTGCTTCTCTTCGGCCACTTGGGCGTTATCCAGCTCATTGGCCGCACGACGCTGAGCAACTTCCAGCGCATACTCCGCCTTCTCAGCTCTCAGCCGGATGGCTTCGACTTTGCCCTTTAAGGTAGCCCGAGTATCCTCCAAGGCCATCTCTGCCTTTTCTGCCCTAGCCTAGAGCAATAGCATCTCCTCCCGCGACTGGTCGAGAGCAGCATCACTCAGGGTCCAAAGGTCCCTCATGGCGATCAGAGAGTTCAGTGCCTGGACGGAATGTCAATGTTAAAAAAAAATATGACAAAAAAACAAAGCCAAGAGGAAAAGGATAATGGGGCAAAAGCTCACCCAAAGATGTGCCACAGACGCCTCGCAGAAGAAGGTGGCCCTCCCCTGATGCCAGAGAAATTCCTGCACCTCTACCACAGACGCTTCGTCCAATGCCCGCTCGGCCCAGTGGCTGTGATTCGCCAAAAGTGATTGGAAGGAAGGGTCGACACCCCTCCTTTCCACTAGCACAGGGGCCACGGGGAGGATTCTGCCTCTGACTCTACTGCCTCCGGCCCCTTGGCTGGTGGAGGTGCTTCGGTTGTTGCCCCCATGGGGGGTATGATGACTGCTGGAGTTGGCCTTATTATCGTAGGGACCTGCTCCATCTCCACGGCTTCGGGCAGGGGTAACGGTGCTTTTGCGACCTGCTCTGGAGAAGGATCGAGCAGAATGACAGGAGGGGAGCCGGAACTGAAGGTGATCTTTCTCCTACTTGGCTCCGCCCGACTTCCTCGCTGGCCTCGGCCCTTACCGTGTCTTTCCTGGCAGGCTCATCAGCTTGGGCTCTTGCCGCCTCGCATACGCGCTGGAGATCCACAACTTTGGCCTTTTTAGCATCGGCCTCCCTAGCGTTGGCCCTACCAGCATCGGCCTTCTTCATAACCTTAGCACGCAGGGGCTTCACAACTCTGGCCCCTCCAGCGTCGGCCCTCCCCACGTCGGCCCTCTTTGGAATTTTGGCGACGGCCCTCCTTTCAGTAAGGGACTCATTTCCCGTTGCCTTCCTCTTCTTAGTGACCACCTGCCTGAGCTCGCAAAGCGATGGCGCCATCCCTATAAAGGCAGGAGATGAGTTAAAAAAAAAGAAGAGAAAAAAAGAAAGAAGGAAAAAGGTGAGTAATCAAATGCTCACCACCAGAAGGGATTAGACCGGCGAGATGAAGGTTTTCATCGACCAGAAGCTTATTGCATCGAGGGACATCGGCAGTCAGAAGCTGCCCGAATGCCATTAGATCCCTTGGGAGGATAGAAGAATCCCTATTGGCATCAATGTTGGGTGTCCCCCAGCTTCCGCTCACCCCTTCGATATCAGTAAAAAGAACTTATCCTTCCACCCTTTAACGGAGGTGGGAAGGTACAACTTAAGGATCCTAGTAGGCCTAGGAGTAAAGGACCACCAACCTGACTGCTTGCGGAGGGTATAAAAACTGCGGAATAAGGAGATGCTGGCCTCTATGCCTTGTAGGTGACAGAGAACCAGAAAGCCAATGATGGTTCAGATCGAGTTAGGAACTAACAGGGAAGGTGTTAGAGAATATCGGTCCAGAAGATTGAGGATGAAAGGGTGAATAGGTAGTCGAAGTCCGGCCTTAAAGAAGGCTCCGTACAAGGCAACTCTTCCGGAACGGGAAGAGGTTACCCTGTCATCAGGAGCAGGGTAGAACATATGTAGGTTTGACGGAAAACTATACTTAGCTCGCAGGTTTACTATGTCTTGAGCAAACATAGTGGAAGCAGTCCTCTCAGGGGACTCCTTGACAGCGCCGGAAGGACCAACAGCTGCCGGACGGCTCCGAGCGAAGGTCTGCCCACCGGTCAGATGACTCCTAATTACGGGGCACCTGACCGGCCGCCGCTCTGACGAAGAGTGGTCGGAGGATGGGGTAGACCATTGGCTTGGTAAGGAAGTGGAAGGCTGAGAAGGAGTTGGGGAACGACCCTCAGAATCGTAAATAAAACAAGAAGGCGAGGAGGCCATGGAGACTAACCTGGAAAACTTGAGCTAAGATCGAAGGAGCACGAGGAGAGAATAAACACGGGAGGCGGACGGACGCTTGCAGACTTGAGAGGAAGCAGTAGCGTAAGAGAAGGGAGGATGGGAGGATAAGGATGATTTTTTCCTCTTATAGCCCCATTTCAAATCATCCCATGGCCGTCCGATCTGGCCATGTGTCCACCTTCAAATGGAAGGTGCTTCGGCGGCCTACCGGTGCGAAAAACATGAAAAGCTCCACCAATAGAGAGATGGCGGTGGCCTTACCACGATGATGACGCTCGCCTTTTTACGACTCACTACTCGAGAGAAATCCTCTCCAATCCCAACAGCCCGGCAGACGAAATGATGGCGCGAAAGTCGACCGCCCAGTAGATATTAACACCCCTTTCGCTGGTGATTGTGCGCTCACTCATCTCAGGGGCGGGGGGGCATCTAATACGGCTGACCGTCTCCTCTGTGGTATTATAATCTTTTGTACGATTTCCGAAAATAATGATGTGATAGCAAAACCCAGAAATGGAATCTTGGCTCTGGCCTCCAGCGACGGCCTTTGGCTCCGGCCTCCAGCTCCTGCCTTCGGCTCCGGCCTCCAGCGATGGCCTCTTGGCTCCGGCCTCCAGTGACGGCCTTTGGCTCCGGCCTCCAGCTCCTGCCTTCGGCTCCGGCCTCCAGCGACGGCCTTTGGCTCCGGCCTCCAGCGACGACCTCCAGCTCCGGCCTTTGGCTCCGGCCTCCAACTCCGGCCTTTGGCTCTGGCCTCCAGCGACGGCTCCGGCCCTAACTTGGTGCCTTTCTCGCATAAACAATGACCCGCCTCAGGCAACAGATCCCGAGATTCGAGGTCTATTGCCGTGTACCTCGCTCACTGAAATCACGGGCAAGTGCTAGCATGCTCGACAGTTACCGCTACAAGCGGCCCTCATCCAGCAACGGCTTAACCACTCGCCGTTCAAAGAAGCTTATCTCAACGAGAAAGATTCGACGGTTCCAACGGAACGAGGTAAACGGGACCCCCAGACAGGTATAAGAGGAGGACCCAAGCTCAATGCGAGGGGATCTCTCTCTCAATCTCTCAATCTCTCAATCTATCCTTCACTACTACAGAACTGAGCGACAAGTTTACTAATTTGAGCGTCGGAGGGTCCTCGCCGGGGATACTGGCCGGGGACTTCTTGAAGGTTTTCGAAGGAGGAAGACGACCTCTTCATCCCACTTGGAAGCTTACGATAAATCTCAGTGTGCCCGTCGCTCATCATAGTTGATTTGTCCGCATCACTTTGGATTAACGCTATTATGGGATAGCTTTTGAGAAGACAAATACTTATAGAAGGTTAAAGATATGTATGCGCGTATGATGGGGATGAGATTTGATTGTATGCAAACAAGCGAGACCGTTGAACGTAAGCAGAAGCCGGGGTGTTCCTTTAAAAGGACATGGCCATCCATGAAAGAGAAGTTTCGAAATATAAAGAACAAGAACAATTTTTTTTCCTTATTTTCTAGTATAAAATGAATGATATCTAAACAATATAATTTAAGATTTAGTTTCTTAATAAAATTTGCATGTAAGATTGGCATGTGAACACCATATCAGCAAAAAGATCTTGCGAAAAAGCTGCATGTAAATATTTTGTTAGACAAATTAGCACTTTAATTTATAGTAATGAATATATCCACAATGTTGGTGCAAAAATCAAGAATGACTTTTATTTGACAAAAAAAAAATCAATAAAAAGTTGCTTATTTTTTTTTTAAAAAAAAATTGTGCTTCGAAATGCTCGATTGGGAGAATAATCTTAGATTTTTTTAATCAAAATATGTATATATAAGATGAGAAAATATGTGATGTATCAGTATCATGCGACAGATTAGGTAAATTATTGAAAATCTGAAATATATTAGTGAAAGTGGGATCGAGCCAAGTTTTAATCATTGTAAAAGTAAATTAATTTAACTAGTATGGTTTTTTTTTTAAATCTCTTTTCTTTAAAGCACACATACCATACTTTCTTGTGTTTGTACAAGAACTGTTGCTAATATCTCTAAAAATCATGAGCAACTCTAATTATACCGGCCTTGATTACTAATTCATGTTGCTTGCAAATTAATAAAGAGATTAGTTGCTCCCCCAACTTTGAGAAATAGTTGCTATCAAAAAATTAAAAAAAAAAAAAAGAAATAACAACGAGAGATAAGACAGTGATCATAGAACCAGTTATGCTCTACTAAATGGAATGTAATGATATTGGTAATTATACATTAAATTAAATTTAGAACTTTAATAATGACATTATTAAAAATCAAAGAGAATCTTGTAAAAGAGTAATGAATGGCTTGTTTGGTTTTTTTTTTTTTTTTTTGGTTTAGATTTTTTTTTTTTTTTTGCAAATTAGTAAAAACGTACATAAAGATTACTGTTGAAGATAACTTCCCTAAAAAAGTTTTTCCATTGTATTTTTAAAATAGTAATCTTTGACTACAAAAGTCTAAAGATTCTAAAAATAATTTTGGAAAAATAAAAGGATTTCAAAATATATGTTGTTCACTCTAGTTTTTTTCTTAATACTGCAATATAATCCAGAGAGCAGAGCAGTATCAAGCTGTCCTGTTCTTTAAATACAAGGTTTCTTGTACATATTTTCATATTATGAGTTATCAAAGAAATTTGAAAAAAAAAATTCAATCCATGCAAATCATGTCAATCTAGCATATATAAATAAAAATTTTGAATAATTATTTTTAAATCAAATTAATTAAAATTTATCTATCAATTGCTGGCTTGTTCATGTATGTGTCATTGATAATGACTTCTTACCATGATACCCATAAAGCATTATGCATGCACTTAAATGTGTGCACAAATTTTTATTGATAAAAATTTAGCGCACATTCTATGTGACACGTTTAGGGTATTTCAGTTATTTTACATTGACACGAAGTATCATGCGATTAAGCAAACTATAAATTTATCAATCTAGGAGTCACAAGGTACAGAGGATTCTTAATTAAATACAGGTGGCCCCAGTACACAAAATAAAATAATCTTCTGTTGAGATGAAAAGTCTACAGGGGGCCGAAGCTGGCACACATCATTAGTATAACAAGTTGGCGTTTTTTTAGAGAGAAGAGCTTTAAATTAGATAATATATATTACATTGGAATCTTTTGTACCTAAACAAGAACTATTTTAGAAAATATTTAAGCTACTTGCCATCAGCATATTTAATGGTTCTCTCTTCCCATTCACTGCTGTTCCGCTCTGCCAAACCATATATGAACTGAAATTTTGGGAGCACATGTCATTCAGGTAAAGTTGATTATTTATTCAATCTCCTTCTTTGTTATTCTTTAGCTTGGCAGCAATTTTGTATTTAATTCATATATTATTTGGCTCATTGGTGGATTGGTGCACGTCACCGTTAGGCATACAAACAAGCGTGGCTCTACGATTCTTATACTGGTGAATTCCTGAAATTATAATTTGTAAAGATTAAGAATCACTGGCGCTACGCGGAATGTGAAACACACTGTGCAAATAAAAGCCTGTTAACATAAGAAAACGATCGCTAATAAATTCTCTAGTGACCTCTCAATAGTTTTTCAGTGCCCGGACCTGTTCCAGGACCAGCCTTCACCTTCCCTGCCTCTCTCATGATCCCTGCTAGAGTTTGGATTGCAAGTTTAGTGGTTATCGCATATATATATATATATATATAGCAACATAACAAATTTATTAACTAATAAAATATCTAAATTATATAAATCTAAACATAACCGCTAGACTCAATATAATGACTTTCAACTCAACTCAACTCATCTAAGTCTTTTTTTCAACTCCATGTGATCAGCTATATAAATCTACTTCTTCCCCTCTGCTTTATTTAGGACTAAATCCACACTCAAGCCTCAATATAATAACTCTATGCGCATAAAATAATATAGCAAGTTCTTTAAAAGATTCATGGATCTCTTCCCTTAGGAGACTTGATTAGAATTTTATTTATGTGTTAAGTTAAAAGAAAAGAAAAAATTTCTTATAAGTGAAAGTATTATGGTGCATATCAAAGCAGAGACTTCTCTTTTATAATAATCAACTTAATGCGAACTCTATCCATTAAGGATTGTGTTTTCACAAAATTCACATTTAACATAATTCTAAACCACTATAAGGTGCATTAAATAGTTCAACAACATAAGTGGCAATTATAAATCATAACAAACTTACATAAATTATTTTATTAACCTGGTATTCATTTATTCCTAATTTTAATTAAAGAATGGTCATGATAGTGTGTGTATATATTGTTGCTATAAATTTTCGTTCTTACTTGGGAACGAGATGGCGATGCACGTAAGGATTCGAGTGGCATCATTTCGTCCTTAGGGACCTACAAAACAACATCATATCGCAAGAAAAGTGGTTGGCGATCCTCGCAAGGATCTTCGATGTTCAAGTCAATGAAAGATTCACAGCTTCAAATATGAGAAGAAGGTTTTTAAAGAGAGAAATGAAGAGAGGGTTAGAGTTCTCACCCTTCTCCCCCCACCTTTAGGGCTCCCGGGGCCTAGTATTTAAAGGGATGAGGATTGATAAGCCGTCACCTAATTTTTGGAGAGTTGTTATGTAAGTTAGGCAATGATAAGGCTGAATTATTATATACTTATCGGGGGATTCGTGATCCCGCAGATCATAGAAAGGGAGGAGACATATCCGGCTCCCATTTTCATTTATGGAGGACTATTTCGGGAAGGAGCTCCGAGATCTTCGTGATTCCAGTGATCTAATGGCCGAGATATTTGGCGCGGGCCGAAGGTCGGCCAAAGAGGAGGGTCAGTCGAGTGGGTCCTAACTATTGAGGTTTGATCACTTTGGCTTGGGAACGAGACTCGGTGAAGCTGAAGGTCGGTCAGCCAAGGTAATAGTTTGGCAAAGCATCCCTCGGCTCATAAGGGTCGGCCGTAACCCAAAGATAGGTTCGAGCCGTTTGCCCATGTCAGCTGATTTATGCGAGACTTTTTTACCCGCAATACTTGCCCTCCCACTTCCTAGTCCAAGTTTAATTTCGAACGTAGGGAGTATAGCCCTTGTGGCTGACTTTTATGGTAAAGGCAAAATTTGGAGAGATAGAATGCTGGCCTTGCCGAGGTTCAAAGAATATTTTTGCTTGGCTTAGTTAAGGTACGAAGAAAGTTGCTCGGCCCTACTGAGGTTCGAAGAGTATTTTTACTTGGCCCAACTAAGGTACGGAGAAAATTGCTTAGTCCTGCTGAGGTTCAGAGAGTATTTTTACTTGGCCCAGCCAAAGTACAGAGAAAGTTGCTTGGCCCTACCAAGGTTCGAAGAGTATTTTTACTTGGCCCAGCCAAAGTATGGAGAAAGTTGCTTGGCTTTGCCGAGGTTCGGAGAGTATTTTTCTTTGCTCAACCAAGTTTCAGAGAACTCCAATCGGCTATGCCGAGGCTTGGAGGAGTTTGTACTTGGCTCTGCCAAGTTTTAGAAAACTTTGATTGGTCGTGTTGAGACTTGAAGGAGTTTTTATTTAGCCCTGCCAAGTTTTAGAGAACTCCGATCGGCTATGCCGAGGCTCGAAGGGATTTTTACTTGACCTTGACAAGGTTCGGAGAACTTCGATCAGCCATGCCGAGGCTCGAAGGGATTTTTACTTGGCTTGCCAAGGTTCGGAGAACTCCGATCAGCCATGCCGAGGCTCGAAGGGATTTTTACTTGGCCCTACCAAGTTTCAGAGAACTTCATCGGCCATGTCAAGGCTCAAGGAGTTTGTACTTGGCCCTGCCAAGTTTTAGAGAACTCCGATCGACCATGCCGAGGCTCGAAGGGATTTTTTCTTGGCCCTGCCAAGTTTCAAAGAACTCCGATCAGCCGTGCCAAGGCTTGAAGGAGTTTTTACTTGGCCCTGCTAAGTTTTAGAAACTCCGATCGGTCGTGCCAAGGTTCAAAGGGATTTTTACTTGGCTCTGCCAAGTTTCAGAGAACTTCAATCGGCGTGCCAAGGCTCGAAGGGATTTTTACTTGGTTCTGCCAAGTTTCAGAGAACTTCGATTGGCTGTACCGAGGTTCGGAGGATGGACATGTCTGGTCAATAATTGGGAGAAAACCTGTTCCTCACCAACATCTTGAAGAAGATGGTCATTTGGAGAAAATACATTCGCATATGGAGAAGTCTATTACAATGAGTAAGATATTCCAGTTGAGGGATATCTTACTGATAGTACACTTGGAGGTTATCCGAGTTAGTTTTCTCCTTCTTTGATTTTTTAGCTCATGCTGACCTCCTGATTCTTTCACTCCGGTGTATTTGTCTGCTAGAGTCATCATGTCGAAAAGACTTCAGTGTAGTTCACCTCTAGAGCCAGGTAGAAGTTTTCTTCTTTCAATACTCCACCTGCTAAGGTGAACATAGCCACCTCATGGTTAGCTGGTCGACTTCCAACATGGCCGTGTTAAAATAGCTCAAGAAACTTTTCAGAGACTCTCCTTCCCTCTAATTTAATTCGAAAAAGGAGTCTGATCTTCGCCAGTAATGGCGGCTGCTGACAAACTAGCTTGTGAAGGACCGGCCAAACTCGTCGAAAGAGTCAATGGAGTTCGGCTTTATGTGCTGAACCATACCTAGACGGACCCCCTAAGAGTTTTGGGGAAGGCTCGATATAGAATCGCATTTGAGGCTTCATGGAACAGCATGATTGACCAAAAGCTGCTCAAATGGTCATCTAGATTTGTCGTCCCATTGTGTGGCTTGATGGCAAGGAGCTTGATGTGTGGCGGGACAGCCTCATCCATAATCTTCCTGGTGAAGGGCAAACCTTGCTCCACCTGAGATTCTGACGGGAAGGTATGCTTCACAACATCTAATTCTAGGGGTATCTCCTGAATCTTCTGCTCAAACACCTCGGTCCGAATGGTTGGAGAGGCTGGGCGAGGAGATCGACGTCTGGGCGTCGAATCGTGATGAGAAGAGATTTGAGACAATGAGCAGACCCATAAGGCCGAGGGAAGCCCCTATCTCCAGCTTTCGGTGGAATGGGCTCCACTCCTTTTGCCTCTGGCCAGGTGCTGCAGGAAGCTTGTAGCCTCCAACTGAATGGGTGGGGGGGCTATCGGTTGAACCGGTGCAGCTGCCCCACCGAGCGGTTGCTGATTGGGTGCAGCCGGGAGAGCAATTCCTGAGAGTCCTTGCACTAGCTGCGCCAATGCTTGTACTTGTTGGACTAACATACTGAACTGGTCCTGCTTAACCAGGGCCGCGAGCGGCGGTGGAGCATCATGCTAGGGTGGTTGTAGGATGTTGTGTTCTGTGAGGGATCAGACCTCTAAGATGTGGCATGATCGGTGGCATCTATGTCTGTCCTTTTGTGATTTACCATTTTGGAATGGTATTCTCATCTTTTAAAACCTTTTCTCCTTGTTTTTAAGTTTTAATGGACTTAGGGCCCTTCCTCTAGCGCCAATCTGTTACTACAAATTTTCATTCTTGACTTGGGAACGAGGTGGCGACGCATTTCAGGATCCGGGTGGCATCCTCCCATCCTTGGGGACCTACAAAACAGTGTCTTGTCACAGGAAAAGTGGTTGGTGATCTCCGCAAAGGGCCCTCCGATGCCCAAGTCAGTGGAAGATTTACAGCTTCAATATGAGGAGAAGATTTTCTGAAGAGGAAACTGAAGAGGGGGTTGAAGCAAGGTTGTCAATTTCGTTTCGGATTATATTTCGGTTTAGCTTATGAAACGAAATATTTCGGTATCGGACCGTTTTGGTGCTTTTTTAGAATATATATATATAAAAAAAATTTATTCATAATTCATATTCTTTATAAATAATAATAACAACATAAAATAAAAGTTTAAATTTTTAAGAGTTTGAAATATAGATATATATATATATATATATATATAAAAAATTTATTCATAATTCATATTCTTCATAAATAATAATAACAATATAAAAATAAAGAGTTTGAGTTTTTAAGAGATGCGACCATGGGGATAGGGTAACTAATTTTTTTTTGTTATTATATATATATTTTTAAATGGGATAGGGTAACTAGGATTTTTTTGATATTATATATATATATTAAAATGGTTCTGAAAGGTTTAATAATTCATAAATTGGTCTCCAAAATATTTTACCGAAACGGTCGAAACATATCGAAACGGCCGAAAACGGCCGAAATACGCCGAAACACACGAAACGGCCGAAAAATCTTTCGAAACGAAACGTAATACTTATCTTTTCGGATAAGCTACCGAAACGAAACGTCTCGGCCGAAACGGAACGACATTGACAACTTTGGGTTGGAGTTCTCACCCTTTTCCCACCTTTAGGGTTTCCGAGGCCCGATATTTAAAGGGAAGAGGATCTGGTAAGCTGTTACCTAATTTTCGGAGAGTTGTTATGAAAGTTGGGCAATGATAAGGCCGAATTATCGTACACCTTGTTGGGGGGATTCATGATCCCGTAGATCATGGAGGAGGAGTCGATACGGCTCCTGTTTCCATTTATGGAGGACTATTTTGGAAAGAGCTCCAAGATCTTTGTGATTTCAGTGATCTGATGCCGAGATATTCGGCGTGGGCCGAAGGTCAACCAAAGAGGAGAGTTGGTTGAGTGGGTTCTGATTATTGAGGATCAGCTGCTTTGGCTCGGAAGCAAGACTTGGTGAAGCTGAAGGTCGATCAGCCGAGGTAATAGTTCGGCAAGGCATCCCTTAGCTCATAAGGGTTGGTCGTAACTCAAAGATAGATCCGACCTGTTTGCCAGTGTCAGCCGATTTATGCAAAGACTTTTTTACCCTATATATATATATATATATAGAAAATTCTAGCATTAGCAGCCCACATTCAGTTCTCATGATGCAGCGAGAGAAGAAATGGTGCCACATTTCCGAACTTCAGGACATTCCTACCACTTGGACGGTTGGACCATAGAAGGTTCAAAAAGAAGCTTCTAAGGCATACTCTTTAAAAAGGCCGAAGAAGCCCACTACTTAGCCCTCACACAATCTTTATTGGGAAGGAAAAGTTTTGTACACGCCTCCGATGCAACAATTTCTACATGGACTGCACCGCCCTTTTTTATTGGTTGATATCTATTAAAAAATGTTAAGGCACCTTTACGACATCTCGAAGAAAAAAATTACGATACCCCAATTTTAAACTTACGATACCGTAGTTATAAAGTTAAACACCATCCAGAAAGCAAAAAAAAATTACACACCCCAGTTTTAAACTTACGACACCATAGTTATAAAATTAAGACACCGTTCACAAAGCAAAAAAAAATTATTACATCCTAATTTTAAACTTGCGACACCCTAGTTTTAAACTGAAAACATCCGTTTAGAAAAGTGTCTCTATAAAAATTCTAAAAAAAACTGCCTAACGTGCATTAATACCCGTCAGCTTTTTTTTGAAATTTGTGTATAGGCACGTTTTCTAATTGGGTGTTGTAATTTTATAACTACGGTCTCGTAAGTTTAAAACTAGGTGTCGTAAGTTTTTTTTGCTTTTTTTAATGGGTGTTTTAATTTTATAACTACGGTCGTAAGTTTAAAACGGTTGTAAGTTTTTTTTACTTTCTTAATGAATGTCTTGATTTTGACGTGTGCATTAATACCGTTCAGCTTTTTTTTTTTTTAATATTATTTTCTAAGGATGTCATAATTTTATAACTACGATGTCATAAGTTTATGACTAGGTGTAGTATGTTTTTTTTGTTTTCTATATGGGTGTCTTAATTTTATAACTATGGTGTTGTAAGCTTAAAACTGGAGTGTCGTAAATTTTTCTCTGTAAAGTTATCTTTAATATTTTTAATGAGTTACGTATGTGGACCAATAAAAAGAACGGTGCAGCCATAGGACTTGCTGCACCGAATGTAGTATACAAAGTCTTTTCCTATTGGGAATCTATTCGCCGGCGCATGTTCCTCCTTTCCTCGCCACTCATTAGCCCATGTTTCCCACCCATAAAATAATTATACATCGAGCTAAAAAATGAAGTCCCCTAATGCTTGTGCTACCTTGGCCTCATCCCACCACATTCGTAGGCCATGCAGCTTCTCCTCGACCGCACCTTTTGTTTTGTCAGTGACATTCTCGATCATTGTCCTCCAACTAACAAGCGGACAGTAAGCAATGCGTCCATGCCCATATTCCTCCATTCCCGTATTGTTTGGGCCCACGTAGTTAAAGCCCCAAGGGGAATAAGTTAGAGAGGATAAAAGTCTTGACAATATGGTTGGCTGAAAGTTCTTGCTATGTAAATAGGGATCAAATGGTTGGCTGGATGAATTATTGTCTCTCTAACTTTTTTTTGAGCTTCTTTCATAATTTCCATGAATGGTTCATTAATCCTTTGAGTGGAAACATTGTTGGGTTTTCCCATCAAAGAACAGTAGTTTAAGAAATTGACAGGGAAAACTTTGGTGAAAATAGCTAAAAATTTACAATGTCTCTCAATGACAATGTAAAATTAACATGCATGGAAAAATGAATAACTCACTGGTCATAACCCATTTGTATATGTTTTTTTTGGCTCAGAGAAGAACGTTGGATATGTTTTTTGACGGGGGTTAAGCGGGATCCGATTTGCCGCCTGGCCTCACCGACAGCGGTTTTATTGGAACCACCGACCACTGGATTAGCGTATGAGATACAAGAGACTCGCCCAAACACACGCAAAGAAAAGGATTAGAAAATATATGTAGCAAGGATGAGCAAGAATCCAACAATCAAGAAGGCAGGCTCTCCCTTTTCTATTCAAGTATAGATAATGATTCTTACCAAAGAACCAAAAAAAATAAAGTATACATACTTATTCCCAGGTTTCTAAATTCTTCGTATATCTTAATGTAGAAGGCAATCATTCAGGAGCAACCCTGCCTTTTATTTTAATGCTAAAAGACTCGGGAGTATTTCTGCTCCTCTCAAAAGAATGTTATAAAATAACCTTAAGTCATTTGTCGGATGGAAAAAGTTCATGAAGGATTCCATTCATCTCAAAATAAAAATATTATATGATATACTACCATGTTAGGCAAGAAATCGTATAAAAATGATGGCTCTTCGAATTGAAACTGACACCGACAAATCATACACAGCACAAGCCTAAAAATCTCAGGCCAGAAATCTCTCTATCAAGCTCCAGGAACCAAGCAAAGAATGAGACAATCCCAGAAAAGGGAACCTATACCATTGAAGTGGCGGCACCTTCCTATGAGCCCCGCAAAGGAGATTACAAGCGAATGTCAAGCGTAAACTCATCATATGAGCCCCCACAATTGGCTTTCCACCTTAATACAAAACTCGCCTGCAATCAAAATGCACCTTTGTTCTCTCTTTATTGAGACCTTTCAAGTGGATTGTCCGCTTGGGCAGAACCCACCTGTCTTAAAGGGATAAATTTCCTGATTGAGATGTATAGCAATGAACTCTGACAAGGTAGGCATAGATTTTCATTATTTATACCCTAACTAGAGGAAGTCGAAATAAGTAATTTAAATAACCTTAAAAGTATAATACAGATGCATAAGAAACAACACAATCGCTCTTACATATCCACCCACTTCAGGTCCCTGCCTTTCAGATCCCAGTTGTCAAATAGAATCAACGAGATCTGATGGAGCGCATATATATATATATATATATATATATATATAGACACACACACACACACATTCACATGGACGAATCAGTAGCAGTTGCATGCAAAAACCACATGAATTGTGCTGATAAAAGGTCAGAGGGTCAATAAACAGGACAATTGAAACATTTTATTGGTACTCAGGGTTGAATGCGAGAGCCTCCCGGTAGATTAGCTCTTTCATCTGCTCCTCTGAAAGCGTGTGCTGCTCAAAGTCGAAGCTGAAGGGTGCCATGCAGACTGGTTCGTCACTTAAGTCATGCAAGGATGCCAAGTAGGGATGTGCGAGTGCATCTTCCACTGCAACAAATCGGGAAGTGAAGGCCAAAAGATTGCAGACATGAGACCAATAAAACAATCAAGCATATATGTTAAAATTATGGGAACAAATTCAATATTCAGAATGATCTAAGAGGTCAATAAAGAAGCAGATGCAGAAAAACAATTTTGAGGGGGACAGAATGACCCAATTGAACAGGAAACGTTATGAATCTGTAAGCAGTCACAGCTCCTACAATCCTACTTGACAAACCACACTATACCATCCTACATTCCCAGTAAATCAAGTAACCATCTTGGCCAAACAAAACGGAGTAAAAGAAGGAGGGTAAGACAAAACTATGTGAGCTGTTATAGGGGCTTTTGTTGGGAGTGTTGGAAAGTCAAACCAGCAGGTTAGCCCAGTGAACCATCGTAATAATGGTGGTAGCACCCTTTGTGCACAAGGAAACGACAGGCACTCCTGGGTGCAGGTAAAGGGAAAAAAGACTGCATAAAATGAGTTCTGATGATGTTGGTAAACTGGGTTATTGTTTAAACCGCAAAAGCATTTTGAGGAAGAGATAGGACTGTGTTAAAAGCTAAAAAGAAGTTAATGCCCATTAGAACTGCATTCTAAATAAAAAGAAATAACAAGTTTGAAACAAGGAAATTGCAATTGAATGAAGTTTCTTCAGAGTGGTACCTAGGATGAGATCACAATATTCTAAGAATACCAAACAACACAACAATAGTCTTGGCACAATGCCACAGTCAAAAAGTGTTTTAAAGGACTATTTCATTACAATGATGTTCCATACCGTACAACATAAAAATAAAAATACAATACACTGGGAAAGTTCAAAGTTGAGTACTCATTATGTAACAACTCAAAGGAGGAAATACCAAAGCAACTTAGATACAGAAGTGTGATTTCCAATAAAGACATATTTTACTTGATTACTTTATCTTATCAGTATGACAGATCAATATAATCTAACAAGCAGAATATGTAGAATGTACTTACCAGTTATTCTCAGTCTAGGATCGAAGGTTAACATCCTTTCAACAAGATCAATAGCTAAAGGGTGCACATGGGGAAACTTTTCGGGGAAGGATTGCCTTGCATGACGGGGAAGTTGACGCATATATCTTCTTGCACTTTCATTCACAAAATCCAAATCAACCTCATTTGGAGTGCCTATAAGCTGCATGGTGCAACAGAGACTCATGAATAGCATGCCTTGCAAAAACACCAAAAGCACCTTATTGCACAACTAATTGCGACATAATCTTGTAGTTCACATCCAATGTAACCTAGAAAGGGAGAAGAATGCATAGTATTATACCTATGCATGATATGAACAAAAGACCACAACCATGAGGCACATAAAACGCAGTTAGGCACAATGCCAAGTCCTAGAAGACCCTTAAAACTAAGGATGCAAATGGGTCAGATCAGGGGACCCGATTAGACCCAACCCTATTAAACCCTACCCAATCGGTATTTAAAGGCCCGTTAGTTGGGTCAGATTTTTAAATTAGACCCAATCTAAATTCCAAGTTATATCCAGGTCTTATATTTTTTGGCCCGACCAAATTCGAACCCAATTCAACCTAACCTTTAAATCTTAATTTTATGACTTATTTTTCTTCAATCCAATTATCTTTATTAATTCAATGAATTAACTCGAAATTAAACTAATTCTCTTTTTCATCTTAACAACTAGATCTTCTCCAATCTTATCATCGTTTATAAACTTAAGGATAATCATTTACTTTGATAGATTTAAAAGTTTTTGAATATATATTTATGTTTAAGTTGACTCTTTTTAATCTCATTCAAATTTTTTAATGGATCTATATTTAATTATTAATTACTAGATTTTAGCGTAGAATAATAGTTGGATGCTTAACTCAAATGCAAACAAAATCTAACCCAATCCTATCACGAACTTCAATATTTTGGATTGGACTCAAATCATATTTAAATGCGAATAGAACCGAATAACCCATTGAGTCTAAAATTCTTTCCATATATCCAACCCAATCAGCAAATGAATTGAGTCCGAATCCAAAATCATGACCCGTATTATAAAATCAGGTCAGATTGGGATCGAGCATGATCCAATCCAATCCGACTCATTTGTGGCCTTACCTAAAACCTATATTTTGACAGTTCCATTGATTAAAAATTCAAGAATAGGGCTTTGTGCAATGGTAAGATTGCTCCGTTATGACTTCAATGTAAACATAGAAACGGCTATTAGCATCTGAAGGTAAAGTTGCATATATCTGACCCTTCCCCCCATCCATTTTTATGGATCAAAAATTAACCAGCAAAGTTTTGATAAGAGAGAATTATATTATTGGCACAGGATTTGTACCATTTATGAACAACAGGACAAGGAGAACAGATTGAGAGTTGAAACTATCCAATTATGTGTAACAAAGCCTTGAGCTTATATATGTATATGTGTATATGTATATGTATATATATATATATATATATGTAGAGAGAGAGAGAGAGAGAGACTTTGTTATATTTGAATATAGCCGAATTCAGGATCTAATCACCTTCCCCTCCCTTGGATACATACGGATTCTAGAGCCACCCCATTTTTTTTACTTTTTCTATCTTTGAGATCCATGAACTATGTGAATCCAATGATGGAGGAGGTGACTGGATTTAGGCTTGGTTATATTCGAATGTAACCAAATCTACTTCTATATATGTGCGTGCGCGCATGCATGGTCTTATAAGAGCGGAAATAGATTTGGCAGAACTTGCAACAATGCTGGGGACAGCCCTTAACAGGAAAGATTAGCCAACAAGTCTCATAAAGCTGTACCTAAGAATTGGGGCAAGATTTGATAATTACAATTAATTCATAATTAAGTCTACAAACTACTCTAACAAAGTGCAAAGCTTCTTGCATTAAAATAAATTAAGTATACATTAATAAAACTACTATTGCATTAAAATAAATTAAGCATACATTAATAAAACTACTATTCAATTGGCTGCATGGATCAGTATTAGACACAAACCAATGGACAGTTAATATCAGTAGTACACTTACCACTTAATTAGCAGCAAATAGTATAACGATTGATATGCTATGTGCTTTAAGTTGTACAAAAAGTTTAATGAAGATCCAAAAATAAGACTATCAATATGTAGATCATAATCGTTTAATCAGCATTTGAACATGTGCACATCTTAAAGATATCCAATTCCTCTGAACATGGAAATCCAAAATGAGTCCCTTTGGCTGATTGGTTTATATCAAGAGACACAACCTACTGCTAGCATTAGGACAAGTAATACGATGCCATCATGACATTAAAATGCTCTGTCCATCAAACAATTCAGAAATAAAACAAAGAAGAACAAAAGATGAAGCAAGGATAAAACCGACTTCCTTAGCAACTAGAGTTGGATTTCTGAATCCTTCACCGTTTATCTCCTTTTAAAAGAATCTTCATTTTTTTTTAATGTAACTAATAATCAATTTCAAATTATTCCACAAATCTTCCAGTTATCTAATTATCTCATACTTTTTGTGTGGCAATTATTATTGCATTGGTATGTTATAAAAATTAAGCAAGCACTGATTTGGCATGTTATCAGGAATTGCCATGAAACCTTACTCTCTTCCATCATGGGCAGAAAAGGAAGATATTTGATGTGGAAAATAAATGCCTTCTAAAACTGAATAAAGATGATAGATAGGAAATATGGTTAAAAAGAGATGAATAACCTCCATTAGTAAACGTAGCTGGTGCACATGGTCCCTTCCTGGAAATAAAGGTTTCCTCTCCATCAGTTCCATAAAAATGCAGCCAACAGACCACACATCAATTGCTGCAGTATACTCCGAAGAATTCAACAAAAGCTCGGGTGCCCGGTACCATCTTGTTACAACATACTCTGTCATGAAATCAGTTTCTGCGGTAGTACGAGCAAGTCCAAAGTCACAAATCTTTAAATCACAGTTAGCATTTAAGAGGAGGTTGCTTGGTTTTAAGTCTCTGTGAAGAACATTCGCTGAATGTATATATTTTAATCCACGAAGGATCTGATAAAGGAAGTACTGCACAAAGAATAGAGGGAAATAGAAATAGATGAAATGAGTTAATTGTTCAAAATATTAGATTATGCAAAAAGGCATGGAAGAGATCTACAGTAGCAGTTACAAGATAATGCGGTTTTCAAGATAATGTTCAAAACAATGAGATATGTTTTAAGGTCATGAGCTCAATAAATGAAGCCACATGCATGGTTCACCCAGACAAAAATAATTTTCAATAATCATGGCTCAACATCCCATGTCCCTTGCACCGCTTAAGCATCAAAGTAATTGGCGCATGTAGAATGTTCAAGCAGATTACAAACGATGACCATTGCAGTGCTGCATCAAATAAGCGTCCCGTCATGGAGCAGAATACCTACTTCAATTCTTGAAGAACTTAGCAGACACACCTCAGAGTCATGTGGATATTTATTCAATAGAGTTGTTGCCATACAGAAAAAAGGAAAGGAGCTAATTATAGTATCATTCATCTTCACCTAATATTCATCTTCACCTAATTAAGGAATGATCCCATTATATTCTCAGTTTCCAGTTTAACTCACTCAGACTTCACCAAAACAACCTTACAAGTTCACTGTCAGCTCAAAATATAAGCAAGTCCAGGAATCTAGAAAGCATTGAAGCAGACTTCAACTGGAGGTGAAGCGTCCCTCAACCCCACCAAATGTTTGTGAAAGTAATGACAAGTAAACATTTGACTAAAGTGTGTCGGTAAAAGTTTACCATTTTCCTTTTCAAAACAGTATCATCACATCTAACACTGCATGTGTCCGATGTTCAACAATGTATTCACAAGTTAGTGAAGTTAACTGTGAACATCTGGTAGAACACAACACCCTTGTCGAAGACCATCAAGGCAATCCTCATGTTGCTTATGTACTAATGAAGACAAATGCAAAAGCCAGTTGCAAAATCTGGACTTCCACAAGCCTTCTGTTGCCCTTGCAAAAGATGTTCAAAACAAGTCAAAAAAAATTGGACATTATTGCCTTCTCTAATTA
Organism: Calamus simplicifolius; assembly: GCA_900491605.1. Taxonomy (NCBI): domain Eukaryota; kingdom Viridiplantae; phylum Streptophyta; class Magnoliopsida; order Arecales; family Arecaceae; genus Calamus; species Calamus simplicifolius. The sequence goes on from UESW01001460.1 coordinate 201,894, forward strand.
TTATCATATCCCCCAAAAATGCAAATTTATATCAGACTAGGAATTCCCTTCGGTGTAGAATTTAACTTTGAGAACCAACAGAACAGAATTTGATGGACATTGAGGAGTCATCTGGCAGCAACCTCTTGCGAAAAAAATCTTGGCAATCTTTCTGTGGAAAGAGGAGAAGTTCCATATGCACATTTTATACATGAAATTGCAATCCTTGGTTTATGCTCAACCAACTTGTTGCATAGAATGGAATGCAATATATTGGCAAACTCTTACTGGTGTATCCAAGGTTTTCATTTAGACAGCTATCTTCGGTGGGACAACAAGACTGTATTTGTATTGGCCGCCAACAAATACAATGTATTTGAAATGGCAGTCTCTCTTATCTCAGTTGATATGAGATATATATATTGAGATATTGGCCAATTTAACGATAACACACCGCCCAAGATTCTTTTATCTTTTTATTATGAACTTAAATGGATTTTCTGATAAGCCAATATTTATAAATGCCTTAAGATAGTAGCTAATATTGGTTAAAATATATTGGTTGAGATATCAAGATCTAATTATATATTCTCCCAGATCTCAAAATGCCTCGGTTCTTTCCAAAATATTCTGGACATTCAATCTCAAGCTAGAAAAATCACGATCCTCATTCATCTTCATTTCGGTCACCCACAAGATAGCTAATATCACAGCATTAGGAGAACTTGGGTACAGTGTGATTTACCTTTTTATGGATTTCTCATGTAAATCTTTGTCTTCTAGCTGCCCTTTTTTCAGAAAAATGAGGTTATAATAAACTACACTGCCCCCAATGGCAAGTAGAAGGGAGTCAAAACTTGCATCAATATCTAAACTGTTATAAGAAGATTAAGTCAATAAAATACACACCAGTGTGTGTTATCAGTGATATGCAACTCTAGGGAGCTTAACAAATCTGTACATTGCATGAGCTATTTCTTTCACTGTCACTACCAATAGATTTCAAGCTTTCTATCACCAGTCTGAATGAATAATTCAAAAGTCATGTCTCTAATTACATTCATTTCAAACTCTGCAGTCTTAATAACCTAAATAAGCAAAAGATCTATTTTTGCAAATAATTACTCGGATAAATCTTACTAAAAGTAATACATTGACCAGTCAAAGTAATCAAAATGCTCAACTCAACTCAACTCATCTAAGCCTTTTCTCAACTACATGGGATTGGCTACATGAATCTGCTTCCTTCACTCTACTCTATTCAGAACTAAGTTGACACTTAAATTATAAATAGTTATATCTTTCTTAATTATTTTTGTCCATATTAGTTTAGGTCTACCTCTACCTCTATCAGTACCATGAATCATTAAAAGATCACTCTTCTAACCGAAGCATTTAAAGGTCTTCGTTATATATGTCCAAACAACTGCAATCAGTTTTCTTTCATTTTATCTTCAATTGGCGCTACTCCTATCATTTCTCATATATGTTATTTCTAATTCTATCTTTTAAGTTTTATTATATATTCATCTTAACATGCGCATTTTTTGTTACACTTAATTTATTCACATATTATTTCAGTATTGCCCAATACTCTATTCCATATAGCATAGCTGGCCTAATAGCGGTTTTATAAATTTTTTTTAATTTTGATAGGATGCATCAATCATACAATACTCCCAAAGCACTCCTCCATTTAATCCATCTTGCTTTAACTCTATGATTCACATTGTCACCTATTTCACCTTCTTGCTGGATAATTGATCTCAAATACCTAAATTTTTTACTCCTTGATATCTCTTGGCTTGCAATCTTCACTGTCTTTTTATTTATATTTTTACTTCCACTAAAATTATATTTTATGTATTCCGTTTTAATTCTACTAATCTTGAAACCTTTAGATTCTAAAGCCTCTCTTCAAATCTCTAACTTAGCATTTAGTCCAAATTTAGTTTCATCAATCAACACTATATCGTCTGCAAATAACATACACAATGGGATATCATCTTGAATATGTTTGGTTAATTCATCTATAACTAGTGCAACAAGATATGGGCTTAAAGAGATCCTTTATGTAAACCTATAGTAATTAAAAATTCACTAGTTTCTTCTATTATTGTTTTAACAATAGTTATTACTTTATCATACATATCTTTTATCAATTCTATGTACCTTTTGGTACCTCCTTTTTTCTTTAAAACCCACCATATTATTTCTTTTGGTACTCTATCATATGCTTTCTCTAAATTAATAAAGACCATATAAAGGTCTTTTTTTTCTTTCCCTATACCTCTCCATCAATCTCCTTAATAGATAAATAGCTTCTATGATCGATCTTCCACGCATAAATCCAAATTAATTATTTGTCACCAAAGTTTCAGCTCTTATTCGATTTTCTATTACTCTCTCCCATAATTTCACTGTATGACTCATCAACTTAATCCTTCTATAATTTGTACAGTTTTGAATATCTCATTTATTTTTGTATATGGATATTAATATGCTTTTTTTAATCATCCAATATTCTTTTAGTTGCTACAATCTTGTTAAATAAATTGGTTAACCACATGACTCCAATTCCTCCTAAGCCTTTCCAAACCTCAATAGGGATTGCATCTGGCCCTAATACCTTTGCATTTTTTATTTTACTTAAAGCATTTTTAACCTCAAGCAAGTTAAATCTATGAAAAAATTTATTTTCATTTGTTACTCCTAAATTATCACATTCTTCTATCCTTAAATTTACTAAATTATTTTTATTTAATAATTTTTTAAAATAACTTTTTTATTATTCTTTTATCTCTTCTTCTTTTACTAAGACTCTTTCATCTTCATCTTTAACACATTTAGCATAGTCAATATCTTCTTTTTTTTTCTTAGTTTTGCTACTTTATATATAGTCTTTTCACCTTCTTTTGTATCTAATTTATTATATAAATCATCATAAGCTTTAAGTTTAGCATTATTTATCGCTTTTTTAATTTCTTTCTTTTCATTCCTATAATTTTTAAGACTTTCTTCGTCCCTAGCCTCTTGCCAAATTTTGTAGTGTCCTTTTAAGCTTGATGGCAGTTTGAATGTTCTCATTCCACCATCAAGTTTCTTTTCCTAATAGTCCTACTCCTTTTGATTCTTCTAGAACCTCTTTTACTATATTTTTTATGCATTTAATTATTTTTTCACATTAAACTAGGATCAATATCTACATTTATAGTCATTTCTCTTACTAATTTTTCTTTAAATAATTTCAGTTTTTCTCCTTTCAAATTCTACCATTTAATTTTTAGATTAATAGTTTTACGTTTTATTCTATATTTTATTTTTATTCATATGTCTGCTATCATTATCCTATGTTGTGAAGTTAAACTTTCTCCTGAAATAACTTTACAGTTTTTGTATATTATTTTATCCACCTTCCTAATTAAGAAAAAGTCTATTTGATTTTTATTAGATCCACTTTTAAATGTTATTAAATGATCATCTCTCTTTTTGAAACAAGTATTTGCTATTGTGGGATCATATACTACTGCAAAATCTAATAGTCCAAGTAATCAAAATGAAAAACAAAAAAGAAAAAAAAAAGATATATATATATATAATCAGGATAATTGGTAGGAGTAAGATGCCATCTCTGGTTATGCACTTATGTTTGGGCATAATAGCACCACGCCATCCATACCTTTGGAAACAGTAATCTGCTTCTGTTAACATCATATTTTGATTTTCTATTACCTCCTGTTATCATATACAACAATTTAACAGTTTCTTTGCAGAGGTTAATAACATAATTATTCATGATATTGATTCATGCACCAATAATTTAAAGTTTTGTCCGCCAAAATAGGAGAATCATTATCCTCTTGTAGATTCTAGAATATCTTTTTTACCTATATCAAAACCCTCCTTAATGAAGATTGTCATAGGCTAAATTTCAGCCCAGAGCAGCCTTGCTAGATGGGACCTTGAACCTCAAGTGACACCCACAGGTTCTGAAACCTCTTTTTCAAATTACTGCAGGTATCATGATAGGGCATTCAATTGAATAGTAGTTACTAGTGATATTATACAAAACTGGGTGCCTTGAACATCTGTAGATCATTTAGTTTAGTTTCTTTGCACAAGGTGAAACCAAAAAAAAATTTTATGAATTGGCAGTGGACCAGCCATAAGATCTATAGCATGCATAGACACCATCAAGGATCTGAACATATCTATGCCGTCCAGCAAGCATTGGTGCACAATAACATCAATTTACAAAGCCAAATGGGCCACAAATTTGAGCCTCAGACCAGCATGAGTAATTTAAGTCGCTGATCAAAAAGAATGCAGTGACATGATTTTGGCAGCATATCATATACATCAGGTATATCAGGAAACAGATATGGTAAAGCATGTCCCATATAATGTAACATTAAAGAAAAATCCCTATTTTGTAATAAAAAAAAAGGCAAGTTTTAATTACATAACCTGACAGTGTTCTTCGGATAAAGCTTGATTTGAGCGAATAATTTGGTGGAGATCAGTATCCATTAATTCATATGCAATGTAGACATCATTGAATGTTTCACGCACAGGAGGTGGTATTATGTCTCTGATAGCAACAACCTGTATTGCAGATGTATCAGAAAAAATCAGAAAGGAAACAAAATTCATATTTAATATGTGAGACAATCATGTAAAACTTGGAGGCCTGTCCCACAAGGAAATCAATTAGTTGCAAAGCAAGCATGTTCTCTTGCTAGGATCCACACTTAGACAAAATGATGTTATTTTCTTACCATACCTTAAGCAAATGAAACTGCAAGAACAAGAAACTGTATTACAGCTATAAGTATGACACAAAGATATTTTAACCACATTAAATTTGACTGTGTGAGTAGTCATTAAGAATTATATTAAAAATCATATAAAGCATTGAATAACCAAAATCACTAGATGGAACAGACAAAGAAGTACTGACACTCAACAGGCTATTACAGATTTATTGCCTGAAATGATAACCTAACAATTTTACCAGGAAAGAAGTAGAAGAGGTTCCATACCAGCTAGATCTAAAAAGATCCAAAAACAATTGGGTGGATCAATCAAATGTGTTTGTGAATACAATATAAATTCAATGATAACTAAAAATATCTAAGTGATTGTTGAGAAAAATACCACTTCAAAGGGGAAGAAAAATCTAACAATCGTGATAGTTCATGGTTCACAAAAACCAATTAATGTAAGTGTGCAGAGCTTTTTCTTTTCGACTTATGTCGTTCAGAAATCAGATCAATTTCTAACAAGAACATGACTAAAACACTTATGTACTAATATTACTAAAAAAAGGAAAAAATTATAGGCAAAATAATTATATAATGGATGTCACTGTGGGGTGCTCATGAACTTGAATCAATACATATGCATTAGACTAATGTAGTAGTATGGATTGCACTAAAATATGTTTTCGTATTTTCATATTAAAATACAAGTGTTAGTCAGTGATTTGATTTCACACGCTTTTTTTTTAAAAAAAAAAAAAGTAGCTTTAGTCCTAAACTGAGCAGAATGTATAAAAAGAAATTATGTAGCTGATACCAACCAATTTGAAATTAAGACCTAGTTGTTATTATTATTATTGTGACTTAGAGGCATAGTTAGAAGTTTTCCCTTTTCTTCATATATATAAATTTATCACAGGCTCCCCCCCCCCCAAAACAATCCTTTCGAGGAGTTATAACAATTATGCTCAAGGAGTTACCCTTTTTGAGGGTCTGAACTAAGACAATTTAACCTTTTTTAGTTAAAGATACTGTTTTTTGCTGAAATTTGTGAACTCAGCCTTCCTAATGATATTCCTTGATATCTGACCTTACTTTCTTGTTATATCTTATGTACATTTTTTCATCTTCAATTAAGAAAAAAAAAAATCACATTTTTTAATATTGACTTATCAAGTGATACTAATTTCTGATGTTGACAGAAGATTCCTCATCTAGCATCATCATAAACGACCAATGAATACAGATAATTCATGCCAAGAAGCTTTGTCCAGTTATAGAACCGCTCATCAAGGTGTAAAATTGCCACAAAATAACCCTAGCCTGGATATCATTCTATTCTAGACAGGCAATCTGTTACTGAATGAAACAGCCACAGATTTTTCGAGTCAATAGATTAATATGTTGGAATCAATTCTAGCACCTTATTGATCAGTGACAAAGCATATAAAAATGTGAATATCAGCAAGCAGAGGCAGAGAGATAGAGAGGCTCACGAACATTTTCATGATCCATGTGCCTAAGAAGCTTTATCTCACGCAGCGTCCTCTTTGCGTCGATCTTGTTATCGAAAGCGTTGGCGATCTTCTTGATCGCTACATGCTCACCAGTCTCCGAATTCAAAGCCGAGCTAAATCCACATAACAGAGCGAGAAGATTAGCGATCTCGACGGATCAAAGAACAAGCAAAAGAATGATTTTTATTACAGAAATCAACGACGCCCACGGAAAAATTACGCATCTAAAGAAAAAGAAGAGAGAGTACCAGACGATCCCGTAGGCGCCCTTTCCGATGGGCATGATAGGGGGCTTGTATTTGCTGGTCACCTCGAAAATGTTCCCGAAGATGTTGTACTGGATGAAGCGCCCGCCGTGGCTGAGCGTCGCCTGAATGCTCTCCAGCCCCGGCGGAGGCGGCGCTGCTGCCGCTGCCTGCGTCGCCGCCTGCTGGGGGGGCGGCCCCGCCTCCTCCATCTCGGTGTCCGAGGGCCGAGCTCCAGCATCCATCTCTCCCACCTCGGGAACCCAAAAATAGAAAACCCTAGAGGCCGAGGCGGTAGCTACAGAAAACAACCGAGGATTCGATCCTCTCGTCCCTCTTCCCCCCCTTTCTCCCGACCCCCTTTCACTCTACAGAAGAGCCATTATTTCATTATTATTTTTTATTATTTTAATTAATTGTCTTCTATTTTTAATCCGTGCCCCCCTTCTCACTCGGTGTGTCGAATGCGGAAGAGGCCAAAATCGTGGCAGCGGGAAGTTACAAGGTTAATTATTGTTATTATTATTAGCGTTTTTTTTTTTTAATTATTTTTTGAGGGGTGGGGCGGGGTTGGGATGATTGGAGGATATTGGATTGGGGAGTTCAGTTCATTGAAAGGAAGTAATTATACGAAATGAATTATTTTGGAGCTAATATCCAAGTGGGGCCGGCAGGCGAGTAAGATGATGACATCGGGACCGCTGACGTATCGTACGGAGGGGATTCAGCTAAAGAGGAGACGGACGGTGATGATGAAGGGCGGGGAGTCCCTTTGACCGCGTCACCACGTGGGTTGGATCGTACGGTCCGGAGCATGCGACCGGCGGCGATACAGAGGAGGAAGGAGGCCCGGGCCGACGAGAATCCAAGGCCCACACCGCGCGCTTGACGGCTCTCGACGGACGGTAGGTGGTCACGCCGTGGCCGTCCGATCGAGATCGTATGTGGCTCGATGTGACGCGGAGCAGCTGTCCCGTGAGCCCAACCGGGGAAATGGCATGCGGGAAAAAACGAAAAAAGGGCACGCGCAAGTTGACATATAATATAATATATATTATATATTATTATATTATGCGGTAGCGATCACGTAAGACTTGAGCGGAGGCGAAAGACGGGAGGAACCACCCGCCCTAAAAAAGCACCACGCCCAAGTTCAACCGGATATGGGTGTGGGTTTGGCTCAGCTCTATCATCGTATAACCAAACTGAAACTTAAATCATTGTTTTTATCAATAGAATTGTATAAAATTCAAAATAGAAAAAATAATTATAAAATATTTTTTTAATTTTTTAAATTTATTAAAATAAATAAAATATATAATAATAAACATAAAGATAATAAAAATAAATATTAATTATTCTAAAAAATGATAAACACGTGTCTCATGAAGTAAATAGTTATTAGCATAAATCAATAAATATCTAATCTAAATAATAAACAAAAATGTTAGGCAATAACCAAAATTATTAAACATATGTTTGTCCAAAGAAAGGAACACATTTATGAGAACGACATAGAAAGGGTGAACAGTAAATGCATGCTTGCCATATGTTTAACCTCCATGTACCTCATTCTTTGGGTGCACAACACATCACATTCTTGGTCTAATAGTTTTGGTTTATTTTTATCGCATTTTTTTTACCATCAAACTCAAGGTTTATCGGTATAGGTTAACTATTTACTTTAGATATGTTAGTATTTATTATGCAAAATAATTTTTATTATTACCTTCAAAAGAGTTAGTATTTATTTTTATCATATTTATATTTATATTTATATTATTTTTGTTTATTCCTTTTACTTATTTTTATTTGTTTTATTAATTTTTTAAACAATTAGTGACTATTAATGATGATAGGGACAATAATCGGATTTAAGCTTTATATATATATATATATATATATATATATATATATATATATATATATATATATATATATATATAGAGAGTTTTTTGCTTCCTTTGAATGGAATCAAATTTAAAATTTGATCATCTTTCTTATTTTTAATTCATATGATCTCAAAGGTATCTCATCTTTTTTTTATTTTTTTTATTTTTAAAATTTATAAACTTTATACATTCCGGGATGAGGAAAGTGACCATGTTCAAACTTAACTATATTCAATATAACAAAGGATCTGGTCACCTCTTTGATTTTTGAATTCATACGAATCTCGAAGCTACTTAATTTTTTTAAAAAAAAATTATGAATTGTATGAATCCAACGATGAAAAAGATGATCGAATTTAAACTTAAATATATTCAAATATAACTAAGCCTTTGTTTGGATGGAGAGAAAAGTATGGAGGAAAGAAAACTAGAGGAGAAAATAGAGGAAAAAAAGTGGTGGGCCCCTTCAAAACCGGAGAGATTTCGAAGAGAAAACTCAAAAGTGCTCTTTCATTTTTTTTCATTCTGATATTGACCCTTCAAGAAAAAATTGATGCATTTTTTAATTATTTATAATAAGGATTATTGTCATTGTAAATTATCAACTTTTCTCTTCTTTCTATTTCCTTCCACTTATCCAAACAGAAGGAGAGAAAATATTTTTCTTCAATTTTCTTTTCTTTCACTTTTTCTTCCCCCAATTTTTTTTTCTTCCACTTTTCTCTCCATCCAAACAGAGCATAAGTTTATATTTTACATACGATCAATTAGCTCAATTTAAATAGACTTCTCCTCTTCCTTATCCAAAAGCAATTATCATTGATCCATCATCGAATGCCATATGGTCATCCTTTTCTCCATTGTTTTACTAAGATAATAGCCAAATGCTGGATCTTCTTCCCCCAACGAAGATGTCCCTCTACATAGATTTAATTAAGCATGCCAACCAATTTCTTTACCCAAACAATCAATTACTTATTATTAAATTTGATTAATGAGTGGATGGAACTTCCATGTAGACCCTTGCATTCGTGCCTTTAGAGATTAGGGCTTGTATTCACCGGCCATCCTTCTCTATTATTATTAATGGCGACCAAACGGACTACTTTCATTCAGTTGTTGGACTGAGGCAGGTTGTCCTCTCTCTTCCTTCATGTTCATTCTCTCTGTTGATGCTTTATTTTGGACTCTTTCTCAGGCTCAGCAAGCTTCCTTGGTTGTCCCTTATAGCATGGGCCCCCACGAGCCATCACTAACTCACCTCTTATTTGCTGATGATTGCATCCTATTGGGCAGGGCCACTATCTACAATACTACTGCTTTTGCTTCAGTAATTCAATCTTATTATCGGGTCTTTGGACAGAAAGTTAATCTAAGTAAATCCATGATTAGCTTCAGTCCGAAGACTAGTTCTACTACAAGGGAGACTATCATGCAAATCTTGGGTATCTCTGTTCAGACTACCGTCTATCCTATATGGAAATACTTATTACTGGGAGACGACCATGGAGTACTGATTTCAATGATCTTGAACGTCAAGTACGAGATCGTCTGGATGGTGGCAGGTCACAGGGCTATCTATGATGGCTAGGCTTACACTTATACGCTCCGTGCTCACTTCTCTTCCTTCTATATTTTATCAAATGTAGTTATTCCGATGACTTGTCTAAGGAGGATGGAGAGTGCTTCCGGGATTTCCTTTGGGGCTCCATGAGGACGGTCATGGGATCCACCTTCTGGTTTGGGATATTGTCAGTATGCCGATTACGGAGGGGGGCTTGGGATCCAGCCTCTCACTGTTAGGAGGGAGGCTTTGATCTCTAGGCATGCTACGCGATTCTTGCTTGATTCGCATTGTTTGTAGAGCTCGTTTATGCGTTCCAAATACGGAAGATTGGACCCCTCATACAACTTTAGCCTACTCGTGGATACTTCTTTTTCTGGAAGGAGGTCTGTCGTCATGCTCCGACCATGCTGTCTCACATCTCCTAGATAATTGGTGACGGAGCTTCCGTAGACGTGGTTCGGGATACATGGATTGCAGATCTACCATGACTCGGTGGCCTACTTTTGTTAGCTCTGATATCCCTAGTGGTATGAGAGTCACTGATTTAATTGATCAGGATCACTATGCCTAGCTAACCTCCTTGGTGTCCACTCTTTTCGGTGAGGAGCTCTATCGGCGCATTCTCTCTATTCCTCTTCTTTCGGGTCACACCCCTGATCTCAAATTATGGAGGAGATCCTGCACGCTTCGTGCTCCTATCTGGGATCTCATGCAAACATATAGGCCATAGCCTAGGCATACGATGAATGTGTCTTGGATCTAGAAGCTTCATTCATCATAGAGTTTGGCTCTTCATTGAAATTTGGCATGGGACTGTCTTCTACATGTTCCCTACTCTCTGGAAGGGGCAAGTCGATCCAGCCTACATGCCCATTATGTGGGTTAGAGGAGGAGACTATCGATCATGCTATCTTCACTTGTAGTAGAGCAAGACTGATTTGGCAGATCTCAGGTTATAGTTCTTGGGGTGATAGCAGTGACCCTTGTCACACATCATTTCTGTGTTTGATTCGGCGAGATATGCATAGGGGTATCCAGCATTTGGGTGCCATGATTGCTTACATTGCTTATCAGGTCTGGTTGTCTCGGAACCGGCATATTTTCGCTGATGTGATTGACCCCCCCACAAGATTGTCAGGACAACTTTGTTCCTTTCTGCGGAGTATACTCTCCATCATGCAGCCTTGATTCTGATAGCCCTAGCATCTGGGGTTCCCCTACTGCCTTGGCAGCACACCGGCATACGGTCTTTATCTATTGGGAGCCCCTTCCTCTAAGGTTTGTCAAAATCAATTTTGATGAGAGTGTTCGAGGTAGACTAACTGGATCAACTTTGTGATCCAGGGTCGGATGGGTCAATGCTGGCAGCTAATGGATTTGGCCTTCTTAACCTTTCTGTGCCATTAACCGAGCTGTATGCTGCATGGCTGGTATATCCTATGTCATCCGTAGTCTGGGCACCCGCAGGCTCATTATCGGGGATTCTATTACGGTTATTGCTGGCTTCGATAAGACTTTGCGACCTTTTGCCTACTAACCTCTTGATCCATGATATTCGGACTATGCTTTATCATGTTTATAGTGCCCAAATTCGGCACATCTATCGGGAAGCTAATTCAGTGGCTGACTAAGTAGCTGCCCGCGTGTCCCATATTCTGGACCTTGGAATTGGAAGCAGAATAACTTGTGTCCTCTGATTCTTACCTAAATTTTATATTTTGATATGTTAATTTGACTTATCCTAAAATAGTGTGATCTTTCGTTTGTAAAAAAAAAAAAAAATACAGCCAAAAGCATAAAAATAAAACTAAAAGCTTTTGGAGTACGCAGCAAAGCCCCTCCATAAAATAGGCAGGCGCAGCCTCGCCTGTTTTAGGAATGGGCCCACTCGCTCCGAACAGGGCTTCTAGCAGCCAATCCCATGCCAGCCATGGTTGTCAAGGAACGCGAGAATTGGACGAAACTGATCCTTTTGACGCGTTGCCGGACAGAGGCCACCAGACCCATTCCGTCTGGAAGCGAAGCGGAAAGCAACCGCCCCTTGAACGGGGCTTTGAATGGAAGAAGTTTAGACGAAACGGGACACGTTGCCTTGGAATACTTCTCTCGTCCTACCGGCCACTTTTCGCAGCCAGGTGGGAGAACGAAAGTCCGGGGGGAGACCATGGACCGATGCAGGGGTCGATTCCATGCCACGACACCACCCAACAAAGTTATTCCATTGAAAAACAAAGTCTCTCACGTCACCCTCGCAGAGTATACTCAGCAAGCCTGTCGGGGAAATCAACAGTTCTAGAGTGTCCCTCCCAGGCCGAAACCAAGCAAACGCAAGCTCATCAGGGCACGTTGACCGCGTTCAAAGCCCTATCGTAAGTCAGACAGCCGGAGTTTGATCCGTCAATGTCAAAAAAATAATTTGATTCTGTGAGGTACAAAAAAAAAAAAAAATTTGATCCTAGTAAGATGCAAAGAATGCTCGGTCTTACTAAGATACAAAGATTTAGCTTGCCCCTACCGAGGTTCGAAGAAATAGCTTGGCTCTACCGAGATACAAAGATTGCTCGGCCCTACCAAGGTACGGATATTTAGCTTGGCCCTATCAAGGTTCAGACTTTACGGTTAAAAGCGATTCGGTGAGGGTGCAGCTATCTTTTACTGTGGTGGAAAACGGACTTCTTCTAAGCATTGCAATTGACAGGTCATAGTTCAGAGATGGACTTACCACCTATCACATCAGTCGAGTTATGCGGAGACCGTTTTACCTCGCATCACTTGTCCCACTCACTTCCTAATCCGAAGTTCGATTTTGAGCATAGGGAGTAGAGTCCTGGTAGCCATACTGTATTGGCGAGGACGAGATTCGAAGAGACGTGCTATAATGACACCATTAATGCTGAACCGTCGCGCCCCCATCTTAACCCATCAGACAAGAGGAGCCTTCTTGGGACTCGATCAAGGACGGTTGGTGGAATGACACGTGGTGGAGTCGAAGATTATGGCGCTTGCATCAAGGGCTCGTGGCTCTTAGGGTTTCTCACTGATGACATTTTGTCTTCTCGTGCAACAGCTTTAAAAGGGAAAGACCGGTATCTTCCGTAGTCACAACTTTTCAAACCTTTGGCACTTCCCATTCCTTCTAAGATTAGATATTCTTAGTTGAAGAAGACTATGGCTAGCTTTGCTGCCATCCGTTCTGAGGATATGAAGCATCCGACCCACGTAGCCTCGACCATGACGTTGGCGGATCTGGGGAGGATCCGTCATGAGTACTGGATTCTTGGCGATTACCGACTGTGAGTGTCGAGTCTCAAGCAGAGGGTGACAGATGAACTAGAGTTCAGGACTTTTTTCTATGAGGCATGCTTTAAGGAAGGAATCCACCTCCCTCTTCACTCGATTATCGAGGGGTGATGAGGTTCTATGGCATCTGCCCCTCAATAGTGGCTCCTAACGTGGCACATTATATGGTTCATCTCCATGTGTCAGTTGGTCGGAGTGATAGTGATGGTGCCTCTATTCTAGGCGTGTCACAATATCGTCTTTTTCAAGAACTCTTTCTGACCCTATATTGGACCCCGGAGGACATTCAAGAGGGTACGAGGTTTTATCTATTAAGGGGTGGAAACCCTGCTTCTTCATTGTTTATTAGAGCGGCGAGTATCTCTTCCTTGGACGTGGGGGAAGTTTTTTGAGGACTTGAACAGAGCTACTAATTGTCGACGCAGGAGACCGATGACCTCAAAGCGCTTTCCAGCGAGCAGGTGCTCTTGGTCGGAGTTCTTCTTGCCAAAGATGCACTTTTCAATGCCGATCTCAGCAGCGTCGATCCTCGGTTGGCTAAGTCAAATCTTAAGCTTGGATGAGAGAGATCTTGAAAAAAAGACTCCAAAAGGAAGGACAACAAAAAAGACAATGAGTCTTGTCTGGCCTCACCGAGCCCGAAGAATAAGGACGAGAAGAGGCCGAAAAGAGTGCCGAGGGTCAGGAGGGACCCTCAATGGAGGGAGTTGGTCGGGCTGATGCCCCCCCCCCCCCCCCCCCCCCCCACCCGATTGCCCCCCTTCGATCCTGAGGGGGTGTCACTGAGGTCGCGGCTCGAGGCGCTCCACTCCGTCTTCTATTAGGGAGAAAGTCCTTTAGGGAGGGGCGCAATAAGGATGATCAAAACACTATCTCCTTCATGATCGATAGATTTGAGGTCCCTAAGGATTTGGAGTTTTTGCCCATAATCAGGAACCTAACTTCTTGAGAAACACAAATAGTTATGCCTTCCAGGTAAGTAAGAACGCTCATCTTCTCTCCTTTATTAACTTGTTCAGTTGTTTCTGAGCTCACTTGCTTTGTTCTATTATAGACAATAATCCTCTAGAAGTTGTTATATGGTCGCCTAGACTTGGCAATAGAGGCTCGAGATCGAGCCTTACGCGAGAATGCCGAGCTTCAAAAAAAAGAGGGCTCGGTTAGCCAGCTTTCTGAGGAGCTGGCTAAGGTCCGGACTGAGCTTGAAGAGGCTAATAAATTAACCGAGGGGGCCCGATCGGAATTGCAAATTTTTGGGTGAAGGCCGTAGAAGAAATAAATGTATTAAATAGGAGACTTGCCGATGAGAGTTGCAAGTTTGAATTCTGCCAAAATCAGGCTGCATCGGTAATGGCTAAACTTGCAGCTACCCAACATAAGGTAGAAGAAGACCAATCGAAACTGGAGCATACCGGGAGGAAACTTCACCAATATAGGAAGGAGAAGAAGAAACTTTAAGAGCAGGCTGCAGAGGCGGAGAAGAGGGTTGCTCGACAGGCCAAGACCGTTGTTGAGGTATGCATTTTATTAATTCCCTTGTTTCATTTTGCTTCTAACGATATTGACTTTATTTTTTAAACAAAGAGAATGAGGCCAAGGTGGCGGAGAAGATGAAGATGTTGACCGAGGAGTTAACCTCGTGTCGCCTGCAGTGTTCTGAGCTTCGGCTCCAGGTGGCCAAGGTTGGCAACCAAGTTGCCTTAGCAATGGAGAAGTACAAGAGCTCGTTCAAATTTAGTGAGGAGAAGCTATCATTTTCTAAGGAGGCCTATTCATTAGCGGCAAAGGAGACGCGGAAGAGGATCACCCAATAATACCCTGATTTGAATCTTTTATTCTTAGAAGAAGAGGAGTACTGTACTTCCTCACCAGCAGATCCCTCGATGACATCTCATTTTTCTGCTGAAGCTGAGTTTGAAGAAGGCATCTTGGACATTATTTTGAAGAGATCATAGAGATAGATTCGACCGTAGACTTAGATATGCTGAAGAGCCGACCCAGCCTGCTCCAGCTCCCTCCAAAGAAGGCATAGCACCAGTAGAGCATTAGGTTTAGCTACTCTTTTCATAGGAAATTCTTTATTTTTGATGTCATGGCGCACTTGTAAATCCTTTGTAATTCAGTGAATGAAATTCCAATTTTCTATTCCAATTGCTTGTGTCTTTGAATGAAATTAATAAGTGTAATTTGTCTTGCATTTTTCCCCCGTAAGCCACTGAGTAGTTATTTCCCCAAGATATCTTGCAATTGTTGGATTTAGCTACTTAGGCTTCAAGGATGCAGTGTGGGGGTGTTTCAACCAAAAAGTTAGAGAAAACCCATAGATGTCTCGACCTAGCTGAAAGTTTTGGGAAGGCAGCAAAACAGACTTGGTCATGCCGAAGTTCGGAGATGGGATAAAATAGGAACTTAACCTTTTCAAGGTTTATAAGCACAATGAACTAAGTTCCTACTCGGTCTTGCCGAGGTTCGGGTAGTTTAAATGCTCAGACCTATCGAGTTTTAGAAACAAAATACTTAGCCATGTCGAGGTCCAAATAAATAAAGTTCTCAGCTCTGCCGAGGTTTGAGAAAAGAGAGTACTCGGTCCTACCAAGGTTCGAAGAAATAGAGTACTCAGCCCTGCCAAGGTCCGAAAAAATAGTGTACTCGGCCCTGCTAAGGTTCGGAGAATTAGAGAACTCGGCCCTACCAAGGTTCAAAAAATTAGAGTACTCGGCCCTACCGAGGCTCAAAGAATTAGAGTACTTGTCCTGCCGAGGTTTGGAGAATTTCAATACTCGACCCTATCGAGGTTCGAAGAATTTAAGGAGAAGACCTCAGCCCAATTGAAGATTTGAAGATGGGATCCATGGGATTAGTGTTTGGGAGAAACCTAATTCTCATTAACATCTTAAAAAAGATGGTTACTTGGAGAGAAGATGTTCATATATGGGGAAGTCAGTTATATGGAGCAAGGTAGTCAATGCTTGAGGAATACCTTACTGGCAGTATATTCAAAGATTGTCCGAGTTCTGTGTCCTGGGGATGGCTTTTCCATTGAGGTCTTGGAGTTGGTAGGTGTTGGGTCTGATAACCTCTGCCACTTGATAGGAACCTTCCCAGTTTGAAGCCAGCTTCCCTTGCTTCGTTGGCTTAGAGACTGAAGCTTTGTGAAGCACTAGATGGCCAGGAAGGAAGAACTTCCCCTTCACTCGGGAAGAATAGTATCGGGCCATGCGTTGTTGGTACGCAACCATTCTGATCAAAGCCTTTTTTTTGACTTCTTTGATGAGGTCGTGGTTAGCCCGCAGTTGCTCATCGTTCGCATCCTCGGAGTAGCCTTCAACTCTAGGCGAGGGTAGGCCAATTTTGACCGAGATGATGGCTTCAGTGCCGAAAGCCATTTTGAACAGAGTTTCATCGGTTGGTATCTTTTGTGTGGTTCGGTAAGCGCACAAGACATGGTGAAGCTCATCTGCCCATCTTCCGCGCGCTTTGTTCAACCAAGCCTTTAGCCCTTGTAGCAGGATCTGAGTAGCTACCTCTGCTTTGCCGTTCATTTGCGGGTGCCCGACTAAGGTAAGTCACTGGCTGATGCCGTGATCTTTACAGAACTTTCAAAATCTTGGGTTGTTAAACTGCCGACCATTATCGATGATGATTGTATGTGGAAGACCTAATCGGCAGATGATGGAGCGCCAAACGAAGTCTTTGGCTTGAGCCTTGATGATCTGAGCCATCGCCTCAGCTTCAATCCACTTTGTAAAATAGTCAATGGCCACGAATAGAAACTTCCTCTGCCCGGTGGCAGAAAGCTTGATGTGCGGCGAGACAGCCTCATCCATAATCTTCCTAGTGAAGGATGAACCTTGTTCATCCGAGACTCTGGTAGGGAGGCATGCTTCACAGCATCTAATTCTAGGCACATCTCCTAGATCTTTCGCTCAAACACCTCGTTCCGACTAGATGGAGAGGTTGGACGAGGAGATCAACGTCTGTGCATCAAATCATGGTGAGAAGAGATTAGAGATAGGGGCTTCCCTTGGCTTCGCCGGGTCTACTCGTTGTCTCCAGCTTTTGGTGGAATGGGTTCCACTTCTTCCTCCTCATGGCTGGGTCACTGTGGAAGACTTATAGCCTCGAACTGGTTAAGTGGAGGGGTTGTCAGTTGAGCCGATGCAGCTACTCCACCGGAATGCTGTTGATTGGGCTTAGCCGAAGAGTGATTTCTTGGAGTTCCTGCACCAACTGCGCTAATGCCTGAACTTGTTGGACCAATGTACCGAATTGATCCTGCATAATGAAAACGAAAGCCGCGAGTGGCAGGCTGGAATGGTTGTGAGGATATTGTGTTTTGTGAGGGATCAGGCCTTTGAGAGGCGACTTGATCAAGGGCATCTACGGTTGCCCTCTTGTGATTTACCATTTTGAATGGTGTTCTCTTATGAAACCATTTCTTCTAAGATTTCAAGTTATGGGGATTTGAGGCCCTTCCTCTAGCGCCAATCTGTTACTGCAGTTTTTCGTTTTCCAACTTAAGATCGAGGTGGCAGCGCATGTCGAGATTTGAGTGGCATTTTTTCATCCTTGGGGACCTGCAAAATAGTGTCCTATCAGGGAAGGAGGTGGGTGTTCCCTATGAAGGACCCTTCAACGCTCAAGTTAGCGGATAATTCATAGCTTCAAATATGAGGAAAAGGTTTTCTGAAGAAAAAAGTATGCGGGTTGAGTTCTTGCAAAGTCATTGTCCTCTCCCACTTAGGGCTCTTGGGGCCCAGTATTTGAAGGGAAAGAATCTAGCAAGCTGTTACCTAATTTTCGAATGGTTGTTGTGGAAGTTGGGAAGCGATAAGGCCGAATTGGCATATATCTATTAGGAAGATTCATGATCCGGTAAATCATGAAAAGGGAAAGCCTTGTCTGGCTTCTACTTCCATTTATGGAGAACTACTTCGGAAAGACGCCTCGATCCTCATGATTCTTAGTGATCTGATAGCCGAGGTGTTCGACATGGCTCGAGCGGAGATAAGATTTGGCAAGAGGAGCCGAAAGCCGGTTTGCCGATGTTCGGAGAAATTGCTCGGCCCTACCGATGTACAAAAAATAACTTGATCCTGTCGAGATACGAAGATTGCTCAGCTCTAAGGTATGAAGATTGTTCGGCCCTGCCGAGGTACGAAGATTTAGCTCGGCTCTACCAAGATTCAAAAAATAGCTCGATCCTGCCGAGGTACGAAAATTGCTCAGCCCTATGAAGGCACAGAGATTTAGATCAACCCTGCCGAGATTCATACTTCGCAATTAACAGCAATTCGACTAAGTTGCAGTCATCTTTTACTGTGATAAAGAACGGACTCCTCCTAAGCATTGCAATTGATAGATCATAGCCCAAAGATGGAATCCATTGCCTGGCACGTCAGCCGATTTGTGCAGAGACTGTTTTACCCTGCATCACAGCCAAAAGATTTTTCCTTCACTGCCTAATGGATTCTTTAAGGTTATTGCAGACTAGGTCACGACTCTGGACAACAATTTGGAGAATGATGAATACGGGCCTTGGATACAACACTTTAATCATGCATGCATCTAATAGCAATAAAATTTTGGCAACCAGATGGGAGCCAAGGGGACGTGGCAACCACACAAAAGGCATAAATCATCCAAAGAATATCGAAAACATATTCCCTCCGTCGTAGGCCAAGTTACTTATGTTGGCATTCATGAGGCATCTACTAGAAACAATTACCATAAAGTCACTAGCAATTACCTGGAAACATTTCCAACCAAGCAACTCTGAAAGATAACCTCATCGAATTGGAATTTAACAAAATCCATTTATCCCATAATTGCAATACTCACGGGTTCAGAAAATTTAGGTATCAACTGATATGAGTAGTTCGATAGAAGGCCAAACGCTAGAACCGTAAGATCATTGAGAAAAGATTCAAATAAAATCAACTTCACTCATACTGTGAGTTATACAAGAACATAGAATTAGGAACCTGAAAGAGGGTTCTCATGTTCTTGACAGTCTCTGCGATACATGCTTGAATCAGGAATTAGACGATGCATAATCTCGGCAAGAGTGGACTGGCCTCTGCTTGCAATCCCAGGCTCCCTTACAGTTGGACCACCAATATTATGTGATCCCCATGCCCCATGATAATTATTTGCCATGTCCTGTAAACCCATACTCCTGCTTTGATTCACTGAAGTCACCCAGATTTTGAGTCAAATTTCCCAATCTTGACTCAAATTGAAGCTCTGGTCAGCCTCGGTAAGATTAATCAAGTTAGAGCTCGGAGAAAATTGTTGTATCATTGATTGTAGTAGCTTGCCTTTTTGTAGCGAAGCTATTGCAGAACAATTAAGCTGAGGATCATTATAGCTGTCACATCTGGGATTCTCTTGAGAGGAATATACACAACGTGAATTTCCAGAAATCATGTGTTGGACGATGGAACCTGCATCATGAGAGCAATATGATGGTTACCTTCACGACAATAAGCTCACTGACCGTTATATACCACCTAAATGTAAGAACTAACCAGAATTTGCAAGCTCAGAAAAAGCTTGATCTTGGTCACCACATGTTGAGATGGAAACCAGGACGAACAGACCTAATCCAGGCAGGAAATCTCGACAAAGGCAACTCCTCTGATCTTGAAACAGGAAAAGCTGTCACAGCCATAAAGATCACTCGTTCAAGCACAATATATTAAACACAATCAGGTCAGAAATTGGAAAGAAAGCATAAAAAGGATTCATATCTACGAGGATACCAAATACTAGAAATAAAACATCATATGGCACATTACAATCTAACAAACATGACACGGGAAAAAAAAGAGGGCTGGGGTGTTCAGGGAAAGCTCAACCAAATAAATCATGATTAAACAACTAGTCTGCTGTGGAATGGCAAATCAGTACACAGCAAGGAAAATTGACAACTAGCAAAGTTATACTACCTTTGGAAAAGACAAGCGCATATCCAAGATAAATTTGGTAAATAATGATTCCATTCTTCAATTTTATGCAGTTTAAAGAGAATGTGTAACTGAAAGGTATGCGCAAGCTTACGCTTACCAGGCACAATGCAAAATCAGCAGTTCCTTTGATTGTTACAATAATCAATTATGTGCCATCCAATCGAAAGTTTGTTTAGTCCACAGACAAATGTAATGATTAGCAGATAGACTTTAGGATAAGATTTAGAGAAATAATCTAAATGCCAGGAAATAGAACTTTTAAGGATGGGAACTCTAAACAGATTATTTATTGCATGCATTCATAAATGTAAGATTCATAAATGTAAGCATGTGTTGCATGCATTCATAAATATATGCAAGTATGTTTATGAGATAGAAGTCAGTTCAAAAGAGTAGCAAGCCTCCATAGAAAGTAGTAAAGAAGCCTTCACAAACACTAATCAACACAATATGGATAATTGCAATTAGGAAATCTATAGCAATCACGTACATAAAGATTACCATTTCTCAGAACAAGGCTGCTTATAGATTGCTTGAATCAGTTAACTGAAGGCAAGCCAGCAACAGCAATTAACTGTGGTGCAGCGCAGCCTAATCTTTTATTCAGAAGTATTACCAAAATACATGCAGACTGAACTTTGTAAATGAAACACAGCAGTCTTCCTTACTGGTCATACATAGTTTGCATTTATAGACAGACACATGCATCTTCAACTCAAATATTATCAGATTAACCAATGCAAGCTCATGATATAGACAGCCACATGCATCTTCAACTCAAATACAATCTGATTAACCAATTCCAGCCCATGATAAACACTTAACCAACGTGAAAAATGACACACAAACACTTACGCATGCACATGCACACACACACAGAGCTAAGAGGGTGTTTGCTAATCCATCCAAGATCACCGGTGACCCATAGAATGGTGATAGGATTACCCCGTTTAGTTGTACTAGATGATCCTATGTGACGGTGATGCAAGATCACCCACACCTCATGAATCACCTCACAAGGAGGTGATCCTATCACCATCCTGAAGGATGGTGAACCAAGATCACCCCCTTGCAGTAATGTTGGACTAAAATCTATATATCAAAATACTCTTAAAACTCAACTCAACTCATCTAAGCCTTTTCCCAACTACATGGGGTCAGCTATATAAATCTGCTTCCTCCACTCTACTCTATTAGGACCAAGTCGACATTCAAATTACAAATAGTTATATCTTTTTTAATTATTTTTATCCATGTTAGTTTAGGTCTACCTCTACCTCTATCTTTACCATGGATTGTTAAAAGATCACTCTTTCTTACTGAAGCGTATAAAGGTTTGCGTTGTATATGTCCAAACCACCGCAATCAATTTTCTCTTATTTTATCTTTAATTGGGGCTACTCCTATCATTTTTCTTATATGTTTATTTCTAATTCTATCCTTAGGCAGCGTTTGGATGCTGGAATAAGGCCTGGAATAAGGCCTTATTCCAGCTTATTCCCCCAAACACCCTGAAAAAGGAGAGTGGGCCCCATGAGACTGGCTATTCCAGTCAACCCTCTTTATTCCTATTCCTTATTCCATGGCACCCCATGAAATAGCTCCTATTCCCACTACAGCTATTCCAAGGGCACCGATGGAATTAAATTAAATAAATTTATTTATTATCATTTAAATAAATTAAATAAATTTATTTATAATATAATTTAAAATTAAATAAATTTATTAATTTAAAATAATAATTAAGTATGTTATTTTTTTCTTTATTAATATAAAAAATTTATTAAGTATGTTCTTATATTTTTTATGAATAGTAATTAATTATTACCTTATTTATTAATAAATAATAATTTATCAAGTCATTTTAAAAAATAAAAATTAATAAACCATTTTTATTGGAAGGGGTATCTTTAAAATTTCAGAAAAATTCTTCATCTATTCCTGCTGGAATACATGTTTATTCCCATGTCATCCAAACATCATTTGGAATAACACTGCATTAATTGCACTGGAATAACATAGAATACCAGATTTTGATCCAAACAAAAATCTGGAATAACAAAAAGAATAAGCTATTCTTACGGAATTCGTATCCCTATTCCTGTAATAACTTTTAACATCCAAACGCAGCCTTAAAGTTTTACCACATCCATCTTAACATACACATTTATGTCACACTTAATTTATTCACATATTGTTTCAATATTGCCCAACACTCGTTTCATATAACATAGCTGGTCTAATAGCAGTTTTATAGAATTTTTTTTTCAATTTTAATGGGATGCATCGATCATACAATACTCCTGAAGCACTTCACTTAATCCATCCTGCTTTAACTCTATGATTCACATCTTCATCTATTTCACCTTCTTACTAGATAATCGATCCCAAATACCTAAATTTTTCGCTCCTTGATACTTTTGACTTGCAATCTTCACTGTTCTTCATTTGTATTTCTACTCCCACAAAAATTACATTTCATGTATTCGGTTTTAGTTCTACTAATCTTAGAACCTTTAGATTCTAAAGCTTCTCTCCAAATCCCTAGCTTATCATGTACTCCAGATTTAGTTTCATCAATCAACACTATCATCTGCAAATAACATACACAATGGGATATCATTTTGAATATGTTTAGTTAATTCATCCATAACTAATATAAAAAGATACGGACTTAAGGCATATCCTTAATGTAAACTTACAGTAATTGAAAACTCATTAGTTTCTCCTATTATTGGTTTTAACAATAGTTATTGCTCTATCATACATATCTTTTATCAATTCTATGTACCTTTTGGTAACTCCTTTTTTCTCTAAAACTCACCATATTATTTCTCTAAGTACTATATCATATGCTTTCTCTAAATCAATAAAGACCCTATGAAGTCATTTTTTTAAATACTCTTATTCGTAATAAATATACTATAACAATAATAACTTGTATATAATATAATATATAAATTAATATTATAGTGTTATATAATATGAGGTAGATTTGGTTACATTCAAATATAGCAAGCTTGGATTCGATTACCTCCCCCACCCTTAGATCCGCATAGTTCATGAATTTCAAGATTAAAAAAGTAAAAAATATGGAATAGCTCCAAGATTCATGTGGATATAAGGGTGGGTGTCATGCTCCAGACCCAGAGGTGGATCTAGGGGTGTCAACCCACCACATGCAAGTCACGCAAGGCATCCAATAATCAAAGCCATTCACACTTAGAAGAGTACAAGATAATATTTCATTTAAATATGACATCATTCAAACAACAATCTAACATAGAACATGTCTGAAAATTACAAATATAATTAGAAATTAGAATTCTATCTACGCGGACGGATGCTCCATTCTACCCTAGTTTCAAATTATTCTTTTGGCTCTGAAAAAAAATTATGAGTTTAATGAGTTCTCACAAGCCTAGATAATTATATCATTTTATCTCCAAAATAACGTATATATCATATTTCACAAAAAAAGAATAGGTGTGTTCTCTTGATATTAATAATATCATTCTTTGAATTATGTTGAAAACTTTTGCCATCTTATATTTCAACTTCTATTTCAAAACTTTTAAAGTCATAATGGTCAAATTCAAATAATTATATCATTTTTTCTTTAAAATAACATATCATATCATATTCATAAAAGAAAAACGTGTTAGCTTGATATTAATAATATCATTCTTGAATTATGTTGGAAACAACTTCTATTTCAAAACTTTTGAAGTCAAAATGGCCAAATTCTTATCATCATTTAGATCATCTTATTACATACACACTGCTGCCTCACGCTATGGCCATTGATGCCTATGACGAAGCTAAAACCGAACACCACTTAAGGTGTTACCTCCATATATAATTTCCCTGTGAAGGAAGGGTTTTGGTACCAGCTTCATGCCATCATGTCATATCATGTCATATCGTGTCATCATGTCATAACATATCATACCATGCCATCATGTCATAACATAGTGGACCGCAGATGGCATAATTTCATATTCAAAAACTTGATTTTCACATGTTATTTAAAACAATTCATAAAATGTTTTAAAAATGAACATAACTTGCATAATACAAATTAAGTATTTAGCTAATCATAGTTTACACATATCATGTATACTTAATCTGTATGAGCAATATACTTTGCAGAAAATAATTGTATTTAAAATAGCAATGCTATTGTTTAAGGCATGTACAGGGGTATTGAAAATGAATGTTTCAAAATATCAATTAAAATTACACACGCATATATATATATATATATATATATATATATATATATATATATATATATATATACATATACATATACATATATACATATACATATACATATATATATATACATATATATATACATATACTATATATATATACATATATAATGAATTGTCCAAATGTCATATCAAATAATTATTTAAATAAAATGCTAATAAACGGCTTACCTCTTATCGCTATTCCATAAGTCCAGATAAATTATTTGGGCGACACCTACAACATAATATCTCATATTTTAATTTTCAAAATTTGTGGTGCTCAAATAGACTTAATTAAGCTACCAAGTCTTATCCTGGGCCCAACTTGGGGCATGAATATCTTCGTATTCATTAGCCCAAATGGAAAAACAAAAATTCCCCGACAAACTAGAATCAACGAGGATTCAAACTCTTATTTTTATACATTAGGCTAAGCCCGATTTGGGCTCTAAAATTGGGTCCAACCAGTTAACCCAAGCTAGCCCATTCTCTCTCTGTTCCTTCTCTTTTCTTCCTCTCCTTTTTCCTGTTCTTTTCCTCTCTATTTCATGGGTTCACTCGAACCTATGCTCATCGGGTCACCAAGCCACCATCGGCCCTTCTCTGGTCGAGCAGCCCTCATCGGATGCCGCCTTGGCGCCGATCGAGACTGCCGCCATGGCCGGACGCCAAGGCAGTCGCAACTACAGCTGCCTAGTTAGCCTTGCGCAACCGTTGGGGCCTCGGTGGCTCCCCCTTTAGCTAGCCACCGGCCCCTTCCTACTAGGCGACCAATCCGGTGAGGGTCCAGTGGCTCTGGCCACCAACGATGCTTCCCCACAAACTCTCTATCTCTCTCTCTCTCTCTCTGAAACTTTTCACCACCCATCAAAGATACGAGACTCACATCGAAAAATCCACGTTAAGGGGCGATGAGGAGGTGTCGGACATTGCATGGCTAAGGAAGATAAGGACATTGCATGGCTAAGGAAGATAAGGTTCACCCTCTATTGATAGGCTGAGGGAAGAGGTGAAGGCGATGCCTTCTCCCGCAAGCAACACGCGACTTGGGGAAGAGGTCGGAGACTCTTCCCCTTCCGCACGTGATCAACGCTCGAGGCTTGTTCGTTTTCATTTTTTTTTTTTTTTACTTGGCTCCGGTCTGAGCTGGTCAAATGGACTCAGCTTGGGTCGGGCCTCACAGTGGGGAAGGTAACCGGATTATGAACTTGGCTATATTCGAATGTAACCAAGTCTACATCATATAATATATGCATTATATATATTGTAACATTATAATAAAATGATATTAAATTATATTATATTAGAAATCTTTTACTTATAATATACTATAGAAGATATAATATATGATATTATATTATATATACATATTATATTATACTATATTATAATTTATCTATTATATATATAATATTAGTTAATATAATAATCTAATAATATATTGTATTATATAGGTTTAGTAATATAATATAAATATAAAAGGTAATTTTGGTATTTTATAGTTAGTAATCTTGGATTCTTCTTTTAACAATCCATGATAAGGATAGAGGTAAAGATAACCTAAACTAACACCTAAACTAACATGGGCAAAAATAATTAAAAAATATATAACTAGTTGTAATTTAAATATCAACTTACTCCTGAATAGAGCAGAGTAAATGAAGCAAATTCATATAGCCGACCCCATGTAGCTGGGAAAGGCTTAGATGAGTTGAATTGAATCTTGGATTCTCATGGTAGACCAAACATGGTGTTGTTATATCACACTATACAAATACAGTGATCTTTGATTGCTAAAGACTAAATCACTTCAAAATTAGGATCACTGGTGATCCAAGATCATTAGAGTGGTCCCAAGATGGTCACCAAATGCACCCTAAAGGAATAAGGAAATCGAGAATATTTGTAAAAATAAAGGCAATTAAAAGGGCAAACAAAAAGAAACAAAACATGAAATTTGTTTCTTAATGACAACTTGAACTTTATATATGTATGTATATGTATGTATATGTATGTATATATGTATATGTATGTATATGCAACTATTAATTTAAGGTGAAAAGAAAATATGATTCACTAAATTTCAATAAAATTAAGTTAAACAAAAGAGACAGATAGGTTAGGCCAACCACCTGACTGATGCAAACTAGATGGACATTTTGATTCATCAGCAACTTCGAAGGCAGAAGATTTATAACGGCCCTCAAAGATCTCATGGTTGTCTATATCATAAATGGATAACCCACTGAGAGACGTGTTCATATTAGCTGTTTTCTTTTCCTTAATGTCCAGCCAGTCATTTTTTTTATCAAGACCAAAAACAATAGAATCTAAAGGAAATGATTGCTCTTTTCCATAGTTGGAATCATCTAACCTTGCAAAAGAAAATTTGGATTCACTGCTATAAGAATTATATGATTTTGAGAAGTCACTTCCATTAATGCCACTCGATAGTTCCCTGAGATTATAAGAATCTATCAGATGATCACCCTGACCAAGATCCAGAGACAATATATCTGATATTATACCACCTTCTTCTGTATATTCATCAGCTTTATCTTGTAGAATATTACCTTCTCTTAAAACAACATAGGAATTACCTGATGTCATATAGCAACCTCTCAGATCTGTGTTAGCTTTGCTGAATACACCAGCATCTAAGACCATATCTGTCTCAGTTGAATGCTCACCAACTCTATGGTCCACAATGGTAGTTCCACTAGGGATCAAAGCAGAGGTGCCATCAAATTTTCTGTGATCTCGAGAAAGAGGAATATCTTTGGTTTCAAACTTTGCATATGATCTTGTGTGTGTCATATCTGAAGATTTGCTAGACCAACTTAAACATAGAGGCAAACTTTGAGAAGATGTAGCAGTTCTGAATGCCGGATCAAGAATTGTAGGTTGCAAGTTTGATGTTGGAGTACCTTTCATGGAGGAGGTGACAGGATGTCCCACTGAAGAAAAGACTCCTTTAGTAATGCCATATAGATACCCTGAATCCCAAACGGTTCCATTAGATGCTGAACTAGAAATACAGGATGAAGCCCAGCTAGTTTCCACCATTGTAGAACTCTTGATATCATCCAAAAAAGGAGCATATAATTGCTGATTAAATCCAGCTGAATGTGGGAATTGTGATGATTGCATGATTCTTGATGCCATGTCTTCACTGTAAGTAACACAAGATGCATCATGATTATTTGTCTTTATGTTTGCATAATTGCTTGATTTGAAACTTGGAACAACCATATCTTCTCTAAAACTATTTGCAACATATGGTTCCACTGATGCATTATTTTCTAGGCACCCATTTGAATGAGGCATTTGATTTCTTGACATGATCATTTGCCTTCGACTCTGATAAGCATTCTGTGGGAATGTTTGTGTGTCAACTCCAGCAAGAAAACTAGTGGGAATGCTAGGATGGTCTATTGCTCCTTCGGAAAATGCAACACCAGCACATGGCAACCTACCAGAAGTGAGGCTTAAGACCCTGCACATCCCCGTGAACCACCACCCCAAAAGAAAAGAAAAAAAGTAATAATATGAGAAACCGGAGGACTAGAGGCTGTTTGACAGGGGGAAAATAGCATTTATTGTAAGCACCGTGAATCTGCTACTGGAAGGCCACAAGATTTTCCACTTCCACCATTTTGAAAAGGTTTTTTGCCATTATCAATGGGAACCTAAATGACAAGGTAGAAAGCAAAGAGTCAGTTTAAACAAAAAGGTTCACTGCAAAAAATTGCAAGGCAACCAGAAAGTAACAAAGGGCACGTTTCAATCATGTATCAAGCAAATAAAATTTCTTACATAAACAGCCGACTGGAGGAGAAATTTGTCCTTAGCAATATTAATATTGCTGCTGCTGAAGTTGCCCCTTGGAGGAGGTAAAATGCTACCTGAACGTTGTTCAAAATTACACAAGCAACTCCAGAATTTTGTGGAAGTTTACTGGTTTAAGAACAGGAACAGCCACAAAGTTTAAAAAATATATATTATCAACTCAAAAAAATGACCTTCATGCTAAGAACTTTACAAACACAAAAGTTTAGAGTAGGGCCAGAAATAAGCTACTACATGTAACATTTCTGGGCACCAGAAAATTACCATTGCAACGGAGTCAAATCTCATGAAAAAACTGCCATGAGAATATACAAAATGAAATTAGAATCATGTTGGTTTAGTTATAACAGCTTCTCCTTGAGTTTCCTATAATTCCCAGAGAGGGTGAAGATGTTCTGACTAAAGTCCATGCAAATCTCTCTCTTTCCATTTCAGAAAGAAATTCTAAAGCTATGGATTTGATATGAAGCCAACATTTAAGCGGTGTCTGACATCACTAAGACCAGTTTAAAGTATCCTAATTACAACCAAGTTACAGCATATGATGAGAAGAAATAACCTATGTAAATGCCAATTAATTGCAAAAGAAAAAAAAATCAGTTTCAACCTATCATCTACCAAAAGTCATGGCTCTCACAAATCTAATAAATCATAATGAATCACTTAAAGGCTATAAACAAGTCCTTTTGGCCAAAACTTTAGAGTAGGGCCAGAGATGAGCCTAGGTTCTGGTCAAACAAACCAGAGTGTAATGGCATAAACAGGTCTAAACCTGCACCAGGTTGAACTTCATTAGTTGCTTCTTATGGCCCCAAGTCAACTCCAACCCTCTCCCAAACTATCTCACGATGGAGGAAAGGAAATGAGAGGGAAGAGATTGAGGACATAGTCAAAGGGAGAGAGATGGGACTCAAAAGTCAACCAAGGCTAGAGCTGCAACCACCATGCAAGAGTGACTAGGACCACAATGGACGTGAGGGGGCAGGGCCAAAGCCATGTGATGCAATGATACAGGCTGACAAAGAGGATGCCAAAGAGAGGTGAGGAAGGAGATAGATTGGGAGGACAGGTGAGGCTAATCTAGGGTCAAGCACTACTTCCCTAGCCTACGTTTCAAAGTTGGTCTTATTAGAAAATGATAATTTTATCCCCATGTATTGCAGTAGTCAGTTTTTCATGCATGGAGTACTTTTATCATTGAATACATGCAATTAGAGCTACAAATTTGAAGCAATGGAAACAAGAAATAGGTGCACAATATTGATTAAATTGCATAATTACCATCAAGAATTCAAAGCTAACAAGTGCAACATATGGGGTTTAAAATTGTCATTTTCCAGTATGACCTAATTACAGACTTGATCCAATAAGAACAATTTAACTTCCCCATACATATGCACACGTACACACATACATATGGTGTTGTCACAGGCACTCAGCTGCTTTGCTAGGCACTAAGGCAAGGCAAGGCAACCCTAGAGTACCTCAACATGGTCAGATGAGGTGGGTTTACTGAGTCTATGCCTAGGCAAGTGTCCGGGCCAAAGCAAGAGGAGTTTGCAAGTGTCTCTTCAATTCCAGCATGATTCTTTATATCCCTCTTATGCCCTTTCTTTGAGAGATGTGTTGGCTTCAGTTAAAGGAGCATTTTGGTCTCGTGAAGCCTACATAACTGAAGGGCTAGTGGAGGAGGCTAATTTAGGAGAGAAAGGTGAGAAAATTGATGATAATAAGTCTAGCAGAGATGGAATCATGGAAGTGATGAAAGGCCTATTATTATGATAATGCCTGAGACCTCAAGCTGCTCTAAAATGTCTAGTGATTAACTTTCTCCATTATGTTTCATTTAGACATGTTTTAAAAGTGGTAGTTTGATACCACATTTGAACTTTGAAGCTACTTTAGGATGGACCATGTTTGCTGCCTTCTACTTAAAAACATATTACAAAATGGTATTTTGATGTGATGTTTTCACAGATGATGTTTGTGTCATTTTCAGACATAAATTGTATTTTTTTAGTCCATTTATTGAATTGTTCATGAATTAGCGCCGCCTTTGGTGCCTAGTTCCTACAGGGGGATGCAAGTTGGGTTAAAAGATTGAATCAAGGCAAGAAAATACAATCTACATTCAACAAAAAACTGAAATTCGACAAGATCAAGAAAGAGGATTGGGTTTGGTCTACATTTTAACCATGTGGATTGAATATAAGTTAACAAAATTTGATGAAACATGAGGCTTTGAATAGCTTCAAATAGTGTAGATGAAATTTAAGGTAAAGATCTAGCTTGCTAAACTAATGAACTAACAAATCAGTAAAAAAAAATTTCAAATTGCCACAGGTAAATCGTTGAGCATTTGTTTGTTTGAGAATTTTCTCAATGTAACAGATAGTATTAATTGGGCTCTTGGCTGATACAGTCTTCTTATGAGTGTGCAAAGGCCTATTAATAATCTTATGAGGTTTATGCAAGATCTACTAACAATTGGTCTAATTTAAGAAAATGGAATATGGGTTCCAACTGGGGCCACTAATAGAGTGTAAATGAGCCTATTTAAAGCTCCTGCAGTCCTAAACAAGACCAAAATTTTGGGATTTACAGATACATGAAAAATAGACACGCATGCACATACAGACGACTGGAGCGGGCAGATAAGGGATCAGCAATTTTAAGAATGAAAAGCTTCAGAATACAAACTAAAGTGACACGGAAAGCTCATTATACCTTAGACATGCTGAAGCAACTTCATCTTTTGTGCAGATGTCTTCTTGGGGACCAGTATCATGCAAATAAAAACAGTTTGGATTGCGACAGGGCTGGACCAGTAATTACCCACTCACTTGTCGAAAACTTTTATTGTTTGTCTACATTTACAACCCTAGAGAGTATAACAGAAAAGCAATGCAGATAGATCCTATCAAGGACAGTACCCACCATATTCTTTAACCAAGCATTGCAGTATCTTGTAGTGCCAAAGCATGCTCTACACAAGAAAATCCCAAAGTAGAGGAAATTACATTCCAAAGCAAGCCAAATAAAATAGAAGAGGAAGTAACATTCCAAAGCAAGCCAAGATAAAATAGAAGTCTGAGGTAGAAAGTTAAGCCAAGATAGTATGGAAAGCTAAAATAGAAACTTACTTCAAAGGTCTACCATCTAAAATGAAGCCATTTACAACCTCAATGCAACGAAGAGCCTCCTGTTCCTTTGAAAATGTAATGTATCTGAACAGTTACGCAAAAGCATTTGCATTATAGGAGACAAAATAAGATCAAAAACAGCCCTATCAGTTGAAGTATTTTACAGCATCATAACTAGCATGCATGTCAGCAATTGTTTATCTGATATTAACTTCAGTCAGCATATATAATGGGGATGGTTTTAGATAAATATAAATATTTATATGGATCTATACATATATAGACATAAACATAGATGAGAAGTCTTCAACTCTCTTAATGTAAATGTCTGTACATTGTTTTCAGAAGCATGTGTTGTTAATGACCAGCTTCACTTGGACATATTTAAACAATGGAACATCAAATGATGCAGATGTAGGAAAAAGGCCAAAAGCCAAACAAACATTAACTCTATATCACATATATGTGCTTCTTCTGTCATGTAAGGCTGATTTCGTTAGGTTTATATGTTCCCAGTGGATGAGCTAGTTCTGGAACACACTGACACTAATATGAACCATGGTTGATCGTTTAAACAAATGGATTAATTGAAACAAAATCAATCCCACAGCATAATAGACTAGGTAGTAATGCACCAGGCTAGTAACCAAATGCTGCTTCTGATTAATGGATGAAAACAAACGAATTTCTTGTAAACAAACTCAAAGATTTGAAATGTACAAGTGAAGCATATAGCAAAATATGAAGTATCAAACATCCTGTCTGACATGTTGACTTAACTAGAGCAACAATGTTTATCTCCCCAAATGCAATAATAATAAAGATATGGAACGTGTAAAGTCAACAATATCAGCATCAAGATGGTTTATCACAATCTGTGGAACAGAGGTCAATATAACATAAATACATGTCATTTTCCATAAAACTCTGATATCTATTAAGAAAAGTTGAATTATATAGTTGAAAATAGACCTTAACTGAAACCATTTTTGACTGTTATAATAATTATAATAAGCGTTATCTGCCTCAAAAGCTATGCTTTTCAAACTATTCATATACATATACATACATGTATGTATGTAATGTCATTGGGGTTGGCCAAAATTGTTAGACGGCCATTGTAATGATTATAACACTATTTAAAACCATGTTTACAAAAAATTCCAAGAATTGCCACAAACCCACAATGGTATTGCTCAAAATATTAAGCAAAAAAGAGGGTCCAAGAAAATAAGATGAATGTTAATAGAAATAAGAATGTTAAATAGATGTGGTAAAACTAGGAAGTCCAAAGTGAGGATTAAGTATGTTAGAGGAGACACAAAAATTACATCGTGCATAGAATGATGGGAAATTGATAGAGACTGTATAGACATGAAAAACAAAACAAGAGAAGACATCAGTATGTAACAGAACACAGGTCTTCGTTGAAGGATTTTTTTTTTTTTTGGAAAAAAAAGGAGAGAAATATTAAAAGTTGCATCAGTCATACAATGATAAGAACTGATAAAAGATTGTATGGATACAAAATAAAATATGGAGGCATCAATAAGTAAAGAACATAAGTCTTTGTTGGAACTCTCTCTCTCTCTCTGTGTGTGTGTGTGTGTGTGTGTGTGTGTGTGTGTGTGTGAGAGAGAGAGAGAGAGAGAGAGAGGAGTACCTAATTGAATGAATGTGGTCAAACAACTAAGCTCCGGGTGAGGACTCGGTATTTAGGGTAGTTGTAGAAGTTACATCATTTATACAATGACTGAGAACTGATGGGAGATTGTGTGGGCATTTAGAATAAAATATAAGGCATCTCCAAAAAGAAAAGGCACACAAATCTTTCTTGAAGGTTTTAAGAAAAGGGAGAGGAACACCTAAGATAACATAAATGAAAGAAAGATTTGGAAAAGACTTCATTAAAAAGAAGCCCATAATAGGAATGATAGATGAATGAGGACTTATACAGCTGACCCCAAATAGTTAGAAAAAGGCCTGGTCATTAAGGCTATGGTTATAGTTTTTACCAAGACAACAATATATATTGTCCAGATACACAACATTAGTATATACAAAAAGAAGAAAACAAGAACATGCATCTATGCTTAAATTTAATAATAAATGTCAACATCACTGAACTTGCTGTTTTGCTCAATTTCCCTCAAAAAAAAATAAATAAATAAAAGAAAAAAAATCATACAGATCAAAACTTGTTCCATGGCATCATATGTTGCCATCTTGCTGCCTTCAGACTGTTCAAGGTCCATGGAAACCTTCGAGGGTTACTCCATGCTCATCCTTATCACATATATGTCATAATTTTGAGTCTCCCCTAAAATATATGATCATGCCATCATTACACAACAAAGGATAATTACTTTTGCGTCCATGCAGAGATAAATAACTATATTTTGTAATTGTATTGGTTCCCCAAGGCTAGTTAATTGCAACAAAATTTTCAGCATAAGGGACTGGTGCATCATTATAGTAATTGTTGCATGATATGTATTGAAACAGAGTTAAGGAAGCCTGCCCATGACATGGCGATAAGCTCTTAAAGGGAACATGCTGTGGCATATCCTTTAGAAAAGGCAAAATAACTAGCATGCAATGAAAAGATCCATAAAACATCATGCAAATTAAACGAAGCTGAGAATGAATTAGAGTACAGACTATGGGTGTAATAAATTTATTTTGATGCTAAGAAGCATTTCTCAAAAAATATAGGGCCTAGCGTCTGGGTAAGAAGGCATAAGTGAAAGCTCATAAATCCTCTAGTTACATGGCCTCAAATGCTAATATTGAATACTAGTGCAGATCTAAGCATTATAAACTTCAAACCAAGGATTGATATAACAATGTATAATAGTCTGCATTGGTCATACCATATCGCACCAGCAAGGGACCAGTACTAGTATACACCCCACACCAATACCATACTAACACATAATTTTCACCTCCTTTTAAGTTGTCCCAACACCAAGAGATGTACCATGTGTCAGTACAGCACCATACCATATTGGCTAGTAGCAATACTCTAAACCTTGCTTCAAATGCTTAATATATTCTTGTACACCCCAAAGTGTAACCGTAATAATGTCATGTCAACATCTGCACTTGTAATGCCATGTACTGGACAATTTGACATGCTTAATAAATGTTTTAGTGTGTGTCCACATTTTTTCATCAAAGTCCATTTAAATATTGCCTAAATGTGAAAACAACGTATTTGCAACCAACAAGCATAACAATGAGTAACAACCAAAGAACTATAACAAAGAAAAGGCTCAAATTCATGAACTTGTAGAAATTGTTATTTGAGGTATTAAGTCTTACATGACAGAAGTGTTGAATAATGGAAAAGGCCGATTGGCTCCAACATCCTGGGCTATAACAATCTTTGTGATTTTCCCATACTGTCCAAAAAATTCCTTCTTCCTGAGGGTCTGCAGAAAGAACAATATATATAGATAAATAACTTCCATATCAATTCAAATCAGTTCTGCAGGAACAACTACCAACTGCATTCAAAATATTACTTGCTCCAAACAGGCAAAATTAGATGACTAGCATAAATATTTTGAAGTAAAAAACAAAAAGGCAAAATATGTAAATATAAACTAGAATTGAGTCGATTTGCTATCAAATGTTCACCTCTTCATCAGCTATTTTAGAAGGTAGACCAGCAACATAAACAAGATTTCGCTTAATGACACGGACAGTAGTGAGATCGCGCTGCACTTCTGAGGTTTTTAATTTAGCCTTTTGGAATATCTGCTTCTTCTCAGAATTTAGTTCTGCAAGCCTATTTTCAGTAAATGTCCAATTAACATTATGTCAACAATGTTAAATGAAAAAGTGCTGACCATAGATGATATCTGATATTCTTTCATTTCTTCTGCAAAGAAATAAAAAAGAAAAAAAATAAAAGAATGTGATAGCATTTAAACCTGCCTTTCACTGCTGATGGTCATCCCAAGTATCCTCTTCTTGTCATATGCACTACGGCATGCGGGACATCGTCCTTCGGTATCATCCTTCTCAGCCATTTCTAGTATATGATGCCAACACCACACACATATCTACCAAATAATATAATTCCACATGTTTCAAGCAACATAAATATGAAGATTTTCCAACTAATCTAACACAACTGCCAACAAGTATGGTGTTCCTCAAAAAAATGTCAAATTCTCTTCTTAATATATGCTGCATTGGGGGAAGATTTTTGAGAGAGAGAGAGAGAGAGAGGAGGGGGGCGGGGCTACTTTCCAAGCCCAAGCCTGGTGCTAAATCAAGCTCCAAGCTTCGACCTAGTCCTCAAGCTTGCAGACCATTTTTTTCTCATTTTAAAAGTGCTAAAAATACTTAAAATGTTTTTTAAATGCTTTAAAATGAAGGTAGCCCTGGTTTACATCTGAACCAATCTACTGGCCCAAGTTGAAAAACCTAGGTTGGAAAAGGGGCTGAGTCAGGCTCGAACTGGGCTTTCAACCCCAAGCCCAAGTCAGGCTTATTTTACTAGCCTGTTTAATAGTCAGGCTTATTTTACTAGCCTGGCCTAGCCCGTCCAGCTAAAAATCTTGGACCATGCCCTCCCAAACTGCTTCAGCTCAAGCAGGCTTGGTGGCCTGCCTGGCTTGTCAATAAGTCTGGTTGTGCCCAATACATACAACATGATTGAACCCAAAGATCTTAAGGCATCAAGGTGTCCCCTGGACTCCTGCTCTAGGTGTCCCTCTTGTAGTTTATATCGTTCTCTAGAAAAGGTTTTCAGCTAATTAGATGAGTCAAACTCAAAGTAAGAATCCCATGGTGTTTTGGCCCTTAAAGGATGTCCAAAGAAAATTGGCTAGT
Source organism: Calamus simplicifolius (assembly GCA_900491605.1). Taxonomy (NCBI): domain Eukaryota; kingdom Viridiplantae; phylum Streptophyta; class Magnoliopsida; order Arecales; family Arecaceae; genus Calamus; species Calamus simplicifolius. The sequence continues at coordinate 238,221 of UESW01001460.1, forward strand.
TAAAGAACCATAAACAAATTACTATAAAATGTTTTTAAGGGCTGTATTAATAATGTTGTTCAGCACTTTTGTGGAAATCTTAATCACAATTCATAACAAATAATTTAAGATAAAGAACCCTATCCTTTCCATTATATGAATTATGAAGAGCTCCAAGATGACCTAAATGTTCACCTAGTCCAATAATTTTCATGAGTTAAGAACAATCATTAGACTCAAATCACTTTGGATTATCCATCTTACCTTGTCTAGCACTTAATGGAATGGGAGAAGAAAAGGTTAAATGGATTATGAATTGGAGGTAAATTAATCTACAAGAATAAATAAACAAGTTCATGAATTTGGATGGACCCTAAGCCAAAGGCCATCATCAAGAATCAAGTTCATATGCATATCGTATTGGAAGTTTTAACCAAGTACTTATCAACAAGATCAATCTAGCCATAATTATGAAGATGAAATCAAGATCAAATCAAATGTGATCTGGGATTGTTATAATGACAGGATCAATCTAGCCATAATTAACATGATGAAATCAAGAGCAAATCAAGCCATGGGATGAAGCGGAACATTGGCAAGCACACATCTGCTAGCTTGTTGTCTTCTAGAAGTAAGGGTCCTCATCAGCAGTAGACATGAGAAGCGGAACATCAACACTCCAAATGTTAAACCCATCCTAAATGTTTTGCCAAGAGAATAAGAAATGATAAACAAGATATCCCAGCCTATCTCATTTGGAGACTTGGGCATAAACCATTCAAGCTTCATGGAAAGACATGGCCAGGAAAGAATGCAGGGCATCTTATTTTAGCCACCTTAAATTGCTAATACTTCTTTTTCCTTTATTTTAGCAGCAGAAGCACAGCTCCTTTCGGGCAAAACTTTTTGCAGTAACCAGTACCTCATATCTATATAGACAGACTGATCGCTTCTGTGAAAGGCAAACTTAAGTTTGTTCACCAATACATAGATATTGCCTCTAGCTCCCATGGTGCAATTCCATGTTATAAGGAAGCAATTCCTTCCAATTCTAGGTGCATTGTTTCCATGACCATGTACTTTGGTAATGCAACTACATAGTGCAAATTTATCAAAAATTCTGCCCAAAGAGCTAGATTTCCTTAAGTTTCATATTTGAAAAAATGAACTCCAGCAAGCCATGATTTCAACCCCACATAATCTTAAGCACCAAAAATTTAGAAGATAATTTCTCATTCCTTTCTTTTAATTACAACGTAGACCTTTAGATGCTCCAGTTAAAAGAGTGATCTTTTAACAATTCATGGTAAGGATAGAGGTAGAGGAAGACCTAAAATGGACAGAAATAATTAAAAAGATATAACTATTTGTAATTTAAATATCGACTTGGTCCTGAATAGAGCAGAGTGGAGGAAGCATATTCATGTAGCCAACCCCATGTAGTTGGGAAAAGGCTTAGATGAGTTGAGTTGAGTTTCTTGCATCATCAGTTATATGTATTAGAGAATTCTGGGTCAAAAAGAGAACATGAGCAAATGATAAACAAAAACATAGATGAGGAGTCAAAGTAATTGTGTTTTAAATATAGAAAGGAAGGGGAAAAAAACTGCACTAGAGTGTCCTAATAAAACCATCACAAATAAAGCACAAAATAGCAATTTGACCTGTACAGCTTGACTGTAACCCTGGTTACAAGTGAATATCACATTCAGGTTCAACAGTAGAGGCAGAAATGAAAAGATCAGAATAAGTTTTGGATTCAAGCAGCCGCAGTGTGGGTCAGAGCGCATTTTTCATATTAAGGATTCCATCAAGGACATGAACTAATTGCAAAGTTGGTTACACAAAACCGAGTTCAAATAGAAGGGGTAGGGAATGTTTGTGATAAAATGAATGGTGGTCGCTCTGTCGTGAACATGTCTTTGCAAAATAAGAAAATGAATTTCATTCTTCGAGTTAAAGAGTTTGCATTTGCCAGGGTCAATTCAAAGCACAAGCATGAATTCGGAGAAAACACAATAAAAAGGTGATCAAACACATGATGGAAAGAAAGCAAACGAACATATTGACTAGATTAAACTGCAGATTGATATAAAAATTGAAGGGCCAAACCTCATATCCACATTTACAAGGCTTCAACTGTTGATCAGTCAAATCCATCTCCTCCATGCACAGGGGACAGCATCTTTCCCCTTGGTTGCTCATAGTGTTTCTAATAAAAATTAATACAAAAATTTAAAATGAAATACAGAGATCCATCATAACACAGACTAGAAAATAAAATAAAAATTAACCAAATAAAAGCACTCTTTAAAATACCCCATACATGTACCGAGCTGCTCGTGTAGATAGGTGATATTAACTATCTGAAAAGGAGTGCAGGAATAATGTCTGTTTAATAACTACATGGGATATTAATATAGCATTTATATTGAATAAGATACAAAATTAAATGATGCAAATTAAGGATTATGATTCTACTTGGTTATTTCCCTTAACCCTTGGAAGTTGCAATGTGGTTCCTATCACAAACCTTTGGTTTGACTTCTTACATGTCTATGTCAACCTTGTAGGGGTGCTTCCATGCCACAGGAGTTCAAAATGCATAATATATTAAAGTAACTTTCCTACTCAATGTATACCCTTTTGCATTTTATGTCAAGAACTGATGTCAAATCCCTCTTGGCCAGAATGGCCCTGGCCAAAAATTTAGCACTAATTCCGGAGAAAGGAATTCGATCAAGGACTGACAACTGAATAATTTGAACTATGAATCGTGTCTCTATTTATAAGTTTATCTCATGTAGATGGGATAAAGACCAGTGATCAAGGTTGGAATTGAGGTTAGTTATCATAGGTGCAAATAAAACAAAAAACATAAAAGGGACCATCTACGAACTGAATGGTACCAGGTTTCTCACAGACAAATAAATAATAGTTGTTTTTCATATCTCTAAAAAAACAGCAGAGTTCTAGGAGACACCATTTGGCAATAAAGAGAAACCAATGATAACTCAGCCTGCCTTGCAGGTCCCCAACAACCATGAAAACCAATTGCCACTACTAAAACATCTCCTTGGGCTTTTCTCTCTCCCTCCATCCAAGCAGCATCAAATGATATCTCAAAGTCGGATTCTCATTCGGACTGGTGATGTGACCAACAATCTGGATCAATCACAGGCTAAGGTCTGACCTAAAGAAGTTTGGCCACTAGCCCTGGTTGTGTTGAATAGCCCAAACACCCATTTTAGTTTTAGATGCGCATAATATAATTGACTTTTGATCATTTCGCTGTTATGAATGAAACTTTTCAAAACATCATCATCATATTAAAACCCTACCTCTGTGTGCATGGAAAATGAGGGCAATGTGTTAAGCATGTTCCTATAGAGGAAGTTTGGTCTCGCATTACCTTGGCCATGATCTGCTGAACCATACCAAACCAGCTCAAAACCGATGACGGTTCGACTGATTAACGGGTTTGCTAAACTTTCAAACTTGGGTTCAGATTCAATTAAAGGCCTAAAACTGTTTGCTTAATAATAAAATGGCCTCATCTCATCCGTCCATCATGACTCACAAAGAAATCCTAGTTCCTAATATATTCCATCACAAAAAACCTATTGCTATCAAGCTACCAATCGCAGATGTCATCCATCATTGTTTGCCGAAGAAGAAAAGAGTCGAAAAAGAAGAGGAGAGAGGAAAGGAATGCAAAACTCTCTATCTTTCGTCATCGAGAAGTCATTATCATCCGTCATCCTCAAATTATCCATCATCCATTAAAGGTAAGGTCTCTCTCGACTCTCTTTCTATCTTCCTCTCCTTTCTCTCCTTCCTTTCTCTCATTGTCCTTTTCTTCCTTTCTCTCATTCTCTCTTTTCATTCTTTCTCAGTTCGCCACGGTTCAATACGGTATATAATGACCAATAACCAGCCAGTATGACATGCTAGTTCAATTTGATAGACCTTGAACTTGATTAATGCTAATTGGCCAGCAACTCAAGTTCAGGTTTGTCCGTCATTCACCAATGATTCCTTTTTAAAAACTATGCTTCATGTCATCACAAATTTGCAATTACTTCCTACAATTTTCTAGCTTGCCATCTTTCCTAACCAGTCCAAGCTCCTTTCCCTAACAAGAACTCTTCAGTTTTTCTAGCACATGCGATACCATCTCAATATTTTTTTTTTCTTTCGCTGCTTAACACAACTCAAGCAACTTTTCTAACGTATTCGTACCTTGTCTTTCCTATTTTCATCACAAGTTCATGGCATTCACATGCATGTTACTGTTCATCTCATGTGCCTGGACCCTCTTATTCTCAACATTCTCATGCATAATGAATTAGAAGCCATATGTTATACTTATAATGTTAAAACTCCAAAGTCCGAAGCATGAAAGCATGCATTGCTTCTAAACAACCAGAAACATCTCCTCGCTTTATCCACCCGAATCTGATTCTATTAACATGTCTTCATCTTTAACCTCATTCTTCCGAAATACAATTATACAAGTATAAAATAAAAAAAGCAATCACATCGTACTGTCTCTAGGACTTCGCTTTCATTTTATTTCCTCCAGACTACATAACTTTCTTTTTATTATTCTTGAAATCAGATCAACATCTTCCAGAATTTTCTATGTAGTTTCAATTTAGCAAACAGTCACGTCCTCTCTCTCATCGAATAACAACATATTTTATACAAACGCAACATATGGGATAACACCTCATTCTAAATATCTAGAACTAGTTCATCTACAGGAGATATAAAAGTCAAATCACTTTTAACACTTGCCACTTGATCATACATGTCCAAACATAACTTGTATGTACCCCTTTCTTCAATACTACCCACCAACTATACCAATCGTATGCCTTCTCCAACTCATGACCATGTTTCACGCCTTGGCAAGCAGTAAAGACTGTTCCACACGGAAAACATATAACGACCATGAAAAACAAACTCCAATGTCAAACACACCCCTGTGAACAAAATCATCTCTTTTACCCCCTCAATGGGGTCAATCAGAAAGCTCTCCTTTGAAGTTTAAATATCAACTAAACTAAATCCAAACTCCTAACCCCAACTTACAAGACATCTTTCATCAGCAAACCACCCGAAAAAAAAAAAAAAAAACAACTTGTTGTATTCTACCGGAGTCCTGACCTTGTCTTCTTTACTTTGATCCGACTGTTCCATCATGTCGCGACAAAGAGTACAAACGCATTCTTCTCGATCGTAAGCACTAGAAAACGCTAGGCTCCGCAAACACTAAACACCCCCCCCCCGGCCCAAAACAACCTTAAAAAAAAAAGAACACTAATCCGGTTCTCCGCAAGAAGATCTCCACCAAAGAGAATAAAAAATAAGAACACACATGAAAAGATTATCGCGAACCACCTCATTCTCAGCAACCAGAAAAGATAGAAAATGCGGCAAGTAAACCCTAGAACCTGAGAAAAAAGATCCGGAAAACAGCTGAATTAATCAAGAACGATGATTTCTTGAACTCACATTGCGAAAATCTCGAACTCGTACCAACGGAAATCAAAAACCCCTGGAAGAGAGAGAGAGAGAGCAAAAGGAAGGGGGGACAAAAGCGCAGGTGGAGAGCTCTTGAGGCGGTGGCACGAACCCGAGAACAAAGATCCGGAAAACAGATGAATTAATCGAGAACGAGGACTTCTTGAACTCACATTGCCAACGGAAACCAAAACCCTGGAAGAGAGAGAGAGAGAGAGAGAGGAAGGAACAAAAGGGGGGAAACAAAGGGGCAGGTGGAGAGCTCTTGAAGCGGTGAGACGGGGAAATCTTTTTCCGCCCTTCGGAAATCGAACGTAGGTGGCGAGGCCCTCACATAGACGACGGTACCGATGTTATCGCTTCGGCGACTCCGGGGAGGAGGGGCTGCCAAAAAGGCGCTGCCCCGATAGGAAGAGGCGTTTCGTTCTTTTCGCTTTAATTCGGCGCCCCCTGTCTGACACCTGCTTCTATTTATCGTATACCCCCTCATGCCTTTCATGTTGGCTGCCGTGCGCTGCCGGCGCCATAAATTAACGTGGAGTGCCCCTCGACGACAAATTGGCGATATGGGAAGTGAAACGTCGCAGTGATTTTGTGGGCTGGTCTTGTACTAAATAATAGCTGGGAAACTGTATGGGAATCGATTTGCAATGGTTGCCGTTGTGTCGGTGGGAATCGGGAGGGGAATGGGTTCGGGATCATGAGTAAACTTTTTTTTTAATACAGGTGATTACACTATTTTCGTGCAATGCAAAACTACCCTAATACAAAATCTACATAAAAGCAGAAAGATAAAAATCATTCTGTTTCCAAATCTATGAATTTTCATGCTGAACTACAGTAACCATCAGTCTACCGTAGAATTAATCTCTCGATAGATCATGAATAAACTTGCAATAATTTAGTATGCGGGAACTCTGTCCTCTGTTTAATATTTTATGAATAATTCCCTGCCTGACTCTTTCTTCTCTAGGCTTATCTCCAGCACATTTACCTGACGGATTTTCAATTGGGAACCAGCTTTGTAGGATTCGAATAATAACATTATTTTATGCATAACTATATGATTTAGATCTGATAATCTACGCAAGATCAGATATATTTACAAGTGATGTGGATCGGATTTGATTGTAACCTCTCTCTTTTTTTTCTCCAAACATAGGCATGCCAATTTATGGTTCCAATGGCAATCTTATTTTTGCTTTATATCTCTGTCATATATTTATTTTTTCTCAACCATCCTATTTGTCATGATTGCACGTTATCATAGCATTAAATATTAGCATGATAACATAAGAACCCCCTTTACTTGCCATGTGACCTTGAGAATATCTATTTATACTGCAAGTATTTCTTAACAATAAGTTTTTATGAACTCCATTAAAGACAATATGCTATCAGTATAAATTTTATGAATAAATTATATTTCTACTTTGAATACTTTCGCATTTATGATTCTATTTTTTTTTTTTTTTAATCATATTTTAACTTCTTTTTGACTTCTCAAAATATAAAAGGAAAAGGATGATCAAAAATAAATTATATATATATCATTTTATTTTCTCTTTTCTTTGGTCGCATTTTATATTTTTTATATTTTTAATTTATTAATTTAGATAAACTATGTCTATGGAAGCAAGAGCATTTCAATAGATTTTAGAGGGGAGCTTAAATACTGGCAGATAATTTTTAGTTTATGTTTAACGTTACCTATTATAACAAATCGATTCTGTGTAATTCTCAACTCTTCACTTAAACTTTTAGACTATCTATTTAGGTTTTACTTACAATTTGTTGTCTGGATTCTACCTTCATCTCTGGGTACGTAGAATATAGTAAATAATTTTTTTTTTCAAAGTCTTTCTCTTCTAATGTATCATCTTTCTATTTTGGCACTTGTTATGACTACAATTTTTATCTTCTGGTTTCTTAAATACCATGTGACTGATAAGCTGAAGGATTGCTTGTTAAGAGTTGGTCAGTGGAATATGATGAATGAGAGGTATTACTTTAGAGACTCAATTGGAGTATCATTTTGTGTTCTACTTAGGTTCTGTTAGTTTGGATATATGTCATTTATTGTCATTTGTTGATTATGTTAGTTAATTAGATAACTTTTTAATCAATTAGGAACCTCAAGTCCTCTGGTTCTTGGGGTTTTGATTTCCTTCTTATGCCTTCTCAGTGTCAGAGTTGGTTGCTCGAATTTGTTTGCTTGATGGTTCTTGGAGATACACGACTTCCAGCGGTGAGGTTCACAATATGGACGATGGATGCTAGAGTCCACAGTATAATTTTCTAAAAACCATATAACAAATCATCTAACATGGGTGCTTAGCATATGGAATAAATTCGTGAAGAGAATTTAATTGTGTCCTTCAATCTCAATCTCTTAGAAAACCAAAAAGCCATAGTACTCCTTTCTCTAGCACCTTCTCTTTCTTCAGTTTATCTCTAGAGGGTCCTGAATTTGGAATGCGTTCTGATCTCATGTTTTCTTATATATCCTAGAGGCATCCGATCAATCAAAAATTCGCATATTTTTTATCATTAATATATTTTAAGATTATTTTTTTTTTTCTGAAGAAAATAATAGTTCTTGGTTGATCCCAAAACTCCGTTTTCCGTCTCACCAAAAAAACTATTTTAATCGATATCCCTTCTTTATCTTTATGCATTTGCTAGAAATTTTTAGGTTGTATATATAATACATTTGGAGGAAACTAGGTTTCTTCAACATAACATCAACACCGAAAGCTCTGCTATCAAAATTGTTAGAAAATCTGAAGGTAATGTTTTTTTTTTTTCCTACACTTCTTTAATGCCACCACTCCTATATGCTACAATAAGTAGGCAATATCAAAAAAATATTTATAAAAAATAATATAAAATATTATTAAATATTTTTTAAATGATGATTGGGCATTAAGCAAGTTGTTTGTCATTAAATCTTATAGTGAAAAGATGAATAACATGCTCAAGTTAATCGTATATACAACCTTCTTAGTAGAGAATATATATATAATAATAATAAATTACAGATAAAAGCTCTTTCAAAGTGAGAAGCATGTCAAACAATTATTTGATTCATCAGCTTATTCTATCTTTACAAAAAATACATTATATCTTTTTTACCAACAAAACATGCATATTTTTTAAGAAAATACAATAATATTATAGAAATAATATTAATTTAAAAATTTGTAGAAGAAGTTTGTCATGCCGAGCGCTGCTGATTTCTTTTTACCCTTTAAATTGCACCAAGCCACCAAATTAGTAAACTTTTCATATGAATTTTGCATGCCATTAGAATTATTTCAAAGATGTATTTGATGATTATTTTGAGATTATCTTAATAATTATGAATCAATGGTTTTAAGATGATCGCTGATGAAAAATTGTTATATTTTATATAATATATAATAGTAATCTAATGTCATCAAAAATTATCATATTTGGTACGATACATAATAGTGAGTTAAAATCATCATATTAGTAAATCATATAAATTTAAGATTATTAATAAAAAATATTAAAATTATTTTTATTATATTTATATTATATTGCTATTATATATATATATTATAATATGTTAAATTTATATATATATTATATCTTATATGATATATTATAAATAAAAGATTTTTATTATGATATAATTAAATATTATTATATTGGTATTATATTATAATATTATACCACAATATGATATAATGTATTATATTAAATTATAGTTTAATAATATAAAATCATAATGTAATAATATAATGATATATATATTTATTTTATATACCATGTTTATTCGTTGCATCATAATATAAATTATAACGAAGGAACAACCCCCGGTACCAAACGCACAACGAGCGGGCCTTTCTTGCTTTTGACCGCCGGAAGGCGATTCATCGCTTCCAGACGCTTGGCATTCGAATTCCGCCGCCCATCCGATCCCTCCCTCTCCCCGCCGATGATGTCGCTCCCTTCCACCTTCCAAGAGAGAGTTCAGCAGATCGAGGAGACCAGGAACCAAAGACTCTCTCTCCTCCAGGTCTCCCACACCACCCCCTTACACTTACCCTCAGAATCCCCCGATCCCAAACAATGACAAAAGGAGACCTAATGCTGTCGATTTCCTCCCACTTCTCCTCCCCCCTTCACCACCGCAGGCGGAGAAGGAACTCCAGATCAATAAGTCTCGGTTGCTGTCAGAGAAACAGTCCAACATTCGCTGCGTGGAGCAGCGGTGCCTGCTGCTCGAGAGGAGGAATGCTGAACTCGGCTTCCAGATCCTGGCCAAGAAGTCCCAGATCGACGCCTTGGACGCTCGATACAGGCCGCTGCTTGTGATTTCAGGCAATCCCTGCCATCTCCTTTCCCTTTCTGTCCATTTTTTTTCATGATGGGATTCGCTTAATCACGAGTTGGAATCAGGGCTTTGAAGAGCGACGTCGAGGAGCTGGAGAAGCGGGAGAAGGAGAGGGATAGGTTTTATGAGATGCAGAGGTTGGAAATGGAAGCGTTCAAGGAACAAAAGGGAAGGTTCTTGCTGGATTCTCGTGCCGACGTGCAGAACTTGAGGAATTCGGTAGCTGAAGTAAGATATTTCTTTTTGGCATTCTTCCGAGTTCTTTAACGTCACTGCAATTTAAAGAAGCTTTTGTGTTAAAGTTTTGGTTTTGCTCCATCCGAACTGGATGGATTCTAATCTAATTGCAGAAATAATCGGTGCAGAAGTGTGTCTATTTTATTCGTATAATTTCTTCATGCTAGTGTGCTAATTTCTTCATGCTAGTGTGCTTTATTAGTTATCTAGTTCATGCTTTAGTCCAAATAGACATGATAAAAGTTAATGGTGGTGTCACTGCTCGTTCTCCATTGTGAAGTTCGCGCCACCAGAAGAAGCCCATATCCTGTAGAAGACCAATTAAGGAGAATACCTGCCGTCAGTTCATTCTAGATTGCATCACATTTCTCTACATGCCCATCGTTTGGTATTTGCTTTCCATGATGTATCAAGCATTGCCTTATTTTTAAGTACATACTGTGGAAATTGATGCAATGCCTTATCAGAATTCATGCAGAATAAGGCTGGGAAATTCAAAAGCCTAATAAAAGTTACAAGTTTTCAAGCCCAGGGGTTACATCACTCATTGGCCATTGCTAGCTGTAAAGCTTGGTCAGGATCATCGCAACTATACATTCACTGGTTACTCCTTCAATAGTTTGCACTTGTTGCCAACCCCTATTAAATGCCATTCATATTATCATGCCTTGAGCGTAGCTTTAATTTCTTCCTTAATAGAAACCAAATTATCTCCCTTGGTACACTTCCAAGACCTGTCTCAAGTCCGTAAGTACATGTGAAGCAGTTTTTCCTCCCTACATTTTGCCATCAAATGCCTGAACACGAGAGATAATCCAAATGAAGAGAAATGTGTGGAGAGACAAAATGCATTTTAACTTATTGTTCTGGTTATGTCAGTTTTATAGTCTATAATTTTTGTATTCATTTGCTAAAGGATGTTTATAACTATTGCAGCTTAAATCAACCTTGAAGGATCTTCAGAGCAATGATGGTTATCTAAATTATGCGGAGATTGCTGCAGCAGAGGCCAGGAAGGCTGATCTTTTAGCTAAAAAAGAAAAGCTGGATAAAAATTTGGCATCGAGTTGCCAATTAAGGAGATTGTTGCAGAAGCAGCTGCAAAAAATCTTGGTCTCGCAAGACGCAAAAATTTAACCAGCAGAATGAAAGATGAAACCAAGTGATGGTAGAGGCACACTCTGAATACTCTGAGCACTTTGGATGATAACTTCTTGTTAGGTTGAACTGCAATTTATGCTATCCTTCTCTCCTCCCTAGCATCTAAGGACAGTATAATTTTAATGCTGTCAATTTGCACTGCAATTGTTAACTGCCCTATGGCACAGAAGATTGTTAACATCAAAAAAAGGGAGAAAAAGGCAATTTTTACAACCTTTATTCAACAACTGATCCATGCTGAAACCTATGTTAAAACTCACGTGTGAGATTAAGTCCCAGGTGAAATAATAGTAGGTTTGGTGGATCAATGAATGTGATTGGGCCCAAAATTTAATATTTAGGTTTTTATATCAAATTGGATTCTAACATTTATATCAAGCTTTTCTCCTAGTTGAACTTGAACTCTGTTTCTTGCCAGCAACCTATTAGTTGAGCCTAAATCAAAGCACTATATAAGAACTATCGGCAATGTCTCACAAAATAAAATCCCCATCGCTGCTAATTCTTCTCTGTTGCTTTTATTGCTTAGCTGAAATATCATATTTGTGTTTGTATCCCACTAATTATTGTGCCTGTCTGATTTACAGAATGCTTTGTGATATAGCTGATCCAACGCCGTCAGAATAAACGATAACGGCGACTGACGGAGGCCCTCTCGGCCTCCTGAGCCCTCCTCTCGATATCGGCCTCAAGCCACAGCTCCTGAGCATCATGAACAGTATCTCAACTCCCAAGACCCCCTCGGTCTCGAGCTGCATGAACAGTGCTTGGCCTTGAGTTCCACCCTCGGCCTCAAGCCACAGCTCCCGGGCCTCATGAATAGTATCTCGACCTCCGAGACCCCTTCGGTATCGGGCTGCATGAACAGTGCTTGGTCTCGAGTTCCACCCTCGGTCTCAAGCCACAGCTCTCGGGCCTCATGAACAGTATCTCGACCCCCAAGACCCCCTTAGTCTCGGGCTGCATGAACAGTGCTTGGCCTCGAGTTCCACCCTTGGCCTCAAGCCACAGCTCCTGGGCCTCATGAACAGTATCTCGACCCCCGAGACCCCCTCGGTCTCGGGCTGCATGAACAGTGCTTGGCCTCGAGTTCCACCCTCGGCCTCAAGCCACAGCTTCCGAGCCTCATGAACAGTATCTCAATCCCCGAGACCGAGGAGCCACAGCTCCCGGGCCTCATGAATAGTATCTCAATCCTCGAGACCCCCTCGGTCTTGGGCTGCATGAACAGTGCCCGATGCATGATCCGGCCCACTCCGGGCCACTTGGCACACTCACGTAATCCGCCGCACATCGATAACAGGGTGCGGCCATGCCTCATAACGGCGTATGGTCCATCATATGTCTGTCACTGTGCATGGCCATACCCCGTTACAGCGTACGGTTCACCACCTGTCCGCAACTGTGCGTGGTCACATCCGGCGGTGGCGTGCACCACGTACAACCATCGGTGCGAGACATCTGTGAGGCCGCACTGGCAGGTGATGCAGGACACCTCCGGCATGCACGGTGACAGTATGATCTGTCACTGTCAGCCTCATCTTTTGTTCGTTATTGAACGGGGCACTTTGAAATCAGCAATCTTCGGGAATTGAAGGATGTATCTTCGAACAGGTATAAAAGCATACGCTCACGCTGTAAGTAAGGATCCATGAACTCTGGTTTTCCTAGCTCCTTCCTGCTAGTTAAGCACCAACTGTCCAGCTTCCTGGGGGCTAGACAGTTCTCGTATGTTCCCGAGTGACTAACTTGAGCATCGGAGGGTCCCCACCGGAGCATCCGGTCTTCGGAGACTTTTCTTGCAGGAGTCCGGGGACTTTTCTGGGAAGACGTCCGTTTTCCCCGCGTCGAGGAAAGTGACTTGGCATCATCAGATTGGCGCGCAGGAAGGGGGGTGAAGAGAAGACATCGAACCATAATCTGCAACCTCTCTCTCGAGCTCTTGAGCTATGGTGAAAATCCGTGCGAAAGGGGTCTCTGTCAGTTGCGCTGGGGGCAGCACCAAGAAGCCGATCCGCTGATGGTTGCCCCCCAGCTCCCCCGGTCGGTGCCCTGGCACCGTCGCATCTCCAGGAGGCAGGGCCTTCTGCTCCCAGAATGGTGTCCCTGCGCCTCCTCCCCAGCAGCTCCAGGAAGATCGGTTTGCCGCCTGCCACGCAGGTCCAGTCCTTGGCATCGGTGGTTCAAGGCCTACAGCACCAGCAGGTGGCCCCACGGCAGCCGGAGCCATATCCATCGGTTCCGAGGGTGGTGCAACCCAGCCAGCATTCCTCCCGAAGAGATCGCCGGCCTCGGAGGCTCGCCACCGATCTTCGCCCAAGCCTCCCCACCGAGGAGCCTCTAAGAGACCCCGATCTCCTTCTCGCCACGCCAGTATTTCTCCCAAGCGGCGGCACGGAAGGAGGCGGAGCGCCCGCGCCGACATCGCCGTCCCCTTCCCCTTCTCAGAATCTTCGGGGGAGGGCTCCTTCGATGGCCGGATGCCTCGCCGAGCCGAGCGTCGACTCGAGGAGTGTAATCAGAAGTTGGAGGAACTTAGCCGCCGAATCACCCACCTGCCGAAGCGGACTACGACAGTCGGCCTCCCTGTTCCGCCGCATCATGGAGGAGCCCATCTCCACCGGTTCCGCCTCTCTCAGCTGGATCCATATGACGGGACCACGGACCCCCTGGACCATTTGGAAAGTTACAAGGTTCTCATGCAGGTCCAGGGGGCCACTGATTCGCTTATGTGCATGGCCTTCCCTGCCACTCTGAAGAAGGCTGCCCGGGCTTGGTACTCTCGCCTGCCGCCGCGGAGCATCGACTCCTTTCCGCCAGTTGGAGAGGCTTTCCTGGCCCATTTGACGCCTGCCGAAAGATCCCGAGGGTGGCGGACAGTCTCTTCATTGTCCAGCAGAAGAATGGCGAGTCCTTGCGGGATTACGTCGCCCGGTTCAAGGAGGCAGTCCTGGAGGTCAACAACTTGGAAGACTCAGTGGCTACCTTGGCCTTGAAGCGAGGGCTCCGCCCTTGCTTCGCGTATTCTCTTGACAAGAAGCCGCCGGGTCTTACTCCGAACTCCTGACTCGGGCCCAGAAGTACATCCGGGCGACGAGGCTGACTTTCTCGGCGCGAGGCGGCGGGAGTGTTCCCCGGAAGCAACCCAGCCCTGAGCCTGCGAAGTTCCGCCCCAGGAGGCCCGAGCCTCCCTGCCGACCAGACAACCGTCCTCGAGTCCCAGCACCGAGAGACGGGCCCTACACTCCTTGCTCGCCCCATATCCAGATCCTGCTCGAGATCGAAGGGGAGTCTTATCTGCAGTGCCCACCTCCGATCAACCCGAAGATCCCCCGGAACAAGAACCTCTACTGCCGCTACCACCGGGACCATGGCCACGACACCGACGACTGCCGCCAGCTGAAGAAAGCGATTGAAGATCTCATTCAGCGGGCCACTGGGAAAGTTCGTTCGAAGGAACAACCCGGATACTCCTGGCCCATCAGCGCCTCCGCCGCCGATGATCGACAACGCCCAACGGAGAAGACGGTGGCGATGATTTCCTGGGGGCAGGGGTCCCGCCGAAAAGGCCGAGGGGGAGGGGAGTTAGATCCTGTAATTCCTTTTTCGAAAAGGACTTAGAGGGGGTTGTAATAAAAATGATGATAGCGTCGTCGTGTCCATGACGATTGCTAAGCACCCTGTAAAAAGAATTATGGTTGATAGTGGGAGCTCGGTGGATGTTTTGAGTTATGATGCTTTTGTTCGCATGAACCTATCGCCCGACCTGCTCCAGCCTGTCGCCACGCCCTTGATGGGGTTCACTGGAGACTCCGTGAAAGTTGAGGGGGAGATCACTCTTCTCGTCACGGCTGGCACAGCCCTGCGCCAAGCACAGTCTTCATGAACTTCCTGGTGGTCCGAGTGCCCCTTGCTTATAATGCAATCCTCGGGAGGCCTGGGCTCAACCTTTTGGACGCTGTCATATCCACTAAGCGACTCCTCGTAAGGTTTCCCACCAGGGAGGGAGTAGGGGAGATGCGGGCGGAGCAGAACCCACCCCCGCTTTGCTACCACATGGCCCCCAGTCCGCAGGGGGTGGTGCCTGCAACTGCACTGGAAGCGCTAGACCCCCGGGACCTGGAGAGGAGAGGAGAGCTGGTCGAGCACCTACTTACTTTCCCTCTTGGGGAGGACCAAGCAAAGACAATCCAGATCGGAGCCCTACTCCCGGAGGAGGCCCGTGACCAGCTCCTCGCTTTCTTGCGGGCTAATGCTGATGTCTTTGCCTGGTCGGCGTCCGATATGTCCGGCATTCTGGAAGAAGTGATTACCCACCGGCTCAACATCAAGCCGGAGTGCCGACTCATTCGACAAAAGAAGAGGAGCTTCGCTCCTGACAGGCAGAAGGCCATGAATGAGGAGGTGAAGGAGAAGGGGGAGAGGAAGGAGAAGCATGAAGCCTCCCAGGAGAAGAACGATCCTCTGAATCGTCCTCCGAGGTCCAGGACTGGGAGCTCATTGTTGGAAGAAGAAATAGAAAGGTCTAGAAGAGACGAAGATCTGACCTGGGGAAGAAAATGGCATGCGCGGAATCTCAGATTGCAGGGAGGGCTAGGAGGCGGAAAGTCAGGGAGCCAGGGAAAGAAGACAATGGTAACATGAGCAATATGGCTAGATTCAACCCCCCACCCGAGTTTTATTGGATTTCGAATTATTCTGCCTTGTCTCGTCAGCCACGTGGACTCTCACCGTAGGGAGGGCTGCCTCGATGATCGCTTGGCGCGTGGTACGATCTACCTCCGGCCAACGATGAGACGCCGTTGATGTCATCATTATGATGGGTAATGATGGCGCCACTTTCCGCATGGACTTCGAAGGATCAACCATGCCTTGAGGACGATCGTCACGGATCGAGTGGATGGTAGTGGCCGCCCTTTCACATCCCCCCTTGACGCTCGCATAAAGTTATTGCAGCGCCCAGAGACATGTGTCCGGAGACGGTTCGCAAAGGGCAGGGATTAGCCACTTGGGAGGTGACACCCCTTTCACCTTGCTGGGGTGGGCCCGCTTCGCCTCAGGGGTGAGGGAGCATCTGATATGGCTGATCCAACGCCGTCAGAATAAACGATAACGGCGACTGATGGAGGCCCTCTCGGCCTCCTGAGCCCCGCTCTCGGTATCGGCCTCAAGCCACAGCTCCCGGGCCTCATGAACAGTATCTTGACCCCCGAGATCCCCTCGGTCTCGGGCTGCATGAACAGTGCTTGACCTCGAGTTCTACCCTCGGCCTCAAGCCACAGCTCCCGGGCCTCATGAACAGTATCTTGACCCCCAAGGCCCCCTCGGTCTCGGGCTACATGAACAGTGCCCGATGCATGATCCGGCCCGCTCCGGGCCACCTAGCACACTCATGTAATCCGCCGCACATCCATAGCAGGGTGCGGCCATACCTCATAACGGCGTATGGTCCATCATATGTCTGTCACTGTGCATGGCCATACCCCGTTACAGCATACGGTTCACCATCTGCCTGCAACTGTGCACGGTCACATCCGGCGGTGGCGCGCACCACGTACAACCATCGGTGCGAGACACCGGTGAGGCCGCACTGGCAGGTGACGCAGGACACCTTCGGCATGTATGGCGACAGTACGATCTGTCACTGTCAGCCTCATCTTTTGTCCGTTATTGAACGGGGCACCTTGAAATCAGCAATCTTCGGGAATGGAGGGGTGTATCTTCGAACATGTATAAAAGCATACGCTCACGCTGTAAGTAAGGATCCATGAACTCTGGTTTTCCTAGCTCCTTCCTGCTAGTTAAGCACCAACTGTCCAGCTTTCTGGAGGCTAGACAGTTCTTATCTGTTTCCGAGGGACTAACTTGAGCATCGGAGGATCCCCACCGGAGCATTCGGTCTCCGGGGACTTTTCTTGCAGGAGTTCGATGAGGAGGATGTCCGTTTCTCCTGCACTCGAGGAAAGTGACTCGGCGTCAACACTTTGCAAGTAGTTTTTATTCATGACTGGTTATTATTATTTGATCTCATACTTATGAAATTTTATGAGTATACATATGCTACGGCATGCTATAGGAATGCATAAACATTTGTTCTATGGGACGTTGAGCCTCCTATCTTACAAGTTGCTATGTTATTCTCAGCCCCTCCTCTTTTAAGAACAGAAAGACTATCAAGGGTCCAGAAAATCTGTGATATAATTTTTGTACTATAAAATACAATGTATTCTGTCATGTTTTTTATTGTAAATATAAATAATTATGATATATTTATAGAATAAAAAATATTTATTAAGCGTACATATTCACTCGGGATGAAGCGGTTCATATGGACATGAACCTAATAGAATCTCCAGTGATCTCAATTACTGGGAAGTAAGCCAATTTAGTAAAAAGAAGCAGAGTTTAAAAGTGAGCTGTGGCGATTCTGTGGCGATCTCCGTGTAGCTGCGGCGTTTCTGGGCCTATAGCTGTGGTGTACTGGTGCTATAGCTGTGGCGTCTTCATCTTGCTGTGGCGAAGCTGCGACAATGATTTTGACGCGCCCAATTCTTAAAGCACTGTGTGTTTCTCTAGCATTTGCTTTGAGATTTGTGTATCCAATTGTCTTTCCTCGGATCTTCGGTGAACTTCGCCGTCGGTCTTGATCGAGCTTCACTAAGAGATGGCATCTGCTCAGCCTTCTCCTCCAGTGGTCTCGGATGGCAGAAAGAAGGGCGGGATGGCATTGCGGCGTGCTGCTGAAAATCGTTTTGTTTGGGTGGCGTCGTCTTCATCTCCGGCTGAAATTTTTGAGCTTGAGCGCCGCTTCCCGGAGGTGGTGCAGGTTCCTGTCAATGCTCTTGAGGAAGAAGCTGCTGGATGGGGAAAGCTGGCGGTTATCGCTCGAAGCCTTTCCCGTTGGGTGCCCCCGGAGGCTATCATCAGAGAGTTTCGCCGGGAGGGCATTTCCGGTGAGATAGAGGCAGTGTCACGGGCCCAACGTCACTACTTCTTCCGGTTCGCCGACCCCTTAGTGAAGGCTCAGGTTCTGGGGAAGCCGTGGGTCTCCAATGGTCAGATTATAGCTGTGTCTGACTGGCGCCCCGAATTTGTTCCTTCGGATCATTCGTTACTCTCGGCTCTGTTATGGATCAGACTTCTGGTTCTCCCTATTGAGTTTTGGACAGAGGCGGTTGTTAGCTCAATTGTTTCAGTTGCAGGGGAGTTCCAATTTCTCGATTCTTCCATGAAGGAGAGGCAGCATGGAGGGTATGCTAGGGCCTGTGTCAGGGTGGATTTAAGCAGACCTCTCCGGCCGGGGGCGAGGATCCGTGGCTGTGGAGATGCTTTTTGGCAGCAGTTTGTATATGAGCATCTTGATGGAATATGTGGGACCTGTGGGTCGCTCCATCCCTCTTGTGCGTGTGTTTCTGCATCGGCTGGTGATTCTCCTCCGGTTGTCCCTGTCTTCGGCCCGTGGATGGCGGCGCTCCAGCGACGGCGGGTTCCCCTTGGCCCTTCTGCTGCTTCGGGCGAGGTGGAGCAGGGGGGTCCAGGGCCTTCCTCTACTTCAGCTAGGGGGTGGCAGACCCCAGAAAGGTTGCTCGGAGGAAGCTTGGGAGGGGGTCTGTTGCTCCTGTGCCGGCTGTCTTCTGTTCTACGTCAAGGGGGTCTGAGTGCCTTGGTGTTGTGGCTGAGCCGGAGGGGTCTGAGTGCCCTGGTGTTGCTTCCGTGCCGGAGAAGCAGAGGACGGTTCCCCAGACTTGAAGCTCATGCGGTGGTCAAGGGTCTGCAGCTCCCTTGAAGGACCCTGTGCCGGGGATAGGGGCGTGCCAGTTTGTGGCTGGCGTGCCAATGGAGGCAGTAGGCCCAGGATTGCCTGAATCTACTCTGAATCAGCTCAATCTGAACATTGCACCTAATCCTTTTGCCCTCTTGGGTTTCGACAAATGGGCTGGTCGTCCAAAGGTTCGGTCGGATGCCTACCTGGGTCCACTTAAGTGGGCCCGGCCTGTTACAACTCCAGTTCTGAGGATGGTCTCCAGGTCTTCCAAAGGGAAGGGGAAAAGCATTGCCTCTGATTTTGACAGAGTTCACTCCTTGAATGTGATCTCTACACCAGTGGATGTCTCTATGGAACAGGATTCTCAGTCGATAGAGGGGGCTATGTACTCCTGTGATAAGGCAGTTAATGCCCCTGTTGCTTGCTCTAAGGTCACTCGGTTGGCTGCGGAGGACAGGCTTGACCATGATTCTGCTGTCACTCTCCTTAAGAAGGCCATTCAACCGGAGGTGACAGGTGAGCTGATGGACAGTATTGACCAGGGATCCGCTGACTTGGTGATGTCAGGGGACCAGGGGGGCTCCCTTCTAAATGAAGATTCTGATTTGGAATGTGAGAGGAGCCCAGAAACCGTCGTTTCGCTCCTCTTTTGGGAGGTTTATGTAGCTCCAGAGTTTTGACATCTGTATCTTGTTAGAAACTCGCCTGTCAGGGACTAGTCTGGCTAGTTTTAGGAGGCAGATTTCTAAAGCTTGGTTTTCTTATGCTATAGACTCCGTTGATTTATCTGGTGGTATCTTGGCATTATGGAGGAGAGCTGATATTAGAGTGGACGCCTTTCACGGTTGTTCCCAGCAGGTTGCGCTTGTCATTATTGAGGGGATGTCGGTCCCTTGGCTCCTTTTGGGTGTGTATGCTAGCACAGACTTTCGGGAGTGTCGTGTGCTCTGGAATGAGATTCGATCTTTGATTGCCCAAGGTGTTTACTCTTTGCTTGCTGGTGATTTCAACTGTATAGTTGGGGCTAATGAGAAGAAGGGTGGAAAACGGTTTGTTGTGTCCCCTGGGGTTTCGGAGTTTAGGACCTTCATCGCCTCTACTAATTTATTGGACCTGGGTTTCCATGGGTCCCAATTTACTTGGTGCAATAACCGGTTGGGATCTGCTAGAGTTTGGGAACGCCTGGATAGAGCTTTGGCCACCCCTAACTGGCTTCGGTATCATCCGTCCACCATAGTTACTCACTTATCCAGGATTGCCTCGGATCACTGTCCCATCCTCATCTCCACTGATATGGCTGCTCAGCAAAGGAGACCCTTCAAGTTTGAGAAATTCTGGACCTCTTACTCTGGTGCCAAGACATTAATCGCTCAGGTGTGGCACATTCATGTTAGAGGGAGTCCTACTTATAGATTATCCAGACGTCTGGAGCTTGCGAGATGGAGACTTTCTAGATGGAATAGGATGGAGGTTGGTGACATTGTGCGGCAAGTTGAGCAGGTTGAGTCTACTATTGCCTCTCTCCAGGCTAAGGAATATCAGTGTGGTTGTCTTCTTGATTCTGACCTTATTTCTCTCCATTCTAACCTGGCTCTCCATCACTCCCTCCTTCGGCAGCAGGAGATTTTTTGGAGGCAAAGGTCCCGGATTCAGTGGGTCAAGGAAGATGATCAAAACACTAGATTTTTTCACCATGCCACTTTAAATCGCCGTTCGGTGAATCGGATCCGGCATGTTGTTGATGAGGATGGGACTGTCCATGAGGATATCCAGGTTATCAGAGATCAGTTTCATCATTTCTTCCAGTCTAGATGGACTGACCTGACAGGGGATGGCTTCCCTATTACTCCTGTTCCATCCCCCTTTAAGGTCTCTGGTTCTGAGAACGGCTTTCTCACTAGGCCTGTTACCTCGGAGGAGATTAGGATGGCTTTATGGGACCTTGGACCTGATAAGGCCCCTGGACCTGATGGATTCCCCCCCCTTTCTTCCACCATTATTGGGAGATTGTGAGCCAGGATGTTGTGGAGGCTATCCAGGTGGTTTTTCTGTCTAAATCTATTCCCTCTGACTGGAATCGGACCTTTGTTAATTTGCTGCCTAAACGTCCAGATGCTTCTATTCCTCAACACTATCGGCCGATTAGTTTATGTACTACTTTATACAAGGTTTGCGCTCGTCTATTGGTTTCACGGCTGAGGCGGGTGATTCCTCGCCTTATCTCTCCTGAGCAAGGGCTTTTCTTAGAGGTCGCTGCATCTCTGATAATGTGTTGCTTGCTCAAGAGTTTATGCATGACTTCACCGTGCCCCTGCCCGTCGGTGTCTTATGGCTATGAAGCTGGATATGGAGAGAGCTTATGATAGACTGAGCTGGGATTTTTTCTATCGCACTCTTAGGAGTTTGGTTTTGCTGATCTCTTTATTGCTTGGATTAGAGCTTGTGTTCATCGGCCGTCCTTCTCTACCATTATTATTGGTGGCCAGACGGAGTTCTTTCATTCTGCTGTTGGTCTGAGGCAGGGATGCCCTTTATCTCCATTCCTGTTCATTTTATCTGCTGATGCGTTATCTCGGGCTCTTTCTCTGGCTCAGCAGGATCTCTCCTTTGTTCCTTATAGGGGTGGGCCTAATGGGCCCTTTCTCTCCCATTTTCTATTTGCTGATGACTGTATCCTCTTGAGCAGTGCCACTACCTTCAACGCTTCTATCTTTGCTACTGTCATTCAGTCTTATTGTCGGGCTTCTGGTCAGAAAGTAAACCTTAGTAAATCCGTGATTTGCTTCAGTTCGAAAACTGCTCTTCCTACCAGGGGATCTATTATGCAAATTTTGGATATCTCTGTGCAGGCTGACCGTCTTTCCTATCTGGAGATTACCATCATTGGTAGGTGGCTGCATTCTTCTGACTTCAGTGACCTTGAGTGCCGTGTCTGGGTCCGGTTGGATGGTTGGCAGGTCACTGGGCTATCCATGATGGCTAGGCTCACCCTTATCCGGTCTGTGCTTACTTCTCTCCCAATCTACATCTTATCTAATGCTGCTGTTCCGGTTTCTTGTCTGAGGCGGTTGGAGAGATATTTCCGAGATTTCCTCTGGGGCTCTACGCAGGCTGGGCATGGTATCCACCTTATGGCTTGGGACACTGTTTGTCTGCCGATTTCAGAAGGGGGGGCTGGGGATCCACTCTCTCATAGTTAGGAGGAGGCTTTGATTGCTAGACATGCTTTGCGGTTCCTGCTTGATCCACACTGCTTGTGGAGTTCGTTTATGCGTTCCAAATATGGAGATTGGACCCCTTCTACTTCTCCTCAGTCTATTCGGGGATACTCTTTCTTTTGGAAAGAGGTATGTCGTCATGGCCCCGCCATCCTGTCTCACATTTCATGGATGATTGGTGACGGTGCCTCTGTTGATGCTGTCCGTGACACTTGGATTGTAGATCTTCCCCTTAGCTGGTGGCCTACTTTTGTGAGCTCTGATATTCCCAGTGGTATGAGAGTTACTGATTTGATTGATCATGATCGTCATGCCTGGCACCCTTTTTTAGTGTCTTCTCTGTTTGGTGACGAGCTCCGTCAGCGTATTCTCTCTATTCCTCTGATGTTGGGTCATATTCCTGACTCCACTTTATGGAGGCAATCCTTTTCGTCTCATGCCCCTATCAGAGATCTTGTGAAGGCTTACAGACCTCAGCCCAGGCTTACTTTGGATGTTTCTTGAATATGGAAGCTTCCCATTCACCCCAGAGTTCGCCTCTTCATCTGGAAAATTGCTTGGGATTGCCTCCCTACGTGTTCTCTGCTCTCTAGGAGGGGTTTGTCGATCCAGCCTACGTGTCCTCTTTGTGGGCTAGGCGATGAGACCATTGATCATGCTATTTTCTTGTGTGGTAGAGCGAGATTGATTTGGCAGATTTCGGGGTTCGGTCTCTGGGGTGATGGGAGTGGCTCTAGTTGCAACTCTTTTCTGCGATTGATCAGGATTGACAATTGGAAGGGTAACTGGAAGGTGGGTACTTCGGCTGCTTATATAGCTTACCAGGTATGGTTATCTCGGAACCGGATCATTTTCTCTGATGAGGTTGTTCCCCCTCTTAGGCTTATTCAGACTGCTTTGTCCCTCTCTACGGAGTACACTCTTCATCAAACTGTTCTTGGTTCTGACAACCCTGGAAGCTGGGGCTCCCCTGCTGCCTTGGCAGCGCATCGGCGGACGGTCTTTATCTTTTGGGAGCCCCCACCCCTAGGGTTTGTCAAAATCAACTTTGATGGGAGCGTCCGTGGTAGAGTTACTGGTTCGGGCTTTGTGATCCGTGGGGCGGATGGGTTGATGATAGCTGCGGGTGGCTTCGGCCTTCTTGATCTATCGGTCCCTTTAGTGGAGCTGTATGCGGCTTGGGCCGGTATCTCTTTTGCTATTCGCAGGCTGGGGAGCCGCAGAATGATCATTGAGGGAGATTTCACCTCTATTATTAGTTGGCTATGTCAGGACTCTGGGATCAGTGCTCTTCCACTTCTTGATCTGTGATATTCGGACTATGCTTTGTCAGGCTGAGATCATTCGGTCCGACATATCTATCGGGAAGCTAACTTAGCGGCCGACTGGGTAGCTATCCGGATGGCCTATCACTCTGATTCTTGGACTTGATCACTGGGTGACCCATGTCCTCTGATTTTTTTTTAAATTTTGTACTTTAAATATCGAGTTTGATTCATTTTAAAAGAATGTAATTATTCATTTGTAAATTTTCTTTTTTTTAAAGTACTCTCTTTAAATTGCTTTCCATGGCAGCTTCTATTTATTTAATGATCGGCAGTTTCTTTATAAGCAACAGTCTGACAAAGCTGTCCAATGGGCAGCCACAGCTATTGTCAGGCTCCTACGTCGTACATGCATAATTATATTGTTATGTTCTTTCCGAGGATTCCTTCTCCCTGTTTTTGTTTTCAAGAAAGTCTTCTTCTTGCGACAAAAACACTTCTTGATGAACGCGCTGATTTGGCCCCCTCTGCCGGGCCTGTTGTTCGTCGCGCCCCCTTCAACCTTACGTTTCTACGAGCAGGGGCTTGTTACACGAACGCTTTTCTTTGTTGAGGATCAATTCAACTTACTAAGTTTTTTTTTTTTTTTTTCAACTACATCAAATCGGCTATAAAAATCTATCTTTTTTTACTCTGCTTTATTTAAAATTAAATCACATTTAAATTATAAATAATTATATTTGTTTAAATTAAAGAGCACGGCATACAATTGAATTAATATTGATCAGTCCTTGCGACACTTACTATTTTTTTCTGAAAAAAACAGAGAATGAATTTTGTTTTTAGGCAAGACTAGGCGAAACTGATGATTAAGGATCCACGATGATGCTCTTGGGCTCATGCGGTCAGCGTAGAAGCTGACAGTTACCGATGCATAGAAGCTGGTTGGTGTAGCCCACTTCTTCCCCTTCTTCTTTCTCACATCTCATACATACAACCTCTCTGAAAGCAAATTATGTAAACTAAAAATATAATTTAATAAATATTTTTTAAAATACAATTTAATTATTTAAAAAAAATTGCTATTTATAAATATATGAACATTAAATCCTTCATTAATATATGATACCATGGTAGAAGAATTATCTAAAGAATAATTCTTAAGTTTTGATTTAACTAAATAACTGCTCTTAATTCAAATCAGATCTTTGTTAGCTCTGCAATAGAAACTGATGAGGTTGTTTACGGATGGCTAATGCAAAAAAAATTCTTTCTTTATGGTCTCTTATTGCTATAGTTGCTTCGAGTGCTTCAAAATGTGTTGAACCATCAAAGTTTATACCTTGCTACATCTTAGTTGCGAGGGTTAGAAAAAAAAAAAAATTTGTAGGAGGTTTCACACTATTGAGGAAGCTCTAGATTTCAGATGTACTATATAAACTAATTGTAAACACATTTGTGAATTTGTTGACTCGATAATACTTATTCTTACTTCCAAATCAGATTTAAAGCTTATCAGAAAAATATGCCTGATTTCTAATTGTGATGCCCCTCCCAATAGTCCCATATCGAAAAATTGGAAGTTGGTTGAGTGATTTATATGTAGTAAAGCAAGAAGGACAATGCACCAATTGGATCCCTTTTGGACTGTGGTGGCCCAAGTTAGTATGGGTCTTGTCGTTTTGCTTTCTTGTAACGAAACGGGTCCATGGATGTTGCGGGCCTAAGGCCCGGATCGTTACAATATGCTATCAGAACCATGCATCAGTCGGAAGTGCAGGATCTAAATGCCACACAGGGCAAAGTGCCACCTCTAGATCTCTGCCTGCCTGGTGATTGTCCCTAGCGATGAGGACGTCCCCTCTTTAAGGGGGGTTGTCCCTAGCGATGAGGACGTCCCCTCTTTAAGGAGGTAGATTGTGATGCCCCTTCCAATAGTCCCACATCAAAAAATTAGGAGTTGGTTTAGTGGTTTATATGTAGTAAAGCAAGAAAGGGCTGTGGTGGCCCAAGTTGGTGTGGGCCTTGTCCGTCTTGCTTTTTTATAACGGAATGGGTTCCGTATCTAAGTGTCATATAGGGCAAAGTGCTACATCCATGGGGATAGGAGCCACCTCTAGATCCCTGCCTGCCTGGTGGTTGTCCCTAGCGATGAGGACGTCCCCTCTTTAAGGGAGTAGATTGTGATGCCCCTCCCAATAGTCCCACATCGAAAAATTGAAAGTTGGTTGAGTGGTTTATATGTAATAAAGCAAGAAAGGGCTGTGGTGGCCCAAGTTGGTGCGGGCCTTATCCGTCTTGCTTTCTTGTAATGAAACGGGTTCTGGATCTATGTGCCACACAAGGCAAAGTGCTACATCCACTTGATCTGTGGGCCCCAGGCAATAAGCCCTCCTTAAAGATCCCACATCCGGTAGAGAAGAAAAGGGTGAGTGATATATGTAGTAAAGCATGAAGGATAAGGCACCAATTGGATCCCTTTTGGACTGTGGTGGCCCAAGTTGGTATGGACATTATCCGTCTTGCTTTCTTGTAATGGAACGAGTCTATGGGTGTGCGGGCCTAAGGCTCGGGTCGTTATAATATGGTATCAGAGCCATGCACCAGCCGGAAGTGCAAGATCTAAATGCCACACATGGCAAAGTGCTGCCTGTCTGGTGGTTGTCCCTAGCGACGAGGACGTCGCCTCTTTAAGGGGATAGATTGTGATGTCTCTTCCAATAATTCCACATCGAGAAATTGAGAGTTTTTTGAGTAGTTTATATATAGTAAAGTAGGAAGGATAAGGCACCAATTGGATCCCTTTTTGATACACCACCGTACATTTGGTACTCTAGACTGATCAACTTCTAATTGGAGTTTCTGCCAGCTGAATGAAAGATTAAGCTAAAGTTTACGCTGGATGGTAGACGATCACATGAGGGTTGGTGCGCATCATGAAGTTGTTGTTGCAACCTTTGATCCGAAGAATGGTTTAGAGACATTACACTAAAGCTGTATTCTCATGAGTAGTGTTTGGATGTTAAAAATTATTATAAAAATAAGAATATAATTTTTTTAGGAATAACTTATTCCTTTTATTATTTTATATTTCTGTTTGATTTAAAATATAGTATTTCATCTTATTTCAGTCTAATTAATACA
The DNA here is from genome assembly GCA_900491605.1 of Calamus simplicifolius. Lineage (NCBI taxonomy): Eukaryota > Viridiplantae > Streptophyta > Magnoliopsida > Arecales > Arecaceae > Calamus > Calamus simplicifolius. Next base: position 264,882 of record UESW01001460.1, read on the forward strand.
ATGTTATTCCAAATGGTGTTTCAAATTTTTAGGAATAGCTTATTTCTTTTATTATTTCATATTTCTGTTTGGTTTGAAACGGTTTGAAATAGGAAAGAATAAGAATTTCTATTACTAGTGTCTACGTTTCAAACTCAACAACATCATATCCATAAATCATGGCTACTTCTACACCGGCCGGCTCTCTTGGCCCTCAACCTTTTTTCTATGCTACCGGTTTAAGTCAATACCGTCAGAACTAGTATCATGTATCGACAATAAATATAAAATCAACGTTTTCAACCATTTAAGGCATTGGACTAAGTCACTCTTATCGATATCATATACATCCACATGCCGAAGATATATACTAACAAACCTCATGCCAATAGTCCATGTCTAATAACTTCACTTGTCAATGTACGTATTGGTTGGTTCCCATACTAGTGCTCAGCGTTTTAAACTCGATCACATCATATTCACAGACCAAGACTAATTCTACATCGACCTCTCTTGGCACTCAGTCCTTCTCCAGTACCATCGATTTAGGCTAATATTGTCAAAATTAGTACCATATATTAACAGTAAATCATCAATATTTGGTTCCATATAGGCATCTCTCGGCAACTTGCCCTTCTCTGATGCCACCACTACCATATTTAGTGAGTGGTCTATATACCTACATCATCACGCCATATATCTATCAAAGCCATTACCATGTCATACCTAAAATAATATATCTTAAATTAAAAGCCAAAATTATTTTTAATTAAAATAATATGCACAACTTATATATAATAACTTCACAAATAAACCATTGTACACAGTTAAAACACGCTACAAAATTTAAGAATAAATCTATGAAATATGCAGGCATGCAAAATATAAAACATATTGCTTAATAGTACGTGTAAAACTTCTATCTTGAATTATTAATCTAGTTAATCTCATTAATCCATCACTAATAATCTATAATTAAATATAAATAATTAATTAATTTACTAAATTCACTCCTAAAATTACAATTATGCCCTTGGCCCGCATATTGAATATTATCACTAAAAAATTAATTCCAGCAACTAATTCACTACTTGGGCCATATTTTGGGTTCTGGTTCACATAATTTGGGCTTATCTATTAGTCTGCTTCATTGTTTTTAAATGGATTGAGTCCTATGGTCTTAGGCCTAGCTAATTTGGTTAATTGGGTTTAGCACCGATTTCTCCATCTTAGACCAACTTGGTTCAGATCCAAGGTTCCAGCCCAGCCCATTAATATCTTGAGTTTTGAATGCTTCCCTAGGCTTGAGCCTAATCTACTTGAACCCAACAAGGTTCAGGTTCAGCCCAAAATGCTATTAGTTGCTACCTAAATGGGCTAGTATTCATTAAATTAAAACATGGGTTTGAACCCGTCACAATTAGCCCAGCCCATCCAACTATTTGATTCAACCCATTAGGCCGAAATAAGTTTAGCAGATAGGTTTTGGTCTAAACTCTAAAGGACTCCAAGCTAACTTGGATTGGCTTGATCCAATTTATGATTTCGTTGAAATTGGGTTTATTTGGGTTGAACTGGTTCTTGATTATCTTGAACCAGTTCAATCACTTAGTTGAACCAGTACATATATTAATTTATGATTATCGATCTTTGGATTCTCTCAATCAAGGGTCTACTCCCCTGCTCGTAGTCCCGTCGTCTTTTCCCTGCACAGCAACCCATTTTCCTGCAACGCCAACTTAAAACCGAACCCAACAAATGTCTTCATATATATATATATATATATATATATATATATATATATATATATAGGTTTTTTTTTTTTTTTTCCACATCAGATCTCATTGGCGTATGATCAGTATTTTGAAAATTGGATTGGACCGATCGATTCAACCGATCCAACCAAAAATCGATCATCAATCCGATCCATTTTATTATTGTTGCCGTCGGGATCCGTTCTTCGACTCGGGCGCAGTTGATCTCCAGGGGGGCGGACCTGCACACAAATCCTCACGCGGGAGGCATTGGGGGTGGCCCTCCGCGGAAGACCCTCCGATGCTCAAGTCAGTGGGAGAAAACCGGCGATCAATCAGAAAATGGGGAGGTGGATCTCTTCGGGGAGTCTCTCTAGGGGCAGCCGATCGGAAGCTCTAGGGGGTGAGAGCACCGACGAGCAGCTGGCGAGAACGGGAGAGTGAGAGTGAGGGTGTGAGCGCATGCGTACCTGAGGGAATCTGTGAACGTGATATTTATAGGCTGTCACCTGTATCTTGAGCGCCTTCTGGAAGGTTCAGAGGTTGTTAGGATACGGGAATGAATCGAATCGGGCCGTTGTGGGGCTGTTGAGATCCATATCTTGTCCGTTAGGGGATCGACGGCTAGGAGAGCTCCTTGATGGCTTGAGATCTGGTAGGTGTGTAGGTCTCGGGTAGCCTTGATAGGTTCTAGACCACTTCTCAACATGATTCCTTGTCTAGGGGTTGTTACAGTAGGCTTAGGCTCTCCCGCGTCAGGTTCCGCAGAGGTAAGTATTGGATCGTGGGTCGCTCAGTGGAGCCGGGCCATGGAGGGTCGGGGGAAACAAGCTACAAGAAGCTCGGGAGGGCCGAGCTATGGGAGCTCGGGAGATCCGAGCTATGGAAACTCGGGAGAGCCGAGCCATGGAAGCTCGGGGAAGACGAGCTATGGAAGCTCGGGAGGGCCGAGCTATAGGAGCTCGGGAGAGCCGAGCTATGGAAACTCGGGAGAGCCGAGCCATGGAGGCTCGGGGGAGCCGAGCTATGGAAGCTCGGGAAAGCCGAAGGGAGGAGGTCGGTCTTAGCCTCCTTGCACGGATATTAATGCAATGATGGTTTTACCCCCCAACACATGCCCTCCACTCCCTAGTTCGAAGCGTAGGTTCGGGCATAGGGAGTACAAGTCCAGGTGGCACGCTCTGGATGGGTGATTTGGCTTAGACAGCCCGTGCAATGATGCTCTAATTAATGCGGCAGGGTCATCATGCCTTCGTGGGTAAGGCTTCTCCAAGAGTGACGGTTGGGAATACGCCACGTTGCGAATCCTGATTAATACGGCGTTTGTCAAGGCAGTTCCGGACGCCTCGGGCGAGGCGCCTCGTCTTCTCAAGATGGCTTCCTTAGTGGGAAAGCAAAGCGGTAGCCGCTATATATATATATATATATATATATATATATATATATATATATATATATATGCAGTATTCTCTCGTTTTGTTTCTTGAAGAGTTTCGCCCTCCGCAACGCTCGCCATTTTGCCTGGTGCTTTTTTTCGACTAAGATGACGATGAGCCCCGGCGACGTAGCTTCGGAGATCGTTGCTGAGGATGTGGGAAGGATTCATCAGAGGTATGGCATGCCCCCAGATGTCATTCTGCGAGTGCCGGAGCCTGGACATAGGGTCTCGCGAGATCTGGAGTGCGGGGTCTTCGTTTATAAAGACAGCTTGAAGGCAGGCTTCCGTTTTCCTCTCCACTCCTTGGTGAAGGAAATCATGACTCACTATAACATCTGTCCGGTGATGGTGGCCCCAAACAGCTGGCGGAGCATCATCGGATTTATCTCAATGTGCCACCAAATTCGGATTGCCGCCACTCTCCCTCTTTTCCGTGCTTGTTATCATCTGATACCCGGGAGGAAATCAGAGTGGCCCTACATCGGTCCTCGGAGGTCCTTTAACGTGATTGTGGATAAGCCGTCCTCTATAAAGGGATGGAAGAGTCGGTTCGTCATCGCCGAGGGAAACATTGGTTCCGACTTCCCTCGGAAATGGGGAAACTTTGTTAGGGATGCGGAAACGCATCCAGTTTTGTCAGAGCAGGAGGAGAGAGATTTGGATGTCCTTCGCAATGGCCAAGTGTTCTCGGCCAACAATCTGTATCGGAGGGGCCCTCTTCGCCGCCGGGCTTAGCCCCTGGACCCGCAAGGTGAGTCCTCCCTTTACTTTCTCCGCTGCGTGTTGCCCCGACGAACGTGTTTGGATTTACTCGCATATGTTCCATTCTTACAGCCAAGAGGTCAGCATTGTCGAGCCTCGTCAAGAGGAAGAGAGGTAAGCGCCCAGGGGAGAGCAGCGGCGTGGATAGTGGTAGGCCCGAGAAAAGGGCTCACACCTCCTTAAGGAGCTCGCCGGACGCCGGAGCGGCCATGATAGGAGCGCTGGGGCGGAGGAGGATCCAGGGAGGACAGCTACGATCCCTTGTCCTCCTGTATTGGAAATATCGGATAGTTCAGATGAGGCTCCGTTGGCTCGTTCGGCCGTGTCCCCTATGAAAGAGGAACCGGCGACGGATCCGGCGAAAGCGGTCATTTCTGGGGGGCCTTCCGCCTCCGCGGGGCTACTACCGACTCCAGTGGGGGAGCAAGGGAGAGAGGCCGCTGGTGGAGAGGTTTGGGAGGAGTTTGGGGGTAGTGATGCTGGATCGCCCGTAGCGGGTCAAGAAACAGGCCAGACAGAGGCCTCGGGAGAGCCTGCGGAGGAGACGCAGGTGATCATTACCGGAAAAGACGGGTCGGAAGAAGAAGCACAGCAAGGTGAGAGTCAGCAATGGGGGCCCCTTCGAAAAGGATTTTGGGGAGGCTGGCGCTTGGGCTGGCCGAATTGTCCGAAGAAGCCCAAGCCAAGGCTCTGATAGAAGAGGCTGGGAGGTTGAAGCCTCTCAGACGGAGGTCGCCCGGGTTGGTCCCTCGGGCGGAGATGGCCAGCCCAGTGGCTCGAACACTGGTGTTGAGGAGGCGTTTTCTGCCTTGATGAGGTCGGCCTTGTACCCGGGCACGGATCCTTCGGCGGACAAGTTCACGGATCTAGAGTTGGTCGAAGCCGCATTTGGGCAACAGGGAGCGGCCGAAAGTATCCACCTTCTCCCCGATATTGACAATCCGACCCTCATGAAGATGATGCGGGCCTATGCCTCTCGGGTGAGTTACCACTCTTGGGCGGCAGATGCTTTCTGATTGACCTAATCGCGAATTTTTACTCATCTTTTGTCCCGCAGAGTGTCCTGCTCTCTCGGGCGATGTGCTGGCATCTGAGTTTGGCGACGGGGGCCAGCATTCAGGCCAGGAGAGACAGCGCCGAACTCCGATCGCGAGTGAAGGTGTCTGAGAAGTTCGAGGAACTTATGGCCATTAGCAACAGAGGTTTGGAGGGGATGAAGGCGTCATATCAGGCCGCCCTGGCCGAAGTGTCCAAGCAAAAGCGTAAAGTGGAGGAGTTACAGGGGCTCCTAGCAAAGAACAACGACGCGTGCTTGGAGCTGGCTTGAGTTAAATCGAAACATTCTGAAGAAGTGGCGGCGATGCGGCAGGAACGTAATGAGAGTTTAGGCCGACTGGGGAAGGAGGCTGCCGACGAGAAAAAGCGCATGACCAGAATGCTCAGTGAAATGGAGGAGAGGCTGAAGCGGCGCGATGACAAAATCACCGACTTGAGGGCCGGCGCTAAATGGCACCAAGGGATGATAGCTCGAGTGAACAACGAGCTATCCCAAGCCCGGGAGAGGTCGAAGCCAAGCAGTCGAGGATTAATGCTCTCCAGGAGAGGGTCGAGTTGGTTGGAGCTGATAGAACAAGGGCCAGGAGTGAGGCCGAGGAACTGACCAAAAGGTTGGCCAAACAAGAGGAGGAGGTACGATCTCATCCCCCCCCTTTTTAATTTCTTTTGTTGGTCTCTTGTAATGCCGACTGATTTCGGTTTTGCAGATGGCAAAGTTAAGGTTGGAGAATCGGGCTTTCCAAGTGAGCTCGTGTCTAGCCGCAGTAGGAGCTCAGAGCTTGAGGCGCGGGCCGGCGAGTTCGAGGAGCAAAACCGTTATTCTGCGGGCTCAAGCTGCGGAGGCTAAGAGGCAAGTTGCCGAGGCTAAGGTGCATCTTGCCATACTCAAGGGGGAACAGGACGCGATCGGCGACGCCTTCCAACTTGGAATGGAAGAGTGCAAAGACAAGATATCCAGTGAGCACCCGGAATGGATCTTTCTTTTCTTGATGCCGAAGCTCTTGATGCCAGCGACTCTGGAGGGGAAGAGGAGGACGAGTACATTGACGCCTCCGATACTGGTCCTGGCGCCGTCCCAGGTCCCAGCGAGGCCGCAGTTTCTGGAGGGCATTCGCAGACCATCGCCCCGGAGGCTAGGACATTTGAGAAGGGTGAATCAAGCTATGCCTCTGCAGATGTAGTTGGGGATCCTTCTGGAACGAACGTGGCCTCAGACCCTTAAAAATTATTTCAAAATTTTGTTTTCCGGGTTGTAGCTCTGCTTGACGTCTTTCAATGAATGGACTTTCTACCTCTATTTGAATGTTTTTCTTTGGACGGTCCTTCGCTCCAAATTTCGCCTCAATCGCGAGCGACTCATGGCTTGTTGACGCTCTTTGGTCATCTTTATTTCGGGATTGAGGAATACATCGGCCCAAGGCGGGGCGATAGCCTTGATCGATGAACCGAAAGACGATCAGGTTCGGTTCGCGTTCGGACGGTGCAATAGTTTAATTAAGACTTGAGGAGCGAAGTAGGTCAGTTAAGGCCGACTGGTAGGGTAGATCGGCTAGGACCGATAGACGATATAAGTCGGCTAAGGCCGACGATAAAGTGGGTCGGCTGGGGCCGACGATAAAGTGGGTCGGCTAGGGCCGACATACGAGGGGGGTTACCGAAGCATTCTTCGTTTCCTCTCGCCACTTCCTTCCTTTTTCGATGAATGAAAGAAGGGTTTACGTAGCCTTCGCGCTCATTTTTGCTTTGAGATGCTCAATTTTGTCGCACAAGTTCTTTGAGTGATCAACTTCGTCAGGGAGCGATCGGCGGATAGTCGGTTTTCATGCTTTTTGCTGTGCTGCCAACGCCCTGCCATTTTGCAGAGAAATTGGTTTTTATTTCACCGAAATTGATGATACGGCCCTGTAGGAGGCGAAAAGCTGTTCTGGTGCTTTCCGGAAGGTTTTTAAGGTGTTGCTCTTTTCCATGCGGGTCGTTTTGACGTACGGCGCACGCACTCATTTTTCATTGGAGGATATTACTTTCGTAGGACGATCTGCCAGTTTCGTAAGGTCAGTGGGCGATTCTCTGCATTTAATGATCGTGATTCGGGATCAAGAGGAAATCTTTGCATGCGTCACAGTAGGCAGTGGGCTCGGCGCGCAATGGGGCATTGCTTTCATCCTGGGAGGCCACGTGGAGGCATGGGCCAGGTGTTTCGAATCTCGGGGCTTATGGCCTTGGTAATTGTTCCCGGTTCATTTTTGCCTATAAAAAGGGGAATAGAGGGGTCGTGTTAGGTCATCCCCAAAGTTTCTTTCCCATTAGAGTTTCCACCATGCTTGTTTCTCTGCTGTCACGAGTGGGAGGGCCGAGCTTTCCTTTATAAGCCCTTCACCTCCGAACAGCTGGGGTGATGAAGGAGATGCTGGAGAACGGCTCGCCTTTAGGGGATGAGTCCGAAGATCATATGGAGAGCGCACAGGAGGGGCGCAGAGATCACACGGAGAGCGCACATATGCGCTTCCAGTGTGACCTTTGTGGTTCCCGCTTGGGGACGTATGGTAGGGAGTGTATGCGGGCTCCCCATGGTTTGAGTGAATTTCGCCTCCTCCCCCGATTTGGATTCCTGGGCTCGCCCGCCTAGGGAATCTTTCACCACATGGGGAGGGGGTGAAAATGCGCCGCCCGACACCTTGTCCTTGAGCCTTGGCGAGGTAGGGGCGGTACTCACTCGGTTTGGGAGAGCGTTCCGGCGCCAGGGCCGTGGGTTTCCTACATACTCTCCGAGGGGCCTTTCGGTTGGGTGGTTTGGGACAATATCCCGTCCACCCTTTCCGATCGCCCTGATATCTCGGTTGGGTCACCGAGATATCATTATTAACCGAAGCTGGCCGCAACTATTGGTCCAAGTTGCCCGTCTATTATCGGCGCGAGCTGACTGTTCATGGCTTATCCAGTTCGTCGGTCGGGACGCCGAAGCATCATAGTCGCCCAGGTCTGCTTTGGAGCAGTTGCCCGAGTTTTGTACTTATCTTTATTTATGCATTTCAATGCTCTTGTAACGCCTCTCAGGCATTTGTAATTGATTTTGATGGCAATGAAATAAAGAGAGTTTTGTTCTGTTTCTCAATCTTCATTTCTCCTGTGCAATTTGTTGTTGCTGGACATGGGGTTCATGGCGTTCGGTTTTAGGTGAGGATCTCGCGCCGTCCGAACTAATCGGGGCTTGCAAGCTGCCCTGGTCCAAACGGAGGATAGAGATTGTTCGGTAGAATACGCTCCTTATCTTGGTTAGAAGCTCGGAGTTTTATGCCTTGTCCCTATTGGAAACCGAATGTTTATGGCTCGGCCCTGCCGAGGTTTGGAGAATTAGCCACTTGGCCCTGCCAAGGTTCGAAGAGTTTGTTGCTCGGTCCTGCCGAGGTACGGAGAACTCATTGCTCGGCCCAGCCAAGGTTCGGAGAACTTGTTACTTGGCCCTGCCAAGGTTCGAAGAATCTGTTGCTCGGCCCTGCTGAGGTTCGAAGAACATGTTACTTGAGACTGCCAAGGTTCGGAGAATCTGTAGCTTGGCCTGCCGAGGTTCGGAGAACTTGTTGCTCGGCCCTGCCGAGGTTCGGAGAACTTGTTACTTGGCCCTGCCAAGGTTCGGAGAATTAGGGGCTCGGAGAAGCGACTTTGTTGCCACTATGAGCCGTAGTGTTAGGTCCCTGCGGTTTTTGGTGAGGGGCGTCAGGGTGGTACATGGCCACGCTCTTCATTTATGACGTTATCCCTCCCGAGGGGACGAGTCACTGCCAGGTGCTGGATTTCTTCCTTTTTGTGCTTCCCGAAAAGCTTTAAAAGAGCTTGGGGAAGTGTCGGGAGCATTCATTACGGGGGGCCGGCAGATCGGGAAATACTCAGTTCAGGGGGGTTCCCGAACAGTCCGTCCGTGCTTACCGATCCCACTCGGGATGGGGCACGGTCCTCCGGATTCCACAGGCGCTAATTAAAGCAATGACACGGTGAGTTCTCATAGGTCGGTGGCTATGGCGCGACCGATCGAGATACTCGCCTGGCAAGTATAAATATGACCGAGGGGTGTTGGTCTTAGCCATCCCTTGGTTTAAGTCTCAAAACAGTTTTTGGCCATGGCCTTTCAAGGAGGGCAATCGTCCGAGGAACTACGTGCGTCGATCAATGGCCTGCCACACCCGCCGAGGGGCAATCCCATGATTATCGTCGATGGGCTGGGCCTGGCGTCGACCCTCGCGAGCAACAGCGGCTCGTGAGGGTCGTTGAGGAGTATGTGGACGTCTCTACGAGGGAGGCGGAGGCCCTGCGCCGGGTGGCGGACCGGCAGAGGTAAGAGATCGTGTCGCTCCGCCAGCAGGTTGCTGATCTTACCGAGCGCCTGGAGGACCTGCTGGCATCTGGGAGCGACACTGAACCCTAGTTAGGGCCTCTTGCTTTTTTCTTTTTGTTTTTGTTTCTTCTGTTTCTTCTTGTACTTTCCTTCTTTAATCAATGAAAAAGGCCCTCTTTGGATAATCTTTTCATTTCACGAGTTTTTAGCTCTAAGAAATGCCACTCGTATAATAGTTGGGGAGCCTGGGTGGCTCTACTGGCTCACGCGCTGAGTCATGGCTTGTTTGAGATAGGCGCTTTGTTCGGCAAGTTATAGGGGCGTTGCCCAAAGACTTTAGTAGCAAAGGGGGAGTTTCCCGGCTTTGCCTGGGATTCGTGGCCGGTCACATAGGGCTTGTTGAACCCTTTAGGGGTTTCCGGAAGCACATTTTTTGTGCGTGTTGACGGTTTTCGCTCAGTGTGCCTTTTTTCAAACCGGCCGAAGTTCTGGGAACTATTCGGAAGTCCTTCGGCTGTAATCGTGGTCCACGTACTTCGGTTTTCCACCGAGATTTTAGCTCGAAGAATTTTTACCTGGCCCTACCAAGGTTCGGAGAATCTGTAGCTCGGCCCTGCCGAGGTTCGGAGAACTTGTTGCTCGGCCCTGCCAAGGTTTGGAGAATTTTTTGCTCGGCCCAGCCGAGGTTCGGAGAATTTGTTGCTCGGCCTAGCTGAGGTTCGGAGAATTTTTACTTGGCCCTGCCAAGGTTCGGAGAATTTGTTGCTCGGCCCAGCCGAGGTTCGGAGAATTTTTACTTGGCCCTGCCAAGGTTCGGAGAATTTGTTGCTCGGCCCAGCCGAGGTTCGGAGAATTTTTACTTGGCCCTGCCAAGGTTCGGAGAATTTGTTGCTCGGCCCAACCGAGGTTCGAAGAATTTTTACTTGGCCCTACCAAGGTTCGGAGACTTTGTTGCTCGCCCAGCCGAGGTTCGGAGAATTTGTTGCTCGGCCCAGCCGAGGTTCGAAGAATTTTTTACTTGGCCCTGCCAAGGTTCGGAGACTTTGTTGCTCGGCCCAGCCGAGGTTCGGAGAATTTTTACTTGGCCCTGCCAAGGTTCGGAGAATTTGTTGCTCGGCCCAGCCGAGGTTCGGAGAATTTTTACTTGGCCTTGCCAAGGTTCGGAGACTTTGTTGCTCGGCCCAGCCGAGGTTCGAAGAATTTTTACTTGGCCCTGCCAAGGTTTGGAGACTTTGTTGCTCGGCCCAAGGTTCAGAGAATTTGTTGGTCGGCCCAGCCGAGGTTCGGAGAATTTTTTACTTGGCCCTGCCAAGGTTCGAAGAATTTGTTGCTCGGCCCAGCCGAGGTTCGGAGAATTTTTCTTGGCCCTGCCAAGGTTCGGAGAGTTCCTGTTCAGACAGGTAGCTCGGTCGTGCCAAGGATTGGTAAGCAGCATCTGTTTCTTTTCGCATCTTTGGCAATGTAGTGCATAATGATTTATGTTGCGAATTATGAAAAATGCATCGACAGAAAGGTATAATGAGGCATATGAAAATGAACTTAGAGAGGACACACCCTATTGATAATACTTACGGAGATTGTCCGAGTTCCACGTCCGGGGGATGGATTTCCCATCTAATCTTGCAGCTTGTAGGTTCCCGGTCCAATGATCTCCGCACTTGGTATGGGCCTTCCCAGTTTGGCGCCAGCTTTCCTTGTTCCAGCGGTTTGGAAACAGAGGCCTTTCGGAGGACAAGGTCGCCAGGCAGGAAGGCTTTCCCTTTGACTCTGGAGGCGTGGTAACGGGCCACCCTTTGTTGATATGCAGCCACTCTGATCCGGGCCTTCTCTCTGATCTCCTCCACCAAGTCGAGGTTGGTGCGGAGCTGTTCATTGCTAGCTTCTCTGAGTAGCTTTCCACCCGCAATGATGGGAGGCCTATTTCCACAGGGATAACGGCCTCCGTGCCGAAAGCCATCCGGAAAGGGGTTTCACCTGTCGGATTCTCGGGGTGGTGCGGTAGGCCCATAGAACATGATGCAGCTCATCCGCCCACCTGCCTTGGGCTCTGGAAAGGCGAGCTTTGATTCCCTGAAGGAGGGTCCTGTTGTCACTTCGGCTGCTCCGTTGGCTTGTGGGTGCCGACCGAGGTGAGGTGATGACGGATTCCATGCTCCTCACAGAACTGGCGAAACTTAGAATTGTCGAACTGCTTACCGTTATCGGTGATTATAGCATGCGGGAGGCCGAACCGGCAATGATGGACCTCCATACAAAATCTCTGGCCTGTGCTTCGGTTATCTGTGCAACTGCTTCCGCCTCGACCCATTTAGTGAAGTAGTCAATGGCGACAAATAAGAATTTCCGCTGCCCCGTGGCAAGCGGGAATGGGCCGAGGATGTCCATCCCCCATTTGGCGAAGGGCCAAGCGGAGGATATGGAAACTAGTCCGGCGGAGGGAGCCTTTGGATGCTTGAGTGCCTCTGGCATGGGTCGCAGGCTCGGACTAGATCGTCTGCATCCTTCTGCATGGTCGGCCAGTAGTAGCCTTGTCGCAGCACCTTGTGGCATAGGGACCGGCTTCCCAGATGGTTGCCGCAAATCCCTTCATGTACTTCGCGTAGAGCATAATCTGCTTCGGACGGGCGAAGGCATCTGAGCAGCGGCATAGAAAGGATCGTTTGTAAAGCTGGTTGTCGATCAGCACGTAATGGGTGGCCTGTAGCTTCAGCTTTCTAGCCTCTCTTCGGTCGGGTGGAAGCGACCCTTCTTTGAGATATTTAAGAATAGGGTCGAACCATGATGGTTCAACTTCACCTGCATTATTCGGTCGGCTTCCGCGATGCTGGGCTTCTCTAGGGTCTCCAGGTGGAACTTTTGTTCGGTGTCCATTGATTCCACGGTCGCCAATCGGGAGAGTAGGTCGGCGTGGGCATTCTCGATTTGGGAATCTGAATGATCTCAAATTCGGTAAAATGGGGAAGCAGGCTCCGCACCTCTTGAAGATATCGAACCATGTTCGGTTCCTGGGCTTCAAACTCTCCCCGCACGTGACCGGCCACCAGCTGAGAGTCGGTGAAGGCGTTAAGCTTCTCCGCCTTCAGATTACGGGCGATTCGGAGGCCGCTAACAGGGCTTCGTACTCGGCTTCGTTGTTGGAGGCCGGAAAGAGAACCGGACGCCATATTCGAAGGTTACCCCCTTCGGACTGGTGAGAACTGGCCCGCACCAGAGCGATGGGCATTAGATGACCCGTCAACATGGAGGAGCCACGGCTCCAGATTTTGGTTCTTCGAGGGAGTCTGGGGTAGAACGTCCTCGGGATGGTACACTCGAGGAGGAAGTCGGCTAGCACCTGAGCTTTGATGCTGGGCGAGGCTGGAAGTGTATGTCATGCTCGCTCAACTCGACGGCCCACTTGGTCATTCTTCCCGACGTTTCGGGACGGTGGACTACGCCCTGATGGGTTGGTCGGTCAGGACCATCACAGAATGTGCTTGGAAGTACGGTCGCAGCTTCCAAACTGAGGTGATTAAGGCCAACACCATCTTCTCAATTCTGCTGTACCTTGTCTCCGCATCGCGGAGTAGCTTGCTGACATAGTAGATCGGCTTCTGGACTTTGCCTTCTTCCCTGACCAGCACCGAACAGACGGCACCCTCTGAAATAGCCAGGTACAAAAATAGGGTCTCGCCCGGGGCTGGACTACTGAGGAGTGGGGGCGAGCCGAGGTATTTCTTAAGATCTTGAAACGATCTTTGACATTCAGGAGTCCACTGAAAATTCTTAGCCGACCGGAGGGTTTTGAAGAAGGGGAGGCATCTCTCGGCTGACCGCGCCACAAAGCGGTTAAGAGCCGCTATCCTCCCAGTTAGGCGCTGGACCTCTTTAACAGATGCCGGGGGCGCCATTTGTTGGAGAGCTTGAATCTTCTGGGGGTTATCTTCGATACCTCGCTGGGAGACCATGAAGCCGAGAAACTTCCCGGAGTTAACGCCGAAGGCGCATTTGGTCGGATTGAGTCTCATCCCATACTTGCGCAGTGTTGCAAAGCTCTCTGAGAGGTCATCGACATGCCGCGACGCTTCTTTGCTTTTGACCAGCATATCGTCTACGTACACCTCCATATTCCGGCCGATTTGCTCCTTGAATACTTTGTTAACCAGCCTCTGGTAGGTTGCACCTGCATTTTTAAGACCAAAAGGCATGACGCGGTAACAGTAAGTACCTCGGTCGGTTATGAAGGCGGTTTTTCTTCATCTTCAGGGGCCATTCGGATCTGATTGTAGCCTGAATAGGTGTCCATGAATGACAGCATCTGGTGACCTGAGGTGGCATCCACAAGCTGGTCGATCCGAGGAAGGGGGAAGCTATCCTTCGGGCAGGCTTTGTTGAGGTCGGTGAAGTCGATGCAGATCCTCCATTTGCCGTTCGACTTCTTCACCATGACGACGTTTGATAGCCAGCTCAGATAATTTACCTCCCGGACGAAATTTGCCTTGATGAGTTTATCTACCTCTTCCTCAATGGCCTTTTGTCGTTCCGGGGCGAAGCTCCTCTTCTTCTGCTTGACGAGCCTGTGCATCTCGTCCACGTTGAGACGATGGACGAGAACCTCGGGGCTGATCCCTGGCATGTCAGAGGTGGACCAGGCGAAGATGTCAGCGTTGCTTCGGACGAACCTAATCAATCTGTGCCGAGACTCTCCTTTGAGCAGCGACCCAATTTTTATGGTTCGGTCAGGATGAGCCTCATCCAATGGTATCTCCTCCAATTCCTCAGCCGGTTCTCCTCGCTGTTCGGCGAAGTCCTCATGAGCGTCTAGCCCATCAACTTCCGGCATTCTAGACTGAAGGCTTGTAACGAAGCACTGCTGAGCCATGGCTTGACTTCCTCGAACAACTCCAACTCCTCGCTCGGTGGGAAATTTCATGGACAGATGCGGGATGGAGACAACTGCCTTGAGGGACATCAGGCCGGGCCTACCGAATATTGCGTTGTATGGAGATCTGAGGTCGGTTACTAGGAAGTCTGTCTGGATAATGGCTACAAGGGGCCAGGTTCCCGCGCGGACCGTCAGGGTGACGACCCTTTCCGAGATGATGACGTCGCCTGTGAATCCCACCAGGGTGGAATCCATGGCTCGCAGGTTTTCCATAAGTAATTTCATCCTGGCAAACACACTGAGGTACAAAACATTCACCGAACTTCCACTATCAATAAGGATTCGGCTTACATCATAGTTATTTAAATTGAGGGATACAACTAGTGCGTCATCATGAGGGAGCTGTATCCCTTGGAGATCATCGTCGGAGAAGGAGAGCTCGCCCGTCCGTGCCTTCTTCGGCGCCGATCCTTCACCGTCGCCCCTGGGGCTCGACCCGCCGGCCTCTTCGATCGTGTTAATGTGGCCGATCACGGGCGGATTCGGTGGAGGAGGAGGTTGTTGAAGTTCAGGCTGGCGGTCACCTCCTTGTTGTGGCTCGGGCGCCCTCCTGAATTGATTCAATCGTCCCCGTTGGATCAGCCTCTCGATTTCATTTTCAGCTGCCAGCATTCTTCAGTGTCATGGCCGTGCTCCCTGTGGTAGCGACAGTACTTGGTGGGATCTCTTCGGGTCGGGTTCCCTCGGAGAGGCACTGGCCGGGGGAGCTGGCGTTCTATTTCATGAGGATTTGCGCTCGGGGCACGGTTAGCGAAGTGTAGTGATCGAATCGCCTGGGGGGCTCCGGGAACGATTCCTTGGCGGCAGCGGGGGAACTCTTTGGTGGCGAGGCGGACTTGGCCGATGGGCGGGACGGTGCCTGTCGGGACCTTTGGGCTCCTTCTTCTTTGCCTGCTCGGCACGGGCAACTCTCCGTGATTCTTCGACCCTAGCGTATTTGTCCGCTAGGGCCATCATATCAGAGAGACAAGGGGGTAGCTGACTTCCATAGCCAGATAGAAGTCGCTCTCCTTTGAGACTCCCCCTGCCAAGGCGGACATAGCCACCTCATGATTAAGGTGGTCCACCTCTAACATGGCCTTATTAAAACGACCAAGATAATTTTCAAGGACTCCCCCTCTCTGCTTAACTTGGAAAGGGAATCAGATCTTCATCGGTGGCGGCGACTGCTGACGAACTGGCTAATAAAAAGGCGGCTCAGCTCATCAAATGAATCGATGGAACCTGGCTTTAAGGCATTGAACCAGGTTCGGGCAGATCCTCTGAGGGTGGAGGGAAGGCGCGGTAGAGGACCGCGTCGGATGCTCCATGGAACATCATTATTGACCAGAAGCTGCTAAGATGGTCGTCCAGGTCAGAAGAGCCGTGGTAAGGTTCGACGGCTGGTAGCTTGACATGGGAGGGGATCACTTCCTCCATAATCCCTTTGGAGAAAGGGATGCCCTACTCCGCCTTGGGCTGAGGCGGATGGGCCTGCTTGGCAGCGTCCAGCTCCTGACGCATCTCCTGGATATGCCGACAGATCTCCTCTTCAGCGGTCAGAGGAGGAGCTGGACGAGAGGATCGCCGGGACGACATCGAATCATGGTGGGAGGTCACTGGGGAGAGGGACCGGGCTCGCCGAGATCTGGGAGGATCTGTGTCGTAACCACCTCGCGAGACTGGTTTGTCCCCTTTAGGTCGATGTGGGGGGTCCGTGGATTTGTGCGAACTGGGGGAGGAAGTTGCTGGCGAAGAAGGAATCGCGGCCTCCTTATGAAGGTGCGAAGCGGGAGGAGCCGCAAGGCGTTCCTGGACCAGGTGAGTCAGGATCTGAACTTGCTGGACCAGCGAGGCAAACTGGTCCTGGGTCACCGGGATGGCAGGCGGTGACGGGGTTTCGATTGGTGGTGGTTGCGGTGCTACACCGCTCATTAGGTCAGGCCTCTGGGAAGCGGCCTGATCTTGGGCTTCAGAGGTTGCTCTTCTCCGATTGGCCATTGGAGAGGTTCTACTCCGGACCGAGATCCTTATCTCCTTTCTTTAAGTTTTAATGGGACTTGAAGCCCTTCCTCTAGCGCCAATCTGTTGCCGCCGGGATCCGTCCTCCGACTCGGGCGCAGTTGATCTCCAAGGGGGCGGACCTGCACACAAGTCTTCGCGCGGGAGGCGTTGGGGGTGGCCCTCCGCGGAAGACCCTCCGACGCTCAAGTCAGTGGGAGAAAACCGGCGATCAATCAGAAAATGGGGAGGTGGATCTCTTCGGGGAGTCTCTCTAGGGGCGGCCGATCGGAAGCTCTAGGGGATGAGAGCACCGACGAGCAGCTGGCGAGAGCGGGAGAGTGAGAGTGAGGGTGTGAGCGCATACGTACCTGAGGAAATCTGTGAACGTGATATTTATAGGCTGTCACCTGGATCTTGAGCGCCTTCTGGAAGGTTCAGAGGTTGTTAGGATACGGGAATAAATCGAATCGGGCCGTTGTGGGGCTGTTGAGATCCATATCTTGTCCGTTAGGGGATCGACGACTAGGAGAGCTCCTTGATGGCTTGAGATCTGGTAGGTGTGTAGGTCTCGGGTAGCCTTAATAGGTTCTAGACCACTTCTCAACATGATTCCTTGTCTAGGGGTTGTTACAGTAGGCTTAGGCTCTCCCGCGTCAGGTTCCGCGGAGGTGATTATTGGATCGTGGGTCGCCGGACCATGGAGGGTCGGGGGAAACGAGCTACAGGAAGCTCGGGAGGGCCGAGCTATGGGAGCTCGGGAGATCCGAGCTATGGAAACTCGGGAAAGCTGAGCCATGGAAGCTCGGGGAAGACGAGCTATGGAAGCTCGGGAGGGCCGAGCTATGGGAGCTCGGGAGAGCCGAGCTATGGAAACTCGGGAGAGCCGAGCCATGGAGGCTCGGAGGAGCCGAGCTATGGAAGCTCGGGAGAGCCGAAGGGAGGAGGTCGGTCTTAGCCTCCTTGCACGGATATTAATGCAATAACGATTTTACCTCCAATAATTATTAAAGTTAATTTTTATATAATCTAATAAAAATTAAAAAAAAATTATTGAACCGATTAAATTTTAATTGATCCAATTCAATTTTTACATTTTTTTAATTTTTTATTTAAATTATATTTATATTTTATTATTTATATTATTAAATTAAAATTTAATTATAATATTATTTGATCCGATCAAACAGGTTCATTCGATCGAATTAATTGACTTGCAACGATCCTGTCCAGTTTTCAAAACAACAACATAAGAGCTAAACTTAATAGCCCAAGAGCCTATGGTCAACCAAATCGAGTTTGTTCCGAGTAGATGTTGTAGGTGACGCTACCGTGCTGCCTTTATACTTTGGACGGAAAGTTGAGAAGAGCTTAAGTCATGCATCTTGTAAGCAACTTTGACCATAAAATTGCCAATAATTCTCACCCCGTCTCCACGCCTCTTTTTATCTCCACGCCTCTTTATAAGTCATTGGCAATGGTGGCGACATCCATAGCCAGCCCTCCCCCAACCATCCTCTCTTTGACACGCCGCTTTTGTCAAGAGAGACTCCCAATTAAAAACTTTTTAGACTCTCATTCGATCATTGATAGATTTAATCCATATATCATTCAAACTTAATTTGGATTGGTCAAAAAACTAGCCCAACCGAACTGAAACTAATCTAACATGACCCATAAACTTAAATTATATAAATTTATTTTTCTTCACTTTGATTATCTTTATCGATTTATTGAATAAACTCTTGTTTAGTTTAATTCTTTTTCTTTATTTAACAACCACCTATTTCTCATCCAATTTCACTTAATTTTATATAAATATTTATATTTAATTATTGATTTTATATATTTTTATTTATAATACCTCTAAGTATATCAATATATTTTTTAATTATTGGGTCAAATTAAAGTTTTTGAATGTAACAAATTTGAGTTGATTTTTTTAAATATTATTTAAATTTTTAATAATTATATTTAATTATTAATTATTATATTTTTTGTTATCAATAATTGCTAGATGCTTGACTTAACATAAATTCAATCTAGTTTAATCTTGAATATTTTAGATTGGATTTAGATATCATTTGATTTTGAATTAGCTCTTTGGTGAAGAAAGACTTTTCCATCAAGAATTCTTTTCATGGGCTCATCCTAACTTAATTTAATTAATAGCTTAAATATAAATTTAAAATTATGACTTAAATATGAAATTGGATTGGATTAAGGTCAGGCATGATTCTAATCCGATCCAATCAAACCTCACTCCATTCAATCGTAGCCCTAATTTTTAGAAAAGTAAAAAAAAATATTAAATTTTTTGCAAATTATATCAAACTCTTATAAAAGAATTTTTTATTTTTCATTTTAAAACTATTTTTTATTTTTTTTAAAGCAATGGTATACGGGACCTTTAGGGCAGTGAATGAGAGGCTGCGTCAACAACCAAAGGGTCTTCATTCAAGCTGTTGGATTTGTCGCACTTGGACGAGATTTAGGTGGAGAGCTCGAGGCAACAACCTTGACCTGAACGAATCAAGAGAAAATATTTAAATAAAAGTAGGGGTAATTTTATCCTTAAATTATAATAATTCAGTTAAATGCTGAAAAAATTAATGTTGAAATGAAGTGCTTAAAAAATTAAAATATGTTTAAATCAATCAAATCCAAATTCATCCTGCAAACAATAGATTTATAAGTAAAAAGGAAATAAGCTTGTATAAAATATAGGTAAAACAATATGCTTCCACTCCATTCATTTTTCTTCATAAATTTTGGATTGTTATAGTTTAACTTAGTCTTTTATATTTTAAGTACATTATATTTTAATATTTTATTTATGGGATGGTGCATTAATTATGCCGTTAATTTTAATTGATTTGTCGATGTAAATAGTTAGATAGCGTATGATTCTCAAAAAGCTATATATGGATAAGTGTACATGATAGCATTTATTTAGAGGATAGCTGAAGGGATAATCACTTTTTTTTAATAATAGCTTTGCCATCAAGGGACAGCTCTAGTTATTTTTTGTTTGAAATAAGGAATAAGAGGGAATATCCCCTAGATATCCTCTCTTATCCTCAAAAGCTATAACTACAGAGAATAACTCTGAAAAAGTTTAACCATAGTGGATAACCCATGGGTTATTCCATGAACTTATTGCATAGGGACTCCAGTAATAACTAGAGCTATCCCTTGATGGCAAAGTTATTATTTAAAAAAGTAGTTATCCCTTCAGCTATCCCTCAGATAAATGCTATCCTATACACTTATCCAGGAATAGCTTTTTGGGATCAAACACTACTAAAAAAGGAATAAGTTTAGAGAATATTCCATAGTTAAACATATATTATTTTTTCTGATTAATTTTTTTTTAGAGTTATTTTCTATAATTACAACTTTTAGGTAATGTTTGATTCATAAAAAGCTATCCCTGGATAAGTGTACATGATAGCATTTATCCAGGGAATAGCTGAGGGAATAAGCATATTTTTAAAATTATAATTTTGCCATCAAGGGATAACTCTAGTTATTCCTGGGTTTCCTAGGGAATAAGTTCAGGGATAACCCATGTTTAAAATTAAACATGGGTTATTTTCTCTGGTTAAACTTTTTCAGAAATATCCCCCATAGTTATAACTTTTAAGTAGTGTTTGAAATAGGGAATAAGAGAGGATATCCTTTGGATATTCCTTCTTATTTTCAAAAGCCATAACTATTAGGTAGTGTTTGAAATAGAGGATAAGAGGGGATATCCAAGGGATATCCCCTCTTATTCCTAAAAGCCATAGCCATAAGGGATAGCTAGGAATAAAGTTAACCAAAGGAATAATCCATGGTTAACCATGGGATATCCCCTCAATTTATTTCCTAGAAAATGCAGGAATAGCTGGTTATCCCTCCAAACAAGAGTAAAAAAAGTTATCCTATGTATTTACCTTTTTGCATTTGATATGATCAATGGGATAGCCAAGGGATATCCCTATGGATAGCTAGGGGACAAACTCTATCCCGTACACTATCCATGAATAATGTTTTTTCTATCAAACACTACCTAAAGGATGGCTGAGAATAAAGTTAACCAAAGGTATAATCCATGATTAACTTAACCATGGGTTATCTCCTTAATTTATTTCCTAGAGAATGCAGGAATAGCTAGTTTTTTCTTCAAATAATAAGAGTAAAAAAAAGTTATCCTATGAATTTACCTTTTTGCCGTTGATATGATCAATGGGATAGCCAAAGGATATTTCTAAGATAGTCAGGGAATAAACTCTAGTCCATACACTTATTTATAAATAATATTATTTCTATCAAACATTATCTTAGAAATAAAAAAGATATTTTTTTCATCCCTCGTATGAAACATAGCCTTTAAAGATAAAAGAATATATCGAGGGAATATCTTCTTATCCCCTGTTTGAAACACAAGAGTGCAACCTTATGAAAATACGAGGGATAAGCTGTCACAGCCGGAAGGTGAGGGCATGATGATTTTTAAGCGAGGATTTAAGAAACAAAGGTATATTTTATTATTTTGGCAATAATTAAGCGTGAAATATAAAAATAAATAATAAAAAAAAGGCAAGAAAGAAACACGTGAGAGAGACCAAGAGAACAGTGAGAGAGGGGAAGAGAAGGGAAGACCGGTTCTCAGAGCGGAGAAAGTTCTGCAAATCTCTGTCTCGGCCTCTCTTTCTCTCTCTCTCTCTCACCGCCTCCTAATCATTTCCTGATCTTTCTCGTGCTTCCCAGCACTATTGTACGGAGAGTACTCCCACGGACCTCCGTCTCTCCTCCCCCGACGCGAAGGTACCGCCCCTCTCCCCGATCCTCTCTCTCGGTCAGCGGGGGAGAGATTTTTAGAGGGAGAGACGTTGGGCTTGTTTCTGGATTCGTTGGGCATCGATTTGATCGTTTTTTCGCCAGGTATCTGAACGGCGTTGATGGTTATTGATGGGGATTCAGGATTTATCGATCTCGGATATTGGTGATCTTTTATGGTTCTTGGGAGATGGCGATTCGGTATTTGGAAGAGGGAGGGAGGGAGGTATGGAAGAGCTGGTTGCTATGATCTAGGGATTAGGATAGGTGGTATCGGATGGTGTGATTCGATTCGCGGAGGTGGAGGGAGGTTGGATGAAGGAAGCTATTAGTGTGATCTGTGAGGAAAATTAGAACATTAGATTTCTTTTTGTTTCTTCGTGTGTTTTTGTTTAGCCATAGTCCTCTGCTCGGGGAAACTTAATTAAGGGAGAAAGGAGTTTTTTTTTTTAATATATTTTTTTCCCTTCTTCTTTTGGGTTGTTCGCGAGTTTGATGGGGAATAAGATAGGTAGGAGAAGGCAAGTGGTGGATGAGAAGTACACAAAGCCACAGGGCCTGTACCAACACAGGGACATCGATCACAAGAAGCTCAGGAAGCTCATTCTCGACTCCAAGCTGGCGCCTTGCTACCCTGGGGACGAGGAATGCTCTTTGGATCTCGAGGAGTGTCCCATCTGCTTTCTGGTCTGAATCCTTACTTTAAGCATCTAGTAGTTCTGACATCTTGATCAAGTGGGAAGCGGATGCGTTTTTAAATTTTTTTTTTTTCGAGGCGTTAAAAATCAAACTTTTGCTATTGATTGCACTTGTGATATTGTAATAACGGTATCTCTCATCGTTTTAATGTTTATAGCATTATCCGAGTCTCAATCGTTCGAGATGCTGCATGAAAGGCATTTGCACAGGTGCTGTCCACGTGGCAATCTATCTTTGATGTTGGGGAACTATTTTCTCGGGATCATTTTGTCGGATTTAGTTTCTGACCTTGAATTGGATTTGGGCGCTTTTTGCAGAGTGTTTTCTTCAGATGAAACCACGTCATGCTACTCGACCTACACAGTATCCTTTGTCGGTTGTTCTGATTTATTAGTTTGCTACCATGGATAGTGAAAAGGGATTATCCCTGAACTAATAACAGCTGCCCCTTCTGTAAAACTTCAAACTATGCTGTGGAATATCGTGGGAAGAAAACAAAAGAGGAAAAGGGCATGGAACAAGTTGTAAGTGTTGCACAATCATTTACCTGCCTGCTTTCGTCGTAGGCATGGGTGAACTGTTGTTTCTGCTGGGACTGGACTGAATCACTTGGATTTTGTTTTGGCGCAGGAAGAACAGCGGGTAATCGAAGCACAAATAAGGATGCAGCAGCAAGAGCTTCAGGATGAAGCTGAACGAATGAAGAAGAGACAGGATGTAAGTTCATCAAACGGAATAATGACTCCAGCAGAAGTGGAATATCGGGATGCATGTAGTACCTCACTTTCAGGTCAGAACTTCATTGCATTATGCACCTGACTTCACTTGTCCCTTATTTTTTCTGCTTTTATTTAGATGCTTGTAGATGTAAGTAATTAGTTGATGTTGCATGAATAACTCTACAGTGCCATCTTTTACATGCACAGCACTAGGCAATGGGTCTGTTTCATCTCAAGCATCATGCTCTGCACCAGCCAGCACGAGGCCTTCACACTTGAGGCAGAATTGGTATGATATGATGCAATTTCATTGTTGTTTTGATTTTTCTATAATTTATAGTATTGTTTGGTTGAATGTTTAGTAAGAATTGTCATTTAATCAACATATGGTTGAACTATTGTTCTGATTTTGAAGAGGTAATAGTGAGGATGGAACCGTTACATTGCAACAATGACGACTCTTCAGTATGTGCAAATTACTGCTAAACAACCATCTAGATTTGTTCAAAATTTTGTTATATTTGCTGCCTTACAGGCAAAGACTTCTGTATGTCAAACCTTAACTCCTTTCCTAGTAGTTTGGATGCTGACTCTCTGCATGTCTAGATGACTCAAATGATTCCTTTCCACTTACATGAGATTAAAATGGTACAACCATTTTTCGTGCCCCTAATTACAAACTAGTCTTCTTAGATGATTGAAGGTCTGTCTTTTCCCAAAGTTCCACTTTTCAAGATTTGATGCTGACTCAAGGGCTGAACTACTGACTTATAGGGTCTGAACTACCGACGTGGATTTTCTTTTATTTTTTCAAAGTTCAACAAATCATATAGTTGATATAGTCTTCATCCAAATCTCTTTTTGACAATATAGGACAAGGAAATCCATATAAGACCAAATGTTTCTATAAGGGCAACGATACAGATTACAATAAAGAAAGAAAAACATGATGAACTTTTCTTTCAGAATGTTGTGGCCAACGCGGGCTAGGAATAAGAGGGAACTGGACGTTCTACCAATTTCTTTCCATGAATTTTCACTGATTTTGAAAAGGAAAAAAAACCTTAATCCATGTTTCCAACCAAACTGCATATGAACTTATCTTGTGCCTTAACAGGCTTTCTTGTCATGTGTGTTTTGCACCATCCACATTTTGGTGGTAGCAGGATTTGCTTTGTCAGGTGAGGAGTCTGGTGAAGCACAATAACCTAACCTTCTTAAGCTAGCTACTTATGATCCCCTGGAAGAAACTGAACTCACTGTTTTCTTATTTTTAAAATTTGCATTCTTTTATTGTAACCTAGCTTTACATAGTGCTTAATATTAGGGAATAAAGAATCTAATTGTCTAAAGAATATGCCTCTCGAGTTTACTTATGGAATCTGTTGAGAGTTGGGCTGCACTCCCCACCTAACTAATACTCAGTTTCAGATATGGATTAAATCAAATCTCAATGAATCTCAAAAACAAGAAAGCTAGTGCAAACGGCCAAAATCAACCATCTAGCAAAAGTTAGCTCTGTTACACCCACTTATTTACCCTAGCATCATAATGCTTTGTTTCCATGCTATAGTTTTGTTCCATCTGAATCTTCAATGGTATTTGGGTTCACTCAATGCAACTGCATCCTAAGCAAATGCCATGCCCACAAACAAACTAAGCATTCGAGTCCCTTTTTCATCTTCCATTTCTCTCACTTTGGCTGAGGAAACTACTTTGTAGTTTGTCTAGAGTGACAGGGAAAAGGTAGGTTAGATAGAACAATTATATCCAAAGTATACCTACCTCACCAGAATGTGCTCTATATCTGCTGGCTAATCTTTAGTTGAATCTTCGTGCAATTGAATCCTGTCATGTTCATTGAGTTATACTAGCCTCAGTGTGTTTCAAATAGGTGGTATCCAACAAATTAATCATTCAAGCTAACAATTGTATAAGTCTTGCTGTTGACAAAGTGAATGGAAGTTTTTAGTAACCAAAAGGTCCAATCACATATGAGTGAGCATCTTTTAGCCTGAACGTATTGTATAATAGCATTCTTAGAAAATATAATGGGATCAATTATTCAGATTGCTTGTAGGTTTGGTTCTTTCTTGAAGTCCTAAGACTTACTTTCCTAGCTGAGTAATGGATAATTAAGTAATTACTAATCTCCCTATCTTTTTGAGAGTCTACAATGTTACCCATACTTATTGCTGAGGCATTATCATTTCACATCTCCAGTGGGTAAAACTCTAGTAGGTGTTTGATTCTAGAATTAGTGACAAGTCATATTATTTTTGAGTTCTTACTTACTTCTTTATTTGGTTAATTTCAAAGTAAATCTCATTTGGTTAATTTCAAAGTAAATCTCTGTGCTGTTTTTCATGACCATAATTTGAGTTTTTTTTTTCTAATGCTCCCAACATCTTAGAATTTTTTTTTTTTTTTTGTAGTGGCATTTTTGAAATAAGGACCCCATTAGCTTACAGTCTGAGTCTAGAACAACTCTAAAACTCCTTGGTATTGTGAAGCACTATAATAACATCATCACATCGATTCCCCTTCAATCTTGCTTTTGGTATTTATTGTGCTGCATCATCCTCCCTTACCTCCCAACATGCTTCTAGTTACACTAGAAATTCCTTTCTGTGCTACAAGTTTATTATGATTAGGGTGATTTTAAACATCAAGAACTGATGCACACAGAAGTTTGTCATACCCTGGTTTTAGATAAAATTTGTCAGCTTGCAGTAAACTCTCACAGACCCGTGAACTTCATGTAAGGTGAATGTTGTATTGGACCAAACCTCTTTGACATCCCCTCCCCAACTCTCTCTGTTTACCTCCAAGACTGCTAGGCCTTTTGTACCCATATGCCATTCCAACCAGCTCTTAGATTTGTCATCATAATCCTACTAGGCCTGCGTATTAAATATAATGCACTATATTCTTTCATGTAGACGTGATTTTCTATGCTTAAATCTGGAATTTATTGGTCTAATGTCGCATTTAATAAAAATTTATAATACATGTATAGGGTGTTCACAATGTGTACGAACCTGCCCCACATATGTATTGGAAATGATAACTTGGGATGAAGAGAATGGTAATAACTTATCCATTATAGCTGGATATATAATTTTGATGCGAGTGTTCTAACTGATCATACTAGATAGCAGTGGAGAGCCACTTAATTTATTGCAATGTAGTGATTGGTTTATCAATAATGATAAATAAATAAATAACTAAGAACATACCAAGAAAGGATTATATAGGCTAATTCCAATTGCAAATGAAAATGGCTATAGTTTGACAATAGTTCATTTGGTTCATGTTGTTGCTTCTTGTGAGCTACAGTTTTGAGGTTGGCAGAAAAGCGAAAGCTTAGTCATTGATGGTAATAGTTGTTTGATTATTATATGCCATGATCCGATTAATCCAAGACTGCACCAGCCATTGTTTCTGGATAATGTTCTGTGTTCTTGAGGCAGACATTATGTCCTTCAGGTGCTTCCTTTATTAATTTTGTATGCTTAGTTGCATGAAACTTGTTTTCCACCCTCTGGCTTCCCCTGAGAAACTTACTTGAGAATCTCAAGCAGTTCTTTCCGAAAATACCCCCATAAATGGGAAAAGAGATTTTTTAAATGCAATTGGAACATATGGCCAATCTCAATATCCTCGGAGTAGCTGGTTCTTACAATGAACGGTCTTGATGTGTAATATTTAACATATTGCAACAGCACATGACCGAAGTAAGTTTACAGTAGTGTTAAAATGTGGTCTACTGCAGTGCATGGATAATACAGTGAATGAGAAGGAGAACTTTGAAGCCCTACTTGTTTCTGTCTTATTGTGCCACTATTTTTATGCTTTTTAATGGTTTATATAAAAGTTAATTGTGTTTTAACGTGCATGTTTTTTTAGAATGTTGTGACCTTTTGTGTTTCGCACGTCACATGTTTGATTAAACAGCCATATTTTCCTTATGTTTCCCATATTATTCTGGCACCCATTTTTAATTCTGGAGACCACAATTATGTCTTTTGTATTATTTGATATGAAGCAACACTAGCTGCTCTTTGGTTACTTAGAAATTAACTACAGTTAAGTGTCTGTTGCATGTAGAGTTTTTGTAATGTATCCTGAGGCAATCAACTGTCTGTTGCTGTTTCCGGTATTGTTTATAGTCACCATTCACTTTTGTTGTTTATCACTGTCATGGAAAAGAGCATCATATGCATGCCCTTGCGTTCTGTAGATTTCTGGTCAATTTCTTTTATTATATTGCTGCAATGTGTTATTCCTTAGCCAATAGTTCTCCATCTTTAGTTATAATGGAAAGCTATTCATGTCTCTGGATAGATTTTTTAACTTCTGGTGGCTGCATCTTTGTTATCATATAGCGTAATGACTTGAAGTACATTCTATTCTTTTAACCTTCTTATGGTAATTTAAGAACTTCAAAATAAAATGCAGGGATGACCATTTCGATGTGGATCTTGAGGAAATAATGATTATGGAAGCAATTTGGCTTTCTATCCAGGTGATGCAATATAATTTTTTTTCACTTTTTTCTGAGGAACTTTGAACCACATGATAATATCATAATACAGTGATATTATTTTCTGGACCAATGAAGTATTCTTGAACCATTCTCAAAAGTTTGCTTGCTGAGATTTTTTTCCTACCATGCCAAAACAATTAAACTGTTCAATAGCTCATGAGTCCATAATTCCATGGCCTCTGTATGGAGCACTTATTGATTATGTACTGATAATATTACTTGGTGGTAACGTTGCTGTTGCTTGCTATTGCTTTTCCCATCATTATGCCCAAAATAGGTATTTTGTTGTGTTGGTGATGTTACATTTTTTTTGATTTTTCTTTTTCTCATTTTTATAACCCCTTTATGATTGCATTCTTTTGAAAACTTTAGATGGAATTTTAAATCTTCCCTGGATGTATCATTCTAAAGTGCCTAATTAGTTACCGAGGAGAGATGGTCTGTATAATTATTTGGTTGCAAAGTATCTCTTCTATTATATGTGCATCATTAATGATTGTCTGGGGATAAATCAGCATTGCCATGGACACGATATTAAACTCTGGGGAGGAATAAATGGGAATGGATGTCACTTTTCTTAAGGTGTAAGCGATTGAAATTTTTCAGCTTTTAGTTATTTACCAGTGCCTTGATAGGAATATTCAAGTTGATGGACTGGAAAGTCTTGTCATATATAATAAGCAGATGTGATTTCACATGTCTTCGTTTACACAATTATCCAATCAAATCATTTCTGTGCTTGTGAAACTATTGAAAATTAGCAACAGCTCTATTTATTTCTGAATCAAAGCATCATATCAATATTTCACATGGGATTCCCATCTCAACATCCATCTTTCGAACCTTCCAAGAGGCCATGTTGCATCATCATATTTCTGTATTTTTATCATTTCTGTGTCATACCTAGATTATATGACAGATGATATAAGAAAAATGACAGGTAAAACTTATGCAATTTTTTCCATGTAACTTGTGTAGATGATATTTTATATTAACTCATTGTTTGTCACATCTTTGTTAACCAAATCATACTTTTCATTTTTAGATGGTAACGGCATTGTGTGGGATGAATACTTTGAAGTATGCTTGTATCTTTTCCCATCATTTTTGTAAATGTTATTTTCTGTTTGCCGCCTCCTTTGAAAAAAAAGGATGTTCGGTTTCCTGCCCTTATGGATTCTTTTGTTCTGGAAATGACTTGAAGGATTGTCTTAAAACTACAATTTACAAACTGATCTGGATATCAGATCTGAAATTTTTGTTTTACTCTGAAAAGAATTTCAGATCTGATGCAGGGGAACCTGTGTAGGATCTTGATCATGATCTAGGATAATCAAATCTACAACCCCCAATAAAACCAAAAAAAGGTTGAAGGGAAGGATAGGGAAGGAAGGAACCAGAATTTTGAATATTCTAAGGGATGGCCTCTTCCCTACATCCTCGGACAATAATAACATAATCAATAATAAAATTGGACTTTGTCGGAATTAGAAATTGAACTTACCTTTAACCAATTGTTTGAGTAGAAAAGTAAACAGAAAATGACACAAACATCCTTTATTTCTTTTTAGCACTTTCAAGCCATCACTACTTTTTCAGAACAAGCTCATTTGGTGCATCTAGCACATATAACAGTTGCATTTTATGAGGGCTCCCACTCAACTCAACTCAACTCATCTAAGCCTTTTCCCAACTATATGGGGTCGGCGAATTTGGTAGATTCATGTTTTAGGAGATTCACGAAGTTTTACGCTGGCTATCAGCTACCTAACGCAACCCTTCTTCTTTACCTGGGTTTGGGACCGGCCTTGGCGGTGTTATGAAGGCTCCCACTAAGCAATGCATAGAGCATCAGTTCTAGACTGTCACTATTTCTTGTGCAGTTATAAGTAGGCATTTGGATTTTTTTTTTCTCTATCAGGATGCGTGTCCACCAAAACATATAGTTTATCCCTTTAATTTGTATTTGAAGATTTGAGGTGCAGTTTTAAGCTTTTTAGTTGCTTCAAACTCTTCTGGGGCTTGACAAATACCTGTTTGGGACCAAGAAGGAGAGTCTGTGAATTGTGAATCTGTAACACGCTCAAGATTCTCTCTAGTTTCCAAAGGTGTCAGGTATCTGGGTTGCAGAGTTGGTTGGATGGTTTGAATTCAACTCGTCTTTAATGGTTGACAGGAAACCAGACATAGGGAGGAAGGATGATAGATCTCAGAAAGGAGCTATGGAAATGCTTCCTATGTAATCTTTCCCTTGATGCCAAGCTAATTGAGCTCCATCTTTTGGTTGGTCAAATATATGAAAAGAATGAGAAATTATTGATTCGCTGGCATTTATGTCTTTTGCCTAATCCAATTATATTTTGTTTTCCATTATTGATAATTCCTCAAATCCATAGCTTATGTTAGACACTTCTAAAAAGCAACCAATTTGAAAGTGTCCTGTCTAATCCGCTCTAAATACCTCTCGGTTCAGGGAAAAAGCTGAAATATAATAAGCTATTTTTGTCTGAAAACTATGAAATATAAGGAAGCTTCAGACTTCCATTTGAGATATCTCTGAATAGGGTTCATAGCTGGGTTTCATAATCATTCTTAAGCATCTGGATGTTACTTCCCTGTTTCTAGAAAGTGTGGGTCTTCATAAATACATGCTTAGTTAAAGGGCACATTTTTATTTTGTATGTTATCTTAATGTAGCCTATAAGAAGCCAAGCGACTACAAGATTTGAATTAGCAGAAATCTGGTTCAGATGTGAGATTCACAATCTGAATTTCCTAGCACCTTCAATCTCCCTTTCTGTTGTTAGGTCAACATATTCTTAGTTCTGATCTCAGATCTGCTTTATCAGTATATAGCTGACATACAAGCAGTCTGAAAGACAAGAAGTCGGAGTAAGTTGAGGAAGATTAAGAGAAGAACAAAGAGAAAATCAGTAATAATAACAGTAATGGTGGTGGTAGTAGTAATGGAGGAGGCAGAAATAGAGGCCTGTAGTCAGTTTTATTCTCAAAATATATCACATACCACCTTCTAGCCACGCATCTATTTTAATGGGATCAGCTAGCCACCTTTTCTAAGACTATGGTTATTTTGTCTGATGTGGCACTTCGACATTAAATTATTATGATCACATTGAATCTGTGTGTGTGTATCAGTTTACATGCATTAAGTTCATAATAGCACTTTATTATTATTTTTTTCTTTTTTATGACGTGGCTACTGAAAGTCTCCTTTGGTAGATCTTTAAGCCCTACCGGTGTATATTTTTGCCCTTAAACTTTAAATTGCACGAGAAGCTTAGAAAAATCTCATGAAATTAGTTCTAAGGTGCGAAGCCAATGTACCCCAAGAACCATATTATACCCTCTAAGAGGTAACATATGGAAATCTGATGTGAATTTGAGATCTAGTATAGATAGATATAAAGAGATTTTCATATGTACCAAGGCTGGTCCCAAGCTCAGGTAAAGGAGGAAGGTTGCATTAGGTAGCTGATAGCCAGTGTAAAACTCTGTCAGATCTTCTAAAACATGAATCTACTAAATCAAACTATGAGAAGAGCTAGGACGTCTCTGTTAAGAGATGCGTTGCATTTGCCTCTGAGTATGTCGAAATTTGAGTGTCGACTTAGTCCTGAATAGAGCAGAGTGGAGGAAGCAGATTCATGTAGCCGATGCCATGTAGTTGGGAAAAGGCTTAGATGAGTTGAGTTGAGTTGAAATTGCTGCCAATAAGGATAAAATTCAAGACATGTCATCTTCAATCTTTGGAAGGATAGGCACTAAGTCATTTGGTTTGCTTGCTCCAGCTACGAGTTGGCTTACCTTATTTAAGCTCAAGCTTCTTTAGTTTTAGCACTTCTTAAAATGATGATGTCTCCACTGTCACAAATACTTGGGATTATGGTGCTCTAACAGTACCAATGAACTTTAAGACGATCACCTGTATTTTTAGATGTAGGACAATATCATCTGATAATAGATAGAAAGGTTTGAAACTTTGAACGCATTTCAGAGTTTTCATCTTTTTAATGATGGTGCAAGTTTGCCTGCTTATTCAAAACTTTCATTAACTTGATCATCTTGATGAAGCTGTACAACATGGTTGAAATTAGGTGTTCAAACCTGTGTCCTCAGGGAAATATTAGGAGTAGCTGAACATGTCTTATTTCTTGCTCTGGTTTTTTCATCTGAAACATTTGGAGAATTGCCTCTGTAGTAAAACATGTCATAACGCGATCAATTACTTTTGTTTCAAATGCAACCAAGCTGCAAAAAAAAAAAAAAAAAAAAAAAAAAAAGAAAATTGCTGTCTTAGAAAGGAAAGTTGTGCTCTAGTATCTTTTCTATGTCCAAAATCAATCTTTTTGTCTAATTTAACATTTATTTTTGAATAGGAGCAAGGTACTCCAGGAAATTCAACTTGCGGTGACAATGTTTTGCCTGAACAATCCTTCTCAGAAGAACACTACAGCTCCCTCGCTGTAGCTCCTGTAGAAGCACCTCATGGTGGGCTGGCCTGTGCGGTTGCAGCCCTAGCTGAGCATCAGCATATGAATGGAGACTGTGTTGCCAGCATGGCAGGCAGTAGTGCTTTGTCTTTTGACATGTTTCGGCAGTCAAGCAGTTTGCCTGTTGGGATGACAAGGGTAGTAGAAAATAATCCTCCAGGGAGCTGGAATGAGGTTTCTCTAGACAGTGGGAGGCAAGTACCGGGGGAGGAGGGTGAGTGTTTAACTGATCATTGGTCTGAGGCAGGGATGAGTTATGCTGGCTCTAATGTCACGGTGGATGCAGGGGCTGCTACGGTATCAGTCCCAGAAGGTGTTAACGTGGCTGCAAGCTGCCTTCTTCCAGAGAGCTTTGAAGAGCAAATGATGTTGGCGATGGCTGTTTCAGTTGCGGAGGCTGGAGCGAGGACAAATGCCCAAGGGCTAACTTGGCAGTAAGATTGCTGGCATGGTTGCAATAATCTAATTCTGTTTGTTTCCTTTGTTTCCTTTTTTGCTCCTTTTGTCCATAGTTGTCGCTTCTACAGTTCTTTTGTTATTGGTTGGTTTATTATATTTGTCAAGAGGAAAAAAATTTATAGAAAATATTGGAAATGACATTTGTATGGATGGCGGCCAAGAAAGCAGATATTGATGAAAGGATAATAGAATGTGCAATAATTTGATCTCTTCTTTGAACTCTGGAACTTAAGGCTAATTTTTGTTGAGCTTTAACTAATTCAGACTCAGGCTGCAAGGCTGCATCAGTCTGGAACATCAGTGGAAGCTGGTGAGGTTATGGCACCACGACTGCAGTCCACTCAAAATTCAGACTGCCCCTTGAGTCCCCCAGCTTTGAGCATACCCGTGGCTGCCCATTGGTTATGGCATACCTGGAGACTGAGTGGTTGATTGTATACCTGAAAAAGAGTTTGACGCTTTATTATGGGAATTGCAGTGTCATTGGCCTTTTGTTGTCTGGCTAATATGTTGTACCACCCACATTGGCACTTGCTTTTGGGTTTTCATAAGAAAGTGTGCTTGCTTGCTGATGGTTGAGTTATCTGTTAGGATGGTTCTAGCATGCGGCGCTGTGCATCATTACCAAACTGGAGGAGAGGCTAATAAAATGCCTTGTATGTCAAATACTTCTCATTGCATTATGGGATTTACATTTTGATGCTTAGTTGTTTCTGTCTTCTTCCTGCTGTGAAAAAGAATCAGGTTTTCTCATATATTGAAGTCGTTTAAAAGCGTGTCGAGTGGTACTCTGCAGCCTAGTGGATTAGTAAGCATGGTAAAACGTCTGATATATTGAGAATTTCCTCAACTCTTTTTGATTGCTTTCCTTGGCTGAATGTTCTTTGGGTTAACCGCAGTAAGAAATTTGTTAAATGAATCAAGAACTTTTCCAATTACTCAAAAATTGTGGACAGATTTTATAATTTATTCAGGAGCTATTACTGATCAATTCAAGAATTGTTATGGAGTATGGACCAATAATCGCATAAATTATTACTAGCAATTTTTTTTTATTTATACTTGTTTTCACATAATATATTTTAGTAACTTAGAATGTTTTGTATTTGTTATGTTTTTCTCATCCTGTCATGTATCAAGAATTCTTTTAAATTCTTGGCAAAATTTTCTGTCTCTTGTAATAATCCGTCGCAATAGATGGTCCTAATTTTATTACGATCATTTCCACTAATTAATAAGTGATAACGGCCCCTTAAATGTTAAACGCCTGCTTGATGGGAGCAGGCGGTGGAATGGAAGGGATTTGAGTATCTCTTTAAATAGAGATCCCTTCCTAAGGCTTTCGACACAATGTTATCGAAAGAAAAACTAAAACAAGCGGAGGCATTGGGTCCCTGATCAAGAGCACATCCTGAGGGCATATACCATCAGAGTGCGATGGCTCATTGATTGGAAGCGCTCAATCAAGATCCACAGAGAGGAGGATGAAAATCAAGATCCAATGAGGAGGAAGATCAAGATCCATCTAGAGAGGAAGATCAAGATACATAGAGAGGAGAAAGATCAAGATCCATCGAGAGGAAGATCAAAATCCTTACCCTTATCGGGAAGAAAATTAATAATAATGGCTGGAGGTATTTATCGATTTTAACTTGCTTAATTATTGTGAAAAATATATTGATACCATATTTTTGCTTTGATTTTTGTTCACGGAATTGAGCAGAAACCATCAAACTGATCTCAAATTTGATTTTTTCGGAAACAGAACGTGACCTTTTCCTCTTCTATTAAAGATGTTCGCGTTAAAAGAAAGAATTCCGTGCATTTTTGGTTTTGTCGCGTCACGGATTTCTTGGATTTCTTTTCTGGCATTAATTCTGGAATTAAAGAAAGGACTCGGATTTCTTTTCTGGCATTAAAGAAAGAAAACACAGCAGAAACGTGGCTTCTATAACCGATTTTGGGTCTTTCTGTTTTTTCACGGAATTTAAAATCTGGATTGGTTAAATTTTAAATACATTTATTATCTATTTAATATTTTATTAAATCATATGACATGATTTGTTTTTATCATTTGTTTCTTAAGTTTAAATTTTTTATATTAAAATATGCCTCTTGAGTCTCTATGTTTACGGTTGTTGGCCCATATGGCAACCCAAGAGGGGGGTGAATTGGGTTCTTTAAAAATTTTAACCTTTTAAAAACTATTGGCTTTAAGATAAATGAAATTAAATGCAATGCAAATATAAAGCACAAACAAGGAGATAGAGATAGAGATAATTGAAACACGGCAAACACAAAGATTTTATAGTGGTTCGGTGTATCCAACACCTACGTCCACTCCCAAGATTCACTTGGGTCCACACTATAATCCTCTTGATTACAGTCGAGTTGTTTTCCAAGATCACAACTCACAACTTGTTGTTTTACCCGGGATCACAACGAACCCAGCCGTTTTTCGGGCTCACCAGCACAAAACCCTAAACTCAAGCTAATCTAGCTTGACCCGAGGTATACAACCTCCACTAGTTCAATCCCCCTGATTGAACCAGTAAAAACAAGAAAGAATAATGTTTAAGATACAAGACAGCTCCTTAAATGAGCAAATATTCAAATAAATGAACAAGGTTTAGAAAAGCCTGTTTGAAGTGGATTGGATTTGAGCTTTTCTTCTTTTCCTCTTCTCTTTGGAGATGTTGAATCAGGCCTCAGCTTTGATTCGTTGCAAATGTTGCAGATGAGAAGTTGGAAAATCTTCAAAACAGAGCTTCTTCCCCTTTTTGTGAATCCTTTGATTTTTCAAACTTGAACGCCTTGGATTCTTCTTTGAGCTTTGTGAAGTGGAAGGATTTGAATTTGAATACTTCTCTCTTGGATTTCAGGCTCAAGACTTCTCGGATTTTTGATTTGAATATTCTCCCTCTTTTTCTTTTTTCCGTTATTTTTTCAAACGGGCGTTCTCCCTTTTTATAGATTTTCTTCAATCCATTTTTGGAAGAAAACTAGCCGTTGGAATGTACCTGGAAACAAAATATATCCGTTAGAAGTTAGGTAAAAAGAAAATATTACCGTTAGAGCTGATCTGGCATTTTAAATTTTCATCCCAGACAGGTTGGAGTCGGCTCCAACTTTTCAGGTGTCGGCTCCAAGTCGTTTATCCAAAAATAGAAAGTTCTGAGTTCGTCGAGGAGTCGGCTCCGAAAAAGTTAGGTGTCGGCTCGCCATCGTCAGGTGTCGGCTCCAGAATACTGTGTGTCGGCTCCAAGATGCTCAAAAAATAAGCGTTCTGTCCCCGCATCGGAGTCGGCTCCAGACACTGTAAGTGTCGACTCCGAAACTCTGGGTGTCGGCTCCGAAACTCTAGGTGTCGGCTCCGGACCGTATCAAAAATCAGAAGAATATTTGACTGGCCATGGGGTCGGCTCCAGGAATTCTAGGTGTCGACTCCAGGTTCTGAAACTTTGAAACTTATGATTTGCAATTGATTCAAAACTCATTTCTTAATACCTTTAAATCGATCAAATATTTTTAAGCTGAAACACTTGTCAAATCCATTAGTAATCAAATAAATATACTCAATTCCTTTATTAATCATCAAAATCAATAATTGGGTCAACAATCTCCCCCTTTTTGATGATTATAAAAACATTGAGTATATGCATAGTATTCTTAAATTAAAATTTTCAAGAAAGTGATCCTCACAAGCAAGCTCCCCCTGAATAAGGTAGCTCCCCTGTGAAGTTCAAATTATCAATTGTATCTCCCTATTGCTTTACATATTTATCAATTGTTCTTCATATTTGATACCAATTAAATAAATGCCAATTAAAGCATAACTAATCAATGCATATACGACATAACTTTCTCCCCCTTTTTTGTAATCAACAAAAAGATAAAGAAAAGTTAAGTCAAAAGATAAGATTGATAGATCAAAAGATAATTTCATTTCATTGAAGTCAAGTATTACAAAAAGAAAGAAACTATACTTTCATTACATCAAAGCTTAAACTTCATTACATCAAAAACTAAACATTCATTACATCAAAACTAAATTTTCATTACATCAAGACATTAAACAACATAAAAACTACAAGTTGGTTCTAATGATTCTTGTCAAATGATCTAGAATCTTTTGCATTCCATCACTCTGAGTGGCTACAAATTCTTTCAACCTTCTATCAACAAAAGAGCAAGCAGTCATAATTTTATCTTGAAGCTCTGCATTGCACTTTGAATAGGTCTCAGAATCTCCACATATGTCTTTAAGTTCTTCAAATATATTCTTCAAATCACTACTTAAAGATCCAGCAGAAGAGCTAAGAGTAGATTCTATTTTGGCAATCCGATCATCTAAGGAATAAAGTGTTTCTTTAAGATTCATAAATTTGTTATCAAACTCAGTCTTCAGTTCATCCTTCTGAGCAGCAAGCAAACCTTTGAGTTGCTCCATTTGAAGGTCTGAAAATCCAACTGATGAAAGGATGGCTGAACATGAATATGAGCAGGTGCAGGGGCAGGAACAGGACTCCTTGGCTGCGGAGAGGGAACCCTCACAGATGGACCAGCCTCACAAGGTCCAGAAAGTCTAGGCTCAGGGGCTCTCTCATCCAAGTTACCTTTCCTTTCCCATTGCCCGTTCACCTTTACAAATCCCATCCTATGCAAAGTGGCCAAACTGTAATAATCAGTGTGTCTCAGGTTCTTGGAGGGTTCATTGTCCAAAATTACAACCCCTTGGCTTCTGAATACCATAGTTAAAACCATGCCATAGGGTAGTGACGATCTTCTCTTCCTCCAGCCTCGGCCATATAAATATCATCATAGCAGCTAGGTTATAGGTTGACCGGTCAAACACTGTCCATCACAACAATGTCCCGCTCGAGACATACTCAAAACGTCCGGTCTTTGGGAACAAAATTCTGCTGCAAATGTTGTGTAGCAATCTTAATTCCAAGGGCAACTGGTTAGCCCTAATCTCCTCAAATTCTTCAACATCTCTCCCTAACATCCTTGATAGGGCCGCTGATCTCTCACTGTGCACATCGGCTGCTAATCCGGTAATGGGGATGCTTAGGAGATTGCCTAATTTTTGAAATGTAAGATGAATCGTTTGCCTCTAACAGAGCTCACTAAACCACCATCACCTCTCGACAAATTAAAGTAAAATTCTTTCACTAGTGCTGGGTAAGTAGGAACATCAAGAGAACAAACTCTATCCCATCCAAGCTCCTTGAGTTGATTACCAATCGAAAAACCCTCGGATTGAAAGAACTCAAAGTCAACTTTCCTACCCATTGTGATTACCCTCCCTGCTAGGGTATCTACCTGAGGTGAAGTGGTGTTGGGATTGTCTGAATCGGTGGAGGAATCCTCGCTTGGAGATGGCTCGCGGACGGGTCGCCTCACGGAGCATTTTCCGGTCACCACAGGCACTCCAATCACCGAACCTCTCCTCTTAGGTGCCATTGGATCCTTAGGAAAGCTTGGATAGAGTGGAATTAGAGATGGGGAGGCTTTGAGAGAGTTTTGGAGGAATTTGGTGGAGGATTCGAAAGTTACAAAATGACGAGGTGTCGACTCTGCCCTAATAAATCGATTTGGGATTCCCAGGTGTCGACTCCCGCAAAGTCGGGTGTCGACTCCAAATCGCTAACACAGTCAGCGCTCGAACTGGAGTCGGCTCCACTTATACGGGTGTCGGCTCCAAGGTCAGGGACCGAGAGCGACACAGACAAAGGTGTCGACTCCTCATTCTGAGGTGTCGACTCCAATGACAGTTTCAGAGAAAAATAATTGAGATTCAAACATCTGAAACTTGTCAAAATAAATTTGATAAAATCTTGATAAAATTTTGGAGTATGAAGAATCAAGTTACTCAGATGACTAGATAATTTGTCCTTAAAATTATGAAAGGAATATCAAGAAATTAATATAGATCTAGAAAGTCATTCCTTAAAGTATCAAAATCAATCCAAAGGGTCACATATTCCTAATTCACCTCTAAGATAACAAAATCTCTCTTCACTCAAAGGTTTTGTAAATATATCAGCTAATTGTTCTTCAGTATTAACATATTCAAGACAAATTTCATTATTAGCTACATGTTCTCTTATAAAGTGATATCTAATTTCAATGTGTTTTGTTCTTGAATGTTGAATTGGATTTTTAGTTAGATTTATTGCACTTGTGTTATCACATCTAATTGGAGTTTTATCAAGTGTTATGCCATAATCTTCAAGTTGTCTCTTAATCCAAAGGATTTGAGCACAGCAACTTCCAGCTGCAACATATTCTGCTTCAGCAGTAGATAATGCAACCGAATTTTGCTTTTTGCTAAACCAAGAGATTAAGTTACTACCTAAGAATTGACATGCTCCACTTGTGCTTTTTCTATCTAATTTACATCCAGCATAGTCAGAGTCAGAATATGCAATCAAGTTTAATGTTGAGTCTCTAGAATACCATAAACCTACATTTTTAGTTCCACTTAAATATCTTAAGATTCTTTTTACAGCAATTAAGTGAGATTCTTTAGGTTCAGATTGAAATCTAGCGCATAGACATACAACAAACATTATATCTGGTCTACTAGCTGTTAAGTAAAGAAGAGATCCGATCATACCTCTGTAATATTTTTGATCTACTTTCTTACCATCTTCATCTTTGTCCAGCTTGCATGAAGGACTCATAGGAGTTCCAAGTGGTTTGATTGACTCCATTCCAAACTTCTTGAGCAGTTCTTTTGTGTATTTGGCTTGATTGATGAAAATTCCTTCTTTGCTTTGCTTGATTTGAAGTCCTAGGAAGAAGTTGAGTTCTCCCATCATGCTCATTTCAAACTCACCCTGCATCAACTTAGCAAATTCTTGACATAACAAATTGTTAGTAGCACCGAATACAATATCATCAACATATATTTGTACTACTAATAAATCCTTGTCTTTTCTTTTCAAAAATAGTGTTTTATCAACATTTCCTCTTATAAAATCATTTTCAATCAGAAATTTACTTAATCTTTCATACCAAGCTCTAGGTGCTTGTTTTAAACCATATAGTGCTTTGTGCAATTTAAAAACATGATTTGAAATTCATGATCTTCAAAACCAGGTGGTTGTTCAACAAAAACTTCCTCATTTATAAATCCATTTAAAAATGCACTTTTAACATCCATTTGAAATAAGTTGATATGCATATGACATGCAAATGCAAGTAATAATCTAATTGCTTCTAGTCTAGCTACAGGTGCAAAAGTTTCATCAAAATCAATTCCTTCTTCTTGATTATATCCTTTTGCAACTAATCTAGCTTTGTTTCTAATTACTATGCCATTTTCATCTAATTTATTTCTAAATACCCATTTTGATCCTATAACAGAGTGATCTTTAGGTCTATCTACAAGAGTCCAAACATTATTTCTAGTAAATTGATTTAATTCTTCTTGCATAGCTAACATCCAATTATTATCTTTTTCTGCTTCTTCAATAGTTTTAGGTTCAATTTGAGATACAAATGCAAGATGATTATTGATGTTTCTCATTGATGATCTAGTTCTTACTCCTTGAGATGGATCACCTATAATTAATTCTTTAGGATGACCATAGGCATATCTCCAGTCTCTAGGAAGATCTACATCATTATGATTTGCATCAACAACATCAACATTAGGAGAATCATTATCCTTAGCTTCTTGTTCATGATCCGAAGATACATCTATATTTAATTTTTCAATATCTCTTTCTAGAATGTTTGTATCTTCCTCATCATCAATCTTTTCAGAACTCGATGCTAAAGATTCATCAAAAATTACATGAATAGATTCTTCTACAATTAAGTTTCTCTTGTTAAACACTCTATAGGCTTTACTAGATGTTGAATATCCTAAGAAAATGCCTTCATCAGATTTTGCATCAAATTTTCCTAGATTATCTTTGCCATTATTATGAATGAAACATTTACAACCAAATGCATGAAAGTAACTTATGTTTGGTTTTCTATTATTCCATAGTTCATAAGGAGTTTTCTTAATGATTGGCCTAATTAAAGCTCTATTAAGAATGTAACATGCGTGTTTATAGCTTCCGCCCAAAAGTATTTTGGTAAGTTGCTTTCACATAGCATGGTACGGGCCATGTCTTCTAAAGTTCTATTTTTTCTTTCAACTACTCCATTTTGTTGTGGTGTTCTAGGTGCTGAAAAATTATGATGAATTCATTTTCTATGCAAAAGTTTTCAAATAAGTGATTTTCAAATTCAGTGCCATGATCACTTCTTAGAGACACTATGGTGTTGTTTTTCTCATTTGTGACCTTCTTGAAGAATTTCAAAAATAATGGAAAGGTCTCATCCTTATGAGCTAAAAATAATACCCAAGTGTATCTAGAGTAATCATCTACAATCACAAGACCATATTTCTTTCCTCCTAGACTTGTGGTTCTAGTAGGTCCAAAAAGATCCATGTGAAGTAGTTCAAGTGGCCTAGAAGTGGAAACAATATTTTTGGTTTTAAAAGAATTTCTAGTTTGTTTTCCAAATTGACATGCATCACAAATTTTGTTATTTTCAAAATCTAGTTGTGGAAGTCCTTTTACTAAATCCATTTTAATTAATTTTGAAATAAGGTGTGTGCTTGCATGACCTAATCTACGATGCCATAACCAACCAATCTCATTCATATTAGCATTATTAGCAACTAAGCAATGATTACTAGTAGACAAATTGTCTAAATCAATCAAGTATACATTGCCATTTCTATTTCCAATAAAAACAATGCTATTATCAATGGGATTAGAAACAGTGCAGATTGATGCTTCAAATGATACTTTAAAACCTTTATCACATAATTGGCTAATACTTATTAGATTATGTTTCAAACCATTGACATATAAAACATTTTCAATATATGTGGAGGGAGTTATTTGAATTTTACCAAACCCCATGATTTGGCCTTTGCCATTGTCACCAAATGTAACAACTCCTCCTCTTTTGCTCTCAAGGGTGATGAATTGATCCTTGTCACCCGTCATGTGTCTTGAGCAGCCGCTATCGAGATACCATTTTCGCTTTGATCTTTTGGCCGCAAGACACTCCTGCAAAAATAATTAAGTCTTATATTTAGGTACCCAAGCCTTCTTGGGTCCTTCATGGTTAGTAGCATAAAAGATCGTTCCTTTGGAACCCATATTTTCTTGCCTTTATTATTTTTTGTTACTATTTCTTGCATCACATTCATAGGATTTATGACCTTTCTTGTTACAATAATGACATGTAACATTATCTCTATTTTGTTCTTTTCTAAAAAAGTTTTTGATAAATTTTTGTTTTAAGTTAGGTCTATATCCTAAACCAGCTTTATCATATATAGCTCTTTGATTACTTAACAATAAATTAAGTTTTTCAGAACTATAAGTAAATTTATCAACATATTCTTATATTTATCAACTTCCTTCTTTAGCTTATCATTTTCATTGGAAATTGATTC
Source organism: Calamus simplicifolius (assembly GCA_900491605.1). Lineage (NCBI taxonomy): Eukaryota > Viridiplantae > Streptophyta > Magnoliopsida > Arecales > Arecaceae > Calamus > Calamus simplicifolius. Next base: position 306,344 of record UESW01001460.1, read on the forward strand.
TCTTTCTTTTGTCATATTTTCTTTTTCAGATTTCAGCATTTTAATTTCATTAGTAAGATCATTTTTTTCTTTAATAAGAATTGAGTTATCATTTTTCAAAGATTTGTATTTTTTTTCAAAACTTTAAAATCATCTACTAGTTCATTGAAAGCTTCAAATAATTCATCAAATGCAAACTCATCACTAGGGTTTTCGGAACTTACCTCGCTGTCGTCGTTTGCCATAAAGCAAATGTTTGCAACTTCTTTTTGTTCTTCCTCTGAAGAGGATTCATCGCTGTCACTCCAGGTTGCAACATAGGCTTTCTTCTTTTTCTTGTAAGTCTTCTTCAATTGTGGACAATCGTATCTAAAGTGCCCCGGTTTCTTACACTCATAGCAAATCAAGGGGTCTTTCTCTTTGTCCTTGTCCTTTTCTTTTTCTCCTTCCATCTTAATTCCAGATTTCTTCTTGTGGAAGGGTCTCTTTCTTCTCATGAATTTTTTGAATTTTCTTGCTAGAAGAGCTGTCTCATCATCATCATCATTATCACTGCAGCTCTCCTTACTTTCAGCAGCCTTAAGAGCTATAGTCTTTTTCTTCTTCACATCTTCTTCTATGTGCTGCTTCATAGTTAATTCATGGGTCATAAGGGATCCAAGTAGCTCCTCCAAGGGTAAGGTGTTGAGGTCCTTGGCTTCTTGGATTGCTGTCACTTTTGCTTCCCAAGTCCTTGGTAGTGACCTAAGAATTTTGCGAAAAAGTTCAGAATTAGTATAGGTCTTGCCTAGACTTTTCAAACCATTTACAATATCGGTGAATCTAGTGTACATGCATGCTATAGTTTCAGTTTGCTCCATGCTAAATAATTCATATTTATGAACAAGAATATTTATTTAGATTCTTTAACTTGATTTGTACCCTCATGGGTAACCTCTAATCTATCCCATATTTCTTTTGCAGAATTACATGTAGAAATGATTAAATTCGTTTGCATCTAATGAACAATACAAGACATTCATGGCCTTAGCATTGAGCTGAGCCATTTTCTATCATTATCATTCCAATCCCTTTCGGGCTTAGGAACAATAGAGCCATCAACAATGTGTGTGGGTGTGCTAGGTCCATTAATTATAACACTCCACAATTCATAATCAGAAGCTTGAATGAATATCCTTATTCTTGCTTTCCAATATGAATAGTTGGAACCATTAAATAAGGGAGGTCTATTTGTAGAATGACCTTCAGCAAATGAAGATCCAACTTGAGCTGCCATTTGGATCTTTAGCTCTTGATCGTGTGATCAGATTCAATTAAGCACTAGCTCTGATACCAATTGTTGGCCCAGATGGCAACCCAAGAGGGGGGGATGAATTGGGTTCTTTAAAAAAATTTAACCTTTTAAAAACTATTAGCTTTAAGATAAATAAAATTAAATGCAATGCAAATATAAAGCACAAACAAGGAGATAGAGATAGAGATAATTGAAACACGGCAAACACAAAGATTTTATAGTGGTTCGGTGTATCCAACACCTACGTCCACTCCCAAGATTCACTTGGGTCCACACTATAATCTCTTGATTACAGTCGAGTTGTTTTCCAAGATCACAACTCACAACTTGTTGTTTCACCCGGATCACAACGAACCCAGCCGGTTTTTTGGGCTCACCAGCACAAAACCCTAAACTCAAGCTAATCTAGCTTGACCTGAGGTATATAACCTCCACTAGTTCAATCCCCCTGATTGAACCAGTAAAAACAAGAAAGAATAATGTTTAAGATACAAGACAGCTCCTTAAATGAGCAAATATTCAAATAAATGAACAAGGTTTAGAAAAGCCTGTTTGAAGTGGATTGGATTTGAGCTTTTCTTCTTTTCCTCTTCTCTTTGGAGATGTTGAATCAGGCCTCAGCTTTAATTCGTTGTAAATGTTGTAGATGAGAAGTTGAAAAATCTTCAAAACAGAGCTTCTTCCCCTTTTTGTGAATCCTTTGATTTTTCAAACTTGAACGCCTTGGATTCTTCTTTGAGCTTGTAAAGTGGAAGGATTTGAATTTGAATACTTCTCTCTTGGATTTCAGGCTCAAGACTTCTTAGATTTTTGATTTGAATATTCTCCATCTTTTTCTTTTTTCCGTTATTATTTTTCAAACGGGCGTTCTCCCTTTTTATAGATTTTCTTCAATCCATTTTTGAAAGAAAACTAGCCGTTGGAATGTACCTGGAAAAAAATATATCCGTTAGAAGTTAGGTATAAAGGAAATATTACCATTAGAGCTGATCTGGCATTTTAAATTTTCGTCACAGACAGGTTGGAGTCGGCTCTAACTTTTCAGGTGTCGGCTCCAAGTCGTTTATCCAAAAATAGAAAGTTCTGAGTTCGTCGAGGAGTCAGCTCCGAAAAAGTTAGGTGTCGGCTCGCCATCGTCAGGTGTTGGCTCCAGAATACTGTGTGTCGGCTCCAAGATGCTCAAAAAAATAAGCGTTTTGTCCCCGCATCGGAGTCGGCTCCAGACACTGTAAGTGTCGACTCTGAAACTCTCGGTGTCGACTTCGAAACTCTAGGTGTCGGCTCCGGACCGTATCAAAAATTAGAAGAATATTTGACTGGCCATGGGGTCGGCTCCAGGAATTCTAGGTGTCGACTCCAGGTTCTGAAACTTTGAAACTTATGATTTGCAATTGATTCAAAACTCATTTCTTAATACCTTTAAATCGATCAAATATTTTTAAGCGCTAAAACACTTATCAAATCCATTAGTAATCAAATAAATATACTCAATTCCTTTATTAATCATCAAAATCAATAATTGGGTCAACAACGGTGTTTTGCATAGACTAGCCCAAGGGAATAATGAGCTACGGTTGGACGTATTTTAATTAACAAAAAATTTTTTTTATGATGATAATTTCAAAATTCATTAAATAGATAATTGAAATGTTGTCTCCTGTTTTGTATACTAGATTTATTCTATGCATGAATTTGGTGGTAATGTGAAAATCACAGTGCAAATCCTTTCAAGGTCTGATTGGTCAATTGGTGTCTAGAAAAGTAAAGAGATTATGGTTACTTAATTGGTTCCGTTGACTGACCTAAGGAAAGCAATGGGGGACCCCCACTTTTCTTTCACTGGCCTGACCAATTTGATTAACTCAGATCTTGATTTGAAAATGTTACGTTGATTAAGATCACTACCTAATAATCATGCTAAATTGGTTAATCTATATGCATATAATGGAATTCAAATGTCATGTGATCAATATGATTTTGATTAATTAAGGAGTAGCCACAACATCTTTGATTAATCAAAATTATATATTGAGTTGCAAATGTCATATAAGGTTAGATGACATTAATTGTGACTAATTATATTAATGTAATCAATCTTATCCCATAGAAATTTTTATTGCACTAATACAATTAATTAGGATGCGATAACAAATTATTTTCTTAATTACCCATAGGAATTAAGAAAGGAATATAATTTGTTAGTCACATCATTAAGTTAATGAGTCTATTTGAGTATAATAACTTAGCCCACATATAGTTATTGTATGTTATTGTTTCATGTTATTGCATGTTTACATTGGTAAAATATGACATCAAGTTATATGCCTCAAATTCAATTACATGAACATGATTTTTTTTTTATGCAGCTATTTTGCCTGTTAATATTTTTGATATGTAATGTGACGTTCCCGATTTAAGTGGTGATAATTATAAATTATGGAAGGAGAGAATTCTTCTTCAATTAGGGTGCATGGATATTGACTATGCTATCAGAAAGGATGAACCACATTCAGTTATATCTACTAGCACTCAGGCTGAGATTGCTGCGTATGAACGATGGGAGCGGTCCAATCACCTCAGTATGATGTTCATACGTACTAAGATTTTGCTAGTATACGTGGTCCAAGCACCCTAATGACAAAATTGTCATCAATGAAGCTCACTACTGTTGGAGGTGTGCGTGAGCACATCATGAAGATGAGGAACATTGTGGCTCAGTTGAAATCCCTAGAGGTTGAGATGTCAGAATCTTTCTTGGTGCACTTTATTTTAAGCTCACTCCCATAGCAGTATAGTACCTTCAAAATATCTTACAATACACATAAGGACAAATGGTCAATTAATGAACTTCTGACCATGTGTGTTCAAGAGGAAGGGAGGCTGATTTTAGAAATGGGAGAAAGTGCACATTTAGTCACTCAGAGAAAGACTGAAGCTCCCAAAGCCAAACGCAAAGGAAAGGGTAAAGTATCCATCCATACAGAAGACAAGAAGGAGTCCAAGTGCTTCTTTTGCAAGAAGAAAGGGCATATAAAGAAAGATTATCTCAAATTCAAAGCTTGGCTTGACAAGAAAGGTACTCTAACCTCATTCGTATGTCATGAATCCAATTTGGTTATATGTCATAACACATGGTGGATTGATTCTGGTTCTACAATCCATGTTTCAAATACCTTGCAGGGTTTTCTAAATCAAAGGAAACCATTGGGAAGTGAACAAAGCATCTATTCAGGAAACAAGATGAGTTCACATGTGGAAGCAATTGGGACGTGCAGACTTATTTTACACTCTGGTTTTGTTTTAGATTTGGAAAAGACATTTTATATTTCAAGTTTCTCTAGAAATTTGATTTCAGTGTCAAGGCTTGTACCAGCAGGATACTCTTTTAATTTTAATAAAAGCTATGTTGATTTATTTTATAAATCTAAGCTTATTGGGAATGATACATTGTCAGACAAATTTTTTCAAATTAATTTGAAAAATAATACCACTTATAATGTGATGCATGCCCAAACTGGTATGAAAAGATGTGTTATAAATGAGAATTCCTCTATTTTGTGGCATCGAAGATTAGGTCATATCTCCATTGAGAGAATTAAAAGATTAGTAAAAGATGGAGTACTTGATACTCTTGATTTTACTGATTTTGGCACTTGTGTGGACTGCATAAAGGGAAAGCAAACCAACAAGTCCAAGAAAGATGCCAAGAGAAGTTCAAAAATACTGGAGATCATACATACGGATATCTGTAGCCCAGATATGAACTCGTATGGTCAGAGATACTTCATCTCATTTATTGATGACTATTCACGATATATGTATCTCTACCTACTTCATAATAAGAATGAAGCATTAGATGCCTTTAAGGTATTTAAGGCAGAAGTAGAGAAATAATGCGGCAAGCAAATTAAAATCGTGAGGTCAGATAGAGGTGGAGAATATTATGGTAGATACACTGAGAATGGATAAGTATCTGGTCTGTTTGCTTGATTTCTTGAAGAAAATGGAATTGTTGCATAATACACCATGCCAGGGTCTCCTCACCAAAATGGTGTAGCTGAAAGGAGAAACCGGACATTATTGGACATGGTAAGGAGCATGATTGTCAGCTCCAACCTACCTAAATCCTTGTGGACTGAAGCTCTTAAAACTACTGCATATATATTGAATCGGGTTCCAACCAAGGCTGTTTCCAAAATGCCATTTGAGTTATTTAAAGGTTGAAAACCAAGTTTGCAACATATACGTGTTTGGGGATGCCCATCTGAAGTAAGAGTTTATAATCCACAAGAAAAGAAACTAGACCCAAGGACTATTAGTGGATATTTTGTTGGATATGCTGAGAAGTCCAAGGGTTATAGATTTTATTGTCCATCTCACAGCACTAGGATTGTGGAATCAAGAAATGCAAAATTTCTTGAGAATGACTTGATTAGTGGGAGTGATCAATCTCAGTATTTGGTTTCTTCTGAGAAAGATCATTCAGTTATTCCAGCTTCCACTTCAAGTGAGGGATTAGTTGTTATTTATAGCACTCATCAAACTCAATTAAGTGCTCAACAACTAGTCATTGAGATTTCACAAGTTGATGGTAATCTAGAAGATCATGTTGTTCATCAACAATCAGTTGTGCAAGATACTTCTCAAGAGATCATTGATACAACATTAAGAAGATCAACTAGAATAAAAAAATCAGCAATTTCTAGTGATTATATTGTGTATCTACATGAATCTGACTATAACATTGGAGCCGAAAATGATCCTAAAACATTTTCACAAGCCATGAGTTCTAAGGAATCAAACTTGTGGTACAATGCCATGAAGGACGAGATGGAATCTATGGCATCTAATCGAGTCTGGGATCTTGTTGAGTTGCCTGATGGTGTAAAAGCCATTGGATGTAGATGGGTCTTTAAAATAAAGAAAGACTCACAAGGCAACATTGAGAGATATAAAGCAAGACTCGTTGCCAAAGGATTCACTCAGAGGGAAGGAATCGACTACACGGAGACATTTTCTCCTGTATCCAAGAAAGATTCTCTTCGAATAATAATGGCATTGGTAGCTCATTTTGATTTTGAGTTACATCAAATGGATGTGAAGACCACATTCCTTAATGGAGATATAGAGGAAGAGGTTTACATGAAACAACCTGAATGATTTTCCTCTGGTGATGGTGAGCATTTGGTTTGCAAGCTTAAGAAATCCATATATGGATTGAAACAAGCCTCACGTCAGTAGTATTTAAAATTTCATGATGTGATCTCTTCTGAAGAGTGGATCGTCCTCTTTCTACCCTTGGAGCATAGCACGCATTCGACCATCCCCAAGTCGTGTGGAGATGCGAAGCGAGATGATATCCCTGCTGAAATTTCTGCAGCAGAATTTTGGATCTTGATCTTGGTAATCTTCCCAGATTGATTAGCAACTAGGATTTTCCTTGGTTTCTTCCGCCCCAAGATTGTAAGAGAGGGTCGTGGCCTCTCTTCTTCCTTACGTGAACCTTCAGATCTGATCCAGAAAATCAAGAGACGTTGCCCAAGAAGAAGGTGCTGCTAGGGTTTCTTCCTTCTCCTTCTTTGAGAGAGGCGGCTCCAAGAAGATGGCTAGGGCAGAGATGGCAGCAATAAAACCCTAGAAACCTAGGACATCTATATGTGAGAAAGAGAGGAGGAGAAAGAGAAGGGATAGCTTATTCTAGGGAGAAAAGGGTTTCTTTCATTCATCTATAATCATCATCGTTACATGACTATATAACCCATCCCCATGACGGCCACCAAAATAAAACCAACACCACACATGAACCGGTGCCTTATTATATGGATAATAAACCCTAAAAAACTCCCTTGGACCAATCCACACCTTGGGCCCAAACCCAGCCCAATGATAGACTAGCCCCCTCAAGACCCAACAACCTGGGCCTTAACCCTGTGGAGCCTACAAACCTCCACCCTAGGATTTAAGCTTTGGAGTACCACACCAGGCTCTACAATCTCCACCTTGGTGCTTCAAAGCTGTTAAAAAATCTGTACATTCCCTCAGACCCATCAGTGTCACACATGAGAGAAAGTTATCCCGTGGAAGAGTCTTCGTAAGTGCATCTGCCTGGTTCTTCTTTGTATGAACTTTTACCAACTCCACTTCACCTTCTTCCACCAATTCTCTGATCCTGTGATACCTCACATCTATATGCTTTGTGCGTGCATGATAGATTGGGTTCTGAGCCAACTGCAGGGCACTCTGACTATCACTGTGTAACAATACTGTACCCTGCTTCACCCCCATTTCCATGATGAGTCTCTTTAACCAAAGAGCCTCCTTGGCAGCCTCTGTAATCCCTATATACTCAGCTTCTATTGTAGACAAAGCTGTAATAGGTTGAAGGGTTGATCTCCAAGAAATTAATCCACCATACATGCTGAACACATACCCTGTGGTAGACCTTCTTGTATCCAGATCACCTGCAAAATTTGCATCCACAAATCCTTCCAATGGACCTAATGACTTACTTGGGATATTAGATTTCTCCTTGGATCCATCTTGCTGCCCAAAAATTAGACCAAGTCCACGAGTTCCCTGAAGGTACCTCAAAATCCACTTGAGTGCCTTCCAGTGCTCCTTCCCTGGGTTCGCCATGAATCTGCTCACCTGGCTTACTGCATATGCTATGTCAGGCCTGCAACACACCATAGCATACATAATGCTGCCCACGGCACTGGCATATGGAACTCTCTCCATGTACTCTTTCTCTTCATCTGTCTGGGGGTTCTGTAACTTAGAAAGAGACATGTGACTAGCCAAAGGTGTTCCAACTGGTTTGGCCTTATCCATCCCAAACCTCTCCAACACCTTGTGAATATATCCACCCAATGACAAGTGTAGAATTCCCTTGGTCCTATCTCTGTAAATTTCCATCCCAAGTATCTTCCTAGCTGACCCCAAATCCTTCATTTCAAATTCTGTTGATAATGCATATTTCAGTCTATTCACTGCTTCAACACTCCTGCTGGCAATGAGCATATCATCCACATACAGAAGGAGATACAGTGCATCATCCTCATCCACATCTTTCACATAGACACAAGTATCATGTTCACATCTAGAAAATCCAAGGCCCAAAATAAAAGTGTCAAACCTTTTGTACCACTGACGGGGTGACTGCTTCAAACCATAGAGCGATTTCTTTAGTAGACACACTTTTTCTTCAATCCAAATTCCTTGAAACCCTCTGGTTGCTTCATGTATATCCTCTCCTCTAGACTCCCATGTAAGAAAGCCGTCTTCACGTCCATCTGCTGCAACTCCATACCATGTTATGCTACGAGAGATAACAATACACGAATTGAAGCATGACGTACCACTGGAGAGAATACCTCTGTGTAGTCCACTCTCTCTCTGTGAGAACCCCTTAGCAACAAGCCTTGCTTTGTATCTGACTCCACCTTGCTCTGAAGGTGCCTCCTTCTTTGTGAACACCCATTTTGAACCAATGGCCCGAGCATCTCTAGGTAGATCCACTAGCTGCCATGTCTTGTTCTTTTCCAGGGACTCCATCTCCTCCATCATGGCCTGCATCCATGAGTCTCTTTCTGAACTTTCCATGGCTTCTTGGAAGGTCTCTGGATCTTCATTTGCAATGATTAGAGCATAGGAAATCATGTCATCAATGCGATACCGAGCAGGTTTGATGATGGTACGCTTTGCCTTGTAGTGCCACACCCCTTTGATCATCTCTCAAAGCTGAAGTGTGTGACTCCACCTGCACCTCCTTTTGGATTGATGGCTCTTGTGGCTGATCCTTTACATGTATTGGAACATTCATACCAAACTCCACCTCAAAAGAAGCATGTTTTGAAGTAGAAGTAGAAGGTACATCACCTGTCAGCCAATGCTGTCCACTGCTGTCCTGTTCAGCCTTTTCAGCTCCATCTGCAATCTCTGACCTCTTCAAGATGCTCTTCTCATCAAAAATAATGTCTCTACTGATGATACACTTCTGTGAATCTGAACTCCATAGCAAATAGCCTTTAACTCCCTGTGGATACCCGATGAAGATCAGCCTTTGTGATTTTGGGTTCCAGCTTGCTCCTTTCAGTTGCCTCCACATGTGCATAGGCTGGGCAACCAAAAATCCTTAGGTGTCCAAGCTCCACCTTCTTCCCACTCCAGATCTCCTCTGGAATGCCTCCATCAAGTTTTCTATTAGGGGACCTGTTAACAAGAAAACCAGAGAACATAATTGCATCACCCCAAAAGACCTTGGGCAGTGATGCCTGCAGCCTCAAACACCTAGCCTTCTCTGTCAATGTACGATTCATCCTCTCTGCCACACCATTCTGCTGGGGAGTCATCCTTACTGTGTAATGGCGTTGGATCCCATTTTCCTCACAGTAGCTTCTGAATTCATTGCTTGTATACTCCCCTCCATTGTCAGATCTCAAACACTTCACTGGTTTCCTGTCTCCTTTTCAACACCAACTCTCCAAGCTTTAAACCGGGCAAATACCTCTGATTTTTCTCTTATCAGATATACCCATACCTTCCTGGAGTAGTCATCAATGAAAGTTAAAAAATACTTAGCCCCACCTCTGGCTGACACAGGGGCCGGTCCCCATACATCTGAGTGAACTAGTTCCAGAATACCTTCACTCTGCTTGGAACTGCTGGCAAATCTTACCCTATGTTGTTTGCCATAAATACAGGGCTCACAGATGTCATTATCCTCCTTCTTAAGTGATGGAATCAGACCTCTTTTGCTGAGTTCTATAAGCCCTTTATCACTCATGTGTCCCATTCGATAGTGCCACAGTTTATAGACCAACTGTTCCTCCTGTGCCGCTGCTAGCACCTCTGCACCATCTATGGCCACTGAGCCTTCCATCTGATAGAGATTATTTTCAACCTTCTCCCTTTCATCACCACTAATGCACCCTTGGTTATCCTCAAACATCCACTCCCCGGCTGGCTTCCAAAAGCATACCCATGCTTCTCCAGGTAGCCCAAAGAAATTAGATTCTTCTTCAACTCCGGGACATGTTTGACATTGGTTAAAGTCCTTATAACCCCATCATACATCCTCACCCTTATGCTTCCAACTCCAGCAACCTTACAAGGATGATTATCACCAAGGCATACACTCCCTCCATCAGATTCTTCATAAGTTGCAAACCACTCCCTATGCGAAGTATAATGGTGAGAACATGCTGAGTCAAGTGTCCAACAACTATCACACTTCTTGGTCCCATCTGAAACTACCAGTACATCATCTTCACTGTCTTCAGATGAATTTGCACCACCATTGCTGGCTGAACCTCCCTTGGAAATGCCCTTCCCCTTCTCATTCTTCAGAAGTGGGCAATTTCTCTTCAGATGACCAATCTGATGACACTTGTAACACTTCCATGCTTTCTGCTTGCCCCGAGACTTAGATCTGCCTTTGGACTTGCCTCTAACCTTTTCCCAGGGTCTTCCTTGCCTCTCATTCACAGCAAGTACCTCTGTGTTAGAGTTTCCCATGCGAATCTTTTCTCTTTGCTGGTTTGATCTCAGCACCCCCACAACCTCTTCATAATTCAGGGTCTCCTTCCCATACACCAAGGTTGTAATCAGACCATCATAGGAACTGGGTAGCGAACACAACAAGATGAGGGTCTTGTCTTCTTCATCAATCTTCACATCAAGGCTCATCACCTCTGAGCACACTTGATTGAATTTCTGAATATGGGCCACAAGATCTCCTCCCTCAGGCATTCTCAAGCTGTACAACTGTTTCTTCAACCACAACTTGTTTGTCATACTCTTTCCCATGTAAGTGTTCTCTAAAGTTTCCCATAGCCCCCTTGCCGTGGTCTGCGTGCAAATCTCCGGCAAGACTTGATCAGCCAAGCACATCCTGATTGTGCTAAATGCAATCTCCTCTAACTCCTCCCAATCCTCACGACTTACATTATCCGGTCTTTGTTTCACCAAGACCTTATAAATCCTTTGCTGTACCAATAAATCCTTCACCCTTTGCTGCCATAGGGTGAAGTTCCCCTTGCCATCATACTTTTCAAAATCAATTTAAAGCTACTAGATGCCATATCCAACCAAGAAACAATGCACACAACAAAAACAGAAAATTAAACTTGCTGCAGAAATTTCTGGTTTGATATCTTACCAAGAAACGCCCAAGATCCAATCTTTTCTCCACCAAATCACCGAGGCTCTGATACCAAATGAAGAGTGGATCGTCCTCTTTCTACCCTTGGAGCATAGCACGCATTCGACCAGCCCCAAGTCGTGTGGAGATGCGGAAGCGAGATGATATCCCTGCTGAAATTTCTGCAGCAGAATTTTGGATCTTGATCTTGGTAATCTTCCCAGATTGATTAGCAACTAGGATTTTCCTTGGTTTCTTCCGCCCCAAGATTGTAAGAGAGGGTCGTGGCCTCTCTTCTTCCTCACGTGAACCTTCAGATCTGATCCAGAAAATCAAGAGACGTTGCCCAAGAAGAAGGTGCTGCTAGGGTTTCTTCCTTCTCCTTCTTTGAGAGAGGCGGCTCCAAGAAGATGGCTAGGGCAGAGATGGCAGCAATAAAACCCTAGAAACCTAGGGCATCTATATGTGAGAAAGAGAGGAGGAGAAAGAGAAGGGATAGCTTATTCTAGGGAGAAAAGGGTTTCTTTCATTCATCTATAATCATCATCGTTACATGACTATATATAACCCGTCCCCATGACGGCCACCAAAATAAAACCAACACCACACATGAACCGGTGCCTTATTATATGGATAATAAACCCTAAAAAACTCCCTTGGACCAATCCACACCTTGGGCCCAAACCCAGCCCAATGATAGACTAGCCCCCTCAAGACCCAACAACCTGGGCCTTAACCCTGTGGAGCCTACAAACCTCCACCCTAGGATTTAAGCTTTGGAGTACCACACCAGGCTCTACATCTTCCTTTGGTTTTGAAGAGAACATCATGGATCAATGTATATACTAGAAGGTTAGTTGGAGCAAAATTTATTTTTTGGTCCTATATGTGGATGACATTCTACTTACAACCAATGATAAAGGGTTGCTATATGAGCTGAAACAATTTCTCTCCAAAAATTTTGATATGAAAGATATGAGTGAGGCATCTTATGTCATTGGCATTAAGATCCATAGAGAAAGATCTTGAGGCATTTTAGGATTATCTCAAGAAACTTATATCAATAAAGTCTTGGAGAGATTTCAGATGAAAAATTGTTCACCAAGTGTTGCACATATAGTGAAGGGTGACAAGTTCGCTTTGAACCAGTGCCCTAAAAATGAACTTGAACGGGAACAGATGCATAACATTCCATATGCTTCAGCTGTTGGAAGCCTAATTTATGCTCAGGTTTGCACAAGACCTGACATTGCATTCGCAGTAGGAATGTTGAGAAGATATCAGAGTAATCCAGGTTTAGATCACTGGAGAGCTGCTAAAAAGGTCATGAGGTATCTTCAAGGGACCAAGGACTACATGCTCATGTATAGACAAGCTGATCATTTGAAGATAGAGGGCTACTCAGATTCAGACTTTGTTGGCTGCGTTGATTCTCAAAAATGAACATCAGGATTTATATTTATGTTAGCTGGTGGAGCCATATCATGGAGGAGTGCAAAGCAGACTTTGACTGCTACCTCTACTATGGAAGTGGAGTTTGTTGCTTGTTTTGAGGCTACATCGCAAGGTGTATGGTTGAAGAGTTTCATCTCAGGGTTTAGAATTGTTGACTCTATTGCTAGGCCAATTAAACTGTACTGTGACAATTCAGCTGCTGTATTTTGGCTAAAAACCATAAAAGTGGTAGTCGAAGTAAACATATCGACATTAAGTATTTAGCCATAAGAGAACGTGTTAAAGAAAATAAAGTGGTCATAGAACACGTTAGCACTGAATTGATGATAGCTGATCCTTTGACTAAAGGCATGCCAATTAAGAATTTTAAGGATCATGTGATAAGAATGGGAGTTGGTTCCATGATATAATTGTATGGATAACAATTTGTACAAAGAAACTCTTATTTCAATTATTTGTTTATTTCTCATTCAGGTGCACACGTTATTTGACTTTTGAGAAATGACAAACTTTTCTTTTGGACTCTGAATAAACATATGGTTTATTCATTATGTTATCACATTTGGAATAGTGGTAAAGAAATTGAATGCATTGTAATACATAGAAGATAATACTCAATTATAGAGGACCTATCGCTATGATTCATGTATTTAGTTTCTTATTCAGTGTTGATAAAATATACGGACCAAGTGGGAGAATGTAATAACTCGTCGCAATAGATGGTCCTAATTTTATTACGATCGTTTCCACTAATTAATAAGTGATAACGGCCCTTAAATGTTAAACACCTGCTTGATGGGAGTAGGCGGTGGAATGGAAGGGATTTGAGTATCTCTTTAAATAGGGATCCCTTCCTAAGGCTTTCGACACAATGTTATCGAAAGAAAAACCAAAACAAGCGGAGGCATTGGGTCCCTAATCAAGAATACATCCTGAGGGCATATACCATCAGAGTGCGATGGCTCATTGATTGGAAGCGCTCAATCAAGATTCACAGAGAGGAGGAGGAAGATCAAGATCCACCGAGGAGGAAGATCAAGATCCACCAAGAGAGAAAGATCAAGATCCATCTAGAGAGGAAGATCAAGATCCATAGAGAGGAGGAAGATCAAGATCCATCGAGAGGAAGATCAAAATTCTTACACTCATCGGGAAGAAAATTAATAATAATGGTTGGAGGTATTTATCAATCTTAACTTGCTTAATTATCGTGATAAATATATTGATACCGTATTTTCGCATATCTGATAGGATCAATATATTTAAATTAAGTCTAACATCTCTAGCCCAACTGCTTCGGATGCCATTATCGTACCGACAAGTTGACATCAAAGGGTTTCAGACCTTTATGTTGCTGCAATGTAATCCCTCCCTCTTCATTTCTTGGACATATTTTCTAAATTAAAACATAGAAAATAAAATTTATTTTTAATAAATAAAAATAAAACAAGAAAATAAAAAATGTTCTTGAAAATCAGAAATAATTAACCAAAGTCGGATCAATGGATTGAATGTTTAAACAAAAAGAAACTCTTTCATGTGAAGCGCTCCTCAATTCCTTGTACGCTCAATGCACGAGAAAATCACTGCTATACATAACTAAGTTTGTGTAGACAACATTGTCTCATATGTTTCATGTCATTGATGGCATTGTTTTCTCCAATATATTTAGGAAAGGATAGAACTTAGGTGTAATATGCTTCATATGTGCTACATAGATGAAATCAGTCAGCATACACTTTGTTTAACTGTGGGCTGAGATGGTATTAAAAAAATAAGAAAGAAAAAGAAATAGATGAAACCAGGCAACATAAATGTAGCCCACTGAACTTAACTTTAATTTTAAGAGCTAATAGTAGGCATTGATGTGACCGAACTCAACAAGTAGTTAATTAATGGTTTTCTTAGGAGAGCATGGGAGGACATATCAAAATTTTGAAATTTTTTGGATGTTGGCTTAATTTTGAAATTCTTTCCCATTTCTGGCTCAACGTCCAGCTCGGAACCCAATCAAATTAGATCCGAAGAAGATAACATTGGCCAAAAGGCTAGGCTCATCCTGAATTGGTCTGATTGACTCAAGTTTTGGTCCGGCTATAACAACCCTTGGCAAAAGACCATAATAATGAATTTGAGCTAAGATTGCGCTGAGTTCCGGATTTAGGCTGGACCAAAGCATCTGCTCGGGCCTACCCAAAATTTTGAGGCCTCATATGTTGCCCCAAGCTTGTGTAGAACCGTCTTGGGCCTGGCCCAAGGTCCGATCTAAAGACAAGGGCCGCGCATGCTCAAGAACATTTTTGTCTTTTTTTTTTTTTTTTTTTTTTTACTGCAAGCATGGCCATATACGCACGCGGTCAATCACTGCATGTGGTGCGTGTGCTCAAGTGGTGCAGGAGGACTTTTCCCTACATCTTATTTGTACGTTGAAGATGGGTTGGGCCATGGGCTGAAAAAAATTGAAAAATCTTGGGGCTTACTCATATGCAGAATTTGGGTTTAAAAACTTAAAAAACTCTTTGTGCACCATGCATGATGCAGGATACGCGTACCATGCATACGTATGACTATGCAAATTCAAGGATATTTTTGTCCTTTTTTATACTGCGCATGCAGCTACATATATGTGGCCAATTATCATGCGCAGTGCGGATGCTCCTACACCACGCATGGTGCAAAAAAATTTTTTAAAAAAACTTTGGGTGTTCAGATGATACTCGATTCCCTCAGGCCTAGAATCAAGCCTAAATTAAGCCAGCTTACAAATTTCTTATTATTTTTAAATAATAGTAATAATAGCAAACTCATTTAACTAATGTTATTTGATCAAATTTATTTAATTAATTTTATAAAATTAAAATTAGAATAAATAATGATAATCTATGAAAAGTTTTCAATATGGATAACCTAAACCCATGAGTGACAGATCTTTAGGTAGTGTTTGAAATAGGGGATAGAAGGAAATATTCAGAGGATATTCTCTCTTATTTTCAAAAGCCATAACTATAAGGGATAGCCGGAAATAAAGTTAACCAAAGGGATAATCCATGGTTAACCATGGTTAATCATGGGATATCCCATCAATTTATTCTCTAGAAAATGTAGGAATAGCTGGTTATCCCTCCAAATAAGAGTAAAAAAAGGTTATCTTATGAATTTATCTTTTTGTATTTGATATGATTAATAGGATAGTTAAAAAATATTTTAAAGATAATTAAAGGATAAACTTTATCTCATACATTATATTTAAATAATATTTTTTTTTATCAAATATTACCTTAAGAGGTGGTCCACGTTGGGCGGTGGAAAACTTCGGACAGACGCTTTCACACTCGGAGAGGGTAAAAAGGGATGAACGGGGAAGAGCCGGGACAGGGACAGCATGGAAAGCCTTGAAGCATGGGAGGAGAGGTGATGTGACTCGAGGATTTCCCGGAAGTGGGGGGAAAGAATCGTTAAAAAAGTTAAAAAATATCCTTGATTATGAATAAGGCTCGGAGATGGCTTTTTCTCGCTCACTTTTTGCCTCCTCACTCAAAAGTTGAAAAGCCAATTAATCTCCAAGATATAGCTGTAGTGGTTTGCTCTGGCGATTTCCGTGCGATATGCGATTTTCCTGGATATTTTTATGTACGTGTGCATAGCTACAGTGAAAGTACCGATAGCTGTGGAGTTCTGTACCAATAGGTATGGCATTTTCGTCTAGCTATGGCATAGCTACAGTAAGATTGCTACAGTGTTTTTGACGCGCTCATTTTTTAAAGCCGTCTTTTCTGGTCGAGCCTTGCTTTAAGATTCGGGATCCGACCATTTCTTCTGCCTGATCTTCAGCGATTTCCACCGGCTGGATTTCTCTCTTCATCTGTGATATCATCGTGCGGCCCTTGGATATCCTATGGCTTCCGATGGAGGTGCGGGTGGTCCAGCTTCGAGAAGAAGGGGATTTGAGTAGGGGTTTAAATGGGTCTCGTCGTCTCCCTCTCCGACGGAGGTGGCGACACTTGAAGCTTGCTTTCCGGTCGTCGTCCAGGTCCCGGAGCCGCTATTGGAAGAAGAAATGTCCGAATGGAAGCACAGGGCAGTTCTCGCCCGCTCTTTCATGAGGTGGGTACCGACCGAAGCTTATATCAAGGAATTCCGCAGAGCTGGGATCCCGGGTGCTATCGTCCCAATCTGCCTTTTATTCTGTTGCTATATCTTCCGATTTGAAGACCCGAGGGCTTGTGAGTTGGTTCTCAACCGCCCGTGGATGGTTAATGGCCAGATAATTGGTATGGAAGCTTGGAAATTGGAGTTCTTCCCGGCTGCTGATTCCATCTCCTCTGCTTTGGTTTGGATGAGACTGCCTAATCTCCCGATGAGTTCTGGCGGGAGGATATCCTTAGGATTATATCGGAGCCTGCGGGGAGCTTCTGCGGAGCTGATTCTGCAACCCAGTTGAAGAACAGAGGAGGCTTTGCCAGGGTGGCCGTCCGCGTTGAGCTTCTTCGCCCACTGCGTCCAGGGACCCGAATCCAGGGGACTCAGGGGCCGTTTTGGCAGCAATTCATCTACGAATCAGTGGAAGGAATTTGCCCTAAGTGTGGTTCTCTGCATTTGGTAGGTTCCTGCTTGCTGGCGTCCTTGTCTGATGCGGAGGTTGATGACAGTGGCCCTGTTTTTGGGCCGTGGATGGCGGCTGTTCGTCAGCGGCGGTCTGTGCTGAAGGCCTCCCCGGCAGTAGCTTCTTCTGAGCCGAAGTCCTCCCGGCCTGCTTCTTCTCCAAGCCCTGCCCCCCAACCTGGTTCTTCGTCGCTGGAGGCATCTAAGGGATGGCAGGTTTCAGCGAAGTCGGCTCGGAGGCGCCTTCCTGCGTCTCTGCTGGGTGCCTTGGTCAATCAGAACCAGCGGGGGGAGATGAATAGTGAAGGCTTAGTGGCCGTGCCGGTTTCTTTGGTGCATGTCGGTTTCAAGGCATCTGATACTGGGAAGCTGGAACTCATTCAGGAAGCTATCCCTGATCAATGTCTGAAATTAGCTCTCAATCCATTTGCCTCTCTGGGATTTGATTCCAATGTAGGGGGCCAGGTGGAAATCAGGGATGGGTGCTCGGGTCCCCTTAAGCGGGCCAGACTGGTTGATAGCCTGCCCCCAAGATCAGTCACTAGAGTGGAAAAGAAAAAAGGAAAAGGCAAGAGCTCTAATCTCAAGTGTAAAGTAGACCTTATCCCTTCTTCACCTAGTAAGTCTGAGCCCTCCGGTTGTCGGGCCGCTGCACAGGGCAGTGAGGTCACCACTGTAGCTTTAATGGGGCAGGGATTAGATTCCTTATCAACTGTACATTCCCACAGGTCTGTAGAAACTGAATCTAGCCCAGGTACTCTGCAGACTTATGGTTCACATTATCCTGAGGGTGGCACCCCGTCAGTACGGCGCCTTTCAGATTGTGTTATGGATGAGGACCAAGGGGGCCCCCTCTACCTCCAGTTAGTTTTATGAAGATCTTATTATGGAATGTTCGAGGTGCCAGTAAGCCCTCATTTCGTTCCTCCTTTGATAGATTGCTACAACTACATCATTTTGATATATGTGTTCTTCTTGAAACCAGGCTGTCGGGGGATACCTTGTTACGATTTCGAAGACAGATTGCCTGGTCTTGGTCCTCTTATACGGTGGAGGCTGTGGGTATGTCTGGGGGTATTTTGGCCATTTAGCATGATTTTGCTATTACGATTGAAGCTTTTCATCATTGTAACCAACAGATTGGCCTAGTTGTCACTGAAGGGACCTATAATCCCTGGCTCCTATTGACGGTCTATGCCAGTACGGACTACCGGAGAGACGGGTCCTATGATCCGAGCTGCTTTCCCTCCTTGATCGAGGTCTTCCATCTATCATTGCATGTGACTTTAACTGTATCACTGAGGCTAGTGAAAAGCGGGGAGGCAGAAGAGTTACTAGCTCAGCTGATATTAATAAATTTAGGTCATTTATTGGGTCTTCTGGGCTGATGGATTTGGGATACTCGGGGCCCCAATTTACTTGGTGTAATAATCGGCAGGGGACTGCTCGTGTGTGGGAGAGATTGGACAGAGCTCTTGCCTCGGCTCAGTGGACTCAGATGTACCCGGCAGTTTCTGTTACTCATCTCCCTAGGATCGCCTCTGATCACTGCCCCATTTTGATATCTACTGAGGCTGAGCACCATCAGAGAAAGTAATTCAAATTCGAGCGGTTTTGGACATTCCATTCGGCAGCTTGGACAATCATTTCTCAGATTTGGCACCTACTTGTCAGAGGTAATGCTGTATATAGGCTATCTCGTTGTCTTTTGTTGACAAGTCGTAGATTGTCTAAATGGAATAGACATGAGGTTGGTGATCTGGTTAGGCAAGTGGAGCAGGTCGAAGCCAGTATCAGTGCTCTTCAGGCTAAGGAGGACCATGACGGACTTCTTTTGGACTCTGATCTCTCCCTTCTGCGAGAGAATCTTGCTCATCACCATTCCCTTCTTCGGCAGCAGGAGGTGTATTGGAGGCAGAGATCCAGGATTCAGTGGATCTGCGAAGGGGACCGCAATACCAGATTTTTTCACCAGGTCACCCTTCGTCGGAGGGCTGCTAACAAGATTCGGAGGTTGGTCGATGAAGAGGGGCATCTCCTGAATGATATACAATCTATTCGGTCCCAGCTTCTCCATTTCTTTCATACTAGGTGGACTGAGACCACTACTGTGGGTGCTCCGGTTCTTCAGGTTGATAATCCAGGAAGGTTTCCTCTGCGGAGAATGCTATGCTTGTCAGGCCGATTACTGTGGAGGAGATTCGTCGGGCACTTTGGGATCTCGGTCCGGATAAGACTCCGGGGCCTGATGGTTTTCCTCCATTCTTTTTCCGTCACTATTGGGACATAGTGGGGCAGGAGGTGGTTATGGCGGTCCAGCTTGTTTTCCAATCTAAACTCATTCCTAAGGATTGGAACCAGACTCTTATCA
This sequence comes from Calamus simplicifolius, assembly GCA_900491605.1. Lineage (NCBI taxonomy): Eukaryota > Viridiplantae > Streptophyta > Magnoliopsida > Arecales > Arecaceae > Calamus > Calamus simplicifolius. Next base: position 326,186 of record UESW01001460.1, read on the forward strand.
CTTTAGTGCCCAAGTGCACTAATGCTTCTCTTCCTCAGCACTTCAGGCCAATCAGTTTATGCACTACTTTATATAAGGTCTGTGCCCGCCTTTTAGCTAGCCGTCTCTGCGTGGTGATCCCCCGTATCATTTCTACTGAACAGGGGGCTTTCATTAGAGGGCGTTCTATCTCGGATAATATCCTTATCACTCAGGAGTTTATGCATGATCTTCAGAGAGCCCTAGCTAGACGGTGTCTTATGGCTATCAAGCTTGACATGGAGAGAGCTTATGATAGACTGAGTTGGGCTTTTCTTCAAAGCTCTCTTCAGGAGTTTGGATTTGACGGGGTATTTATTGAGTGGGTTATGACTTGTATTCAGAGGCCTTCCTTTGCTTTGATTATTAACGGGGGTTTGACTGAGTTTTTCTAGTCTTCGTTGGGTTACGTCAGGGGTGCCCTCTATCCCCCTTGTTGTTCATTTTGGCCACGGATGATCTTTCCCGAGCTTTTTATCAGGCTCAACGTGATCAGGCGATTGTCCCTTTTATGGATGGGTTTGGCGGTCCTTCTGTCTCTCATCTCTTGTTTGCCGATGACTGCATTATTTTGGGTCAGGCCTCTATTGAAAATGCGGTTTCTGTTGATTCTATTCTGCAGCGGTATTGTCAGGCATCGGGTCAGAAGGTTAATTATCTTAAATCTTCCATATGTTTTAGCCCGAAGACTTCCAGGTCTATTAAAGCAGCCATTATCACTTTGTTGGGTATCTCTACTCAGACTGACCAGTTTATGTATCTGGGGATTCCCATGACCGGTAGACACCCTCGTTGTTCTGACTTTGCTGAATTGGAGAGGAGGGTTCGTCAGCGTATTGAGGGTTGGCAGGTTATCGGCCTATCTATGATGGCCAGAGTGACCATTATTCGGTCGATTCTTTCCTCTCTGCCTCTCTATTTGCTTTCGAATGCGGCCATCCCTATTACCTGCCTTCGGAGGATTGAGAGAACCTTTAGAGACTTCCTTTGGGCCTCCATGCAAGATGGGCACGACACTCACCTATTATCTTGGGATATGATCTGTATGCCTATTCAGGAAGGTGGTCTCGGGATCCAATCTCTGAGGGTCAGACGGCAAGCGCTTCTGGCCAGGCATGCATCTCGATTCCTTTTGGAGCCGCAATGTCTGTGGAGCTCTCTTATGCGAGCGAGGTATGGTGACTGAAAGCCTGGGGAGTGTATTGAGCCGCCCAGGGGGAGTTCCTTCTTTTGGAAGGAGGTTTGTCAATATGGTGAGTCTATCCTAAAGAAAATTACATGGATGATTGGAGATGGTCATTCCGTTGATGTGATTCAGGACTCCTGGATATCTGAGCTCCCTCTTTCTCGATGGCCTTCTTTTATCAACATTGATGTCCCCACCAAGCTGAAGGTTCGGGATTTGATCTCTCTGGATCCCCCTTCTTGGGATACCACTAGAGTGATCAGTTTCTTTGGTGATGAGCTCTCTCGGCAGATTCTCTCTATTCCTCTCACCTCTGGCCCTTCGATGGATGTTAGATTATGGCAGAGATCTTATCTTTCCAAAGCCCCTCTTAGGGATCTTATGAAGGTTTTCAGGCCCCATCCCCAGGTCACGAAGGATGCTGCTTGGATCTGGTCGCTTCCTACTCTTCCCCGGGTTCAGTTATTCATCTGAAAGCTTCTTTGGGTCTGTCTTCCGACGAGTGCCATGCTCTTCCGTAGGGGTTTGCCTATCCAGCCGACTTGCTCTCTGTGTGGATTGGAGGATGAGACTACGGACCATGCGATCTTCATATGTCCTCGAGCCAGGCAGATATGGCAGATGATGGGTTATTCCTATAAGGTGGGTGCTTCGGGATCTCTATGCTCCCTCTTCTTTCTTGATCTCCGGAGAGCCTCCCAGCATAAACGCGGTCTTTGGGCGATCACGGCTTATCAGATTTGGATATCGAGGAACCAACTCATCTTCTCCGATGATGTTATCTCTCCACATCGGCTTGTTAGGAGGATCAGATCTTTGTCTGCGGAATATGCCCAAGCTTTTCATGCTGTTGGTCTTGACTCCTCTGGCCTTTGGGGTTCCCCTGCTGCTTCAGCAGCGAACCGGCATACGGTTTTCATTTCTTGGGAGCCCCCCCACCAGGGTTTGTCAAAATCAACTTCGATGGGAGTGTCCGTGGCAGAGCTGCTGGTTCTGCGTTTATCATCCGTGGGCCTCAGGGTGATATGCTGGCTGCGGGTGGCTTTGGCACCCTTGATTCCTTTGTCCCTATGACAGAACTTTATGCAGCATGGGCAGGTATTTCTTACGCCTCTCTGCATTTCCATGCTCATCATCTCGTTATCGAGGGTGATTCGATGACGGTTATTCGATGGCTGAGAAAGGAGAGTATTTTCGATGGCCCCAGTATTCCTATTCTCAGGGACACATGGTCTATTTTGCAGAGAGTTGGTTCTGTCCAGATTCGACATATTTACCGCGAAGCCAACTCGGCGGCCGACTGGGTGGCAGCTTCTGTGGCTCAGCACGCTGGTGGTTAGATTTGGCGGCTGGGTGATCCCTGCCCCTCTGTCTTATAGCAAATTTTGTATTCTGACCTATCTGAGATAATTCGTACTAGACTAGTATAATTATCCGCTTGTACCAAAAAAAAAAAAAAGTTAAAAAGCCACGGTAAGAGATCGATTAATTGTGAGAACTAGAGACAAGACTACCTAAAAATATAAAACCAATACTATTAAAAATATAACCATAATATTTATCACCATTTCATTAAATAAGAGAATTATTTAAAAATAATTTTAATTTTTAGCTGGTATTAGTAAAAATCGTCTATTCCATATAGGTCGCAAATATGTTCGGTCCAATCCTATTTTATATTTATATAATGATTTTAAAATATTATTTAATAATTAGATCAAATTGGATTGGATTCATAAAAAAAAAAAAGAAAATTAAACTCAATCGGTCATTTGAATCAATTCAAGGTCAAATGACCCAAATCCAATTCAAAATGTTTAAATTTGGAACGGAGCTAGATCGGCTCTTATTTCCAACTCAATCAAGTATCTAATTAATATTTTATAATTAAAATTTAGTAATTGATAATTAAATATAGATTCATTAAAAAAATTTAGATTGCAATAATCAACTTAAACTTAAATTTTCATTCAAAAACTTTTAATTTTATCCAATTAAATAATAATTCTTAAGTTTATAAATTATAATTTTTAAAATATTTATTGATATACTTAAAGATATTAGAAATAAAAGTTCATCAAAATAAATAAAAAAATAAATATTTAGATATAATTAAGCAAAAAATAGATAAGGAAAGATCTAGTTGTTAAAATGAAAAGATGAATTAATTTAAAAAAGAGTTTAGTTAAAGAATTGATTAAGATAATTAAATTGAAAGAAAATAAGATTTATATATTAAAGTTTATGAGTAAAATTAGATTGAGCTCATAACAGATTGGGTTGAAAAATACAAGAATCGAATGTGATCTAAAATTTAGATTGAATCCAATTCTTGAGCCCAATTATAATAATTAAATATGAATTGAATCAAACTAATTTAGTTACTGATATGGCTAGTAAAAGCCACGTGGTAATCAATCCACAAGAGCGGCCCCAGTCACAGGAGCGGCTCCTAGGCGGCTCCGATCACAGAAGCGGCCCCTAGACGGCTCCTAGGCGGCATAGGTCATAGGAGCGGTTTCTAAGCGGCTCCAAGGCGGCTCTTAGGTGGCCCCGGTCATAAGAGCGGTTCCTAGGCGGCTCTAGGTGGCCTCGGTCATAAGAGCGGTTCCTAGGCGGCCCCGCCTACCAAAAGAGGCACTGATGCCCCCCTTTTTTTTGTCTTATCCTCATGGCTCACCCCAACTCCCTAGGTAGGCCTTTGCACGGACGGGACCGCCATCCCTGATCCCTATAGATTTAATAAGATAAGAACTATCAGTCCTCGCATAATCTTCAAAGGATCACAACCTAAAAAGTCATTATCAGAATTTAATGACCCTAGCTAAATAAGCCTCAAAAGGTGATTATCTGCCATAAAGCGTCAATAATCAGAAAAGCCACTAAGGCCCAAAAAGTCATTAGCAGAATTTAATGACCATGACTAAATAAGCCTCAAAAGATGATTATCTGCCATAAAGGCGCCAATCATCTCGAGTCAGAAAAGCCACTAAGACCCAAAAAGTCATTATCAGAATTTAATGACCTTGGCTAAATAAGCCTCAAAAGATGATTATCTACCATAAAGCACCAATAACCAGAAAAGCCAGGCCAAAAAAGTCATTAGCAGAATTTAATGACCCTGACTAAATAAGCCTCAAAAAGGTGATTATCTGCCATAAAGCGCCAAAAAGTCATTAGCAAAATTTAATGACCCTAGCTAAATAATCCTCAAAAGGTGATTATCTGCCATAAAGCGCCAATGAGTCAGAAAAGTGATTAAGGCCCAAAAAGTCATTAGTAGAATTTAATGATCCTGGCTAAATAAGCTTCAAAAGGTGATTATCTGCCATAAAGTGCTAGTTATCTAGAACCAAAAGATACAAATCCAATCCAACCAGCCGTCCGTAAAAGCACTAAACACATCATGAGATCTCGATCTCAGCCAGACAAGTTGAAGAGGTTAATAAAGGGAGGTAAGAGTAAGAAGAGGGGGAGACCAATGGATCTTTCTAACAATCCACCTCTCAAAAACTACTGTTGTGGTCCTGGTCGCTAATTTGAGCGTTCGAGGGTTTCTGTCGAAATACCCAGCCGTGGGACTTCTTGTAGGCATTGCAGACGAAGAAAGGACCCCTATATATTCCTGGAGTAATGGTCGATGCTCAAGGACGTCAGCTTAAAGTGATCGGGCATCAACAGTTATAGATCAATTTGATCCATTTATAGTCTTAATTCTAAATGTTTGAGAAATTATTTGATAGTTCTTAAATTAATAATTAATTTTTAATGGTAATGAAGGAGATTGAGGTGGATAAAGTCATGAGTGCCGAGGACACTTTGCAAGTTTCTTTTTTTCACAGTCAAAGAAAGATATGTTAGCGAAGAAATTGATGAAACCGATTGAGCTTTTAACATCATATAATGTAAAATCTCATCAAAATATTGTTGAAATTGTAAGGAAGCTGCAACTTGTTCTTGATTTTAGTAGGTATTTGCTTGTCTTTCAGAGGAAAGAGTAAGCCATTCCTTACCTTACTGTAAGGGCTTTTATGATATTTAGCCTTTTTGGTCGCTTGAGATATTCTTGGCCTATATATGTACGATTAAGTTCTCTTATTTTTGTTTCTTGGTGTTCCTTTTTCATGAGATTGGCTGAAGCTTAATTTTGATGATTCTATCCATCATAAAAAAAAGCAGGAGCAGAATATTTTATTCATGATGCTTTTGACTATTTTATTGCTGCTGCTACTGCTACAGTTTCTCAGGTTGATATCTGTTGCTCATATATAGCAACTCAAGAGGAAAAGTAAATTGGGTTTCTCAAAAATTAATAGACTAGCTAGGAAGTATATGCACTTAAATATTTTTTACAAATAAACTGAGTGTAGTGCGGTGAAGATAATATGCAAGCAACACAACAAATAGCACAACTAAACATAAAGATTTATAGTGGTTTGGTACCAATTCTGCACCTACATCCATTTCTCAAGAGCCCTTTAAAAATTTCACTAACATCACTAGCCTACTTGGCTAGCAAACTTGTTTACGAACACAAGCAAGCCTTATACACTAGCTTTTTGGGCTAGTTTTCTTGTTTACAGGTACAAGGGGACCTTAAACACTAGCCTTCTGAGCTAGTCTTTTTATTTATGGGTACAAAAAAACCTTTCACTCTAGCCTTTCGGACTAGCACACTTATTTATGGGCACAAGCGAGCCTTACAAGATCAAGCATAATAATATTAAGTTAATACAATATGCTCCTAACAAATAAGCATATAAAATAATAAAATACTTAGCAACTTGAAGAGCTCAACACGAAGTAGCTTCTTTTTTTAATAGCACAGCAGCAACAATGAAATTTTCATGGATGCTTTGAATGCTCTTCAAAGAGGGTTGTTGAAGCCTTAATTACCACTTTAAGAATCAACAATGAATGAACTCTGATGGCTTGAAACAATCAATGTAACACTCCAATATATCTCTTTACAAACAATAAATTTCTTTTTCAAATAATTCTTCTCACAAAGATTTTTAACAAGATTTTCACTCTATTTTTCACATGATTTTTCACACTATTTTTCTTCTCTTTTTCTCTTTCTTTTTCACTCTTTTTCTCTCTTTTTTTCTTTTTCTTTTTTTTTTCTTTTTCTGCTCAAGAATCACTGTTCAACACCTCTATTTATAACAAAAAAGAAAATATAGCTATTACATGACCGTTGTGATATGAAGAAGAGAGAGAGAGCAACAATATACTTGGCAAGCTTAGTTAAGGAGTCCGGCCATCCAAGATTAAAATCTGGTTGTCTAACTCGAGAGATTAGATGCCCAAGTGAAGAATCAAAGAAGCCCCAACAATGAAATTATTGGACAGAAAAATTGGAGCAAGAACCAGCCAGCAAGACGTTCGAAAATCCAAAAAGAATGTCATCCCAAAATATAAAAGGGCAAGTTAAAGGAAAAAGTAGCAAGCCAATCCATACAACAGACATCCTACTTTTAAAATCCAGCAAGCCAATTTCAATAACTCGCAGCCCAATATTTGATACAACAAGCTAGCCAAAAATGCCACCCGATGGAGATGAAAAATCGGCAAGCCAACACACTCATTTGGCATGCCAACTTTTTGAACCGGCAAGACAAATTAGAACATACAGAAGGTTAGCCGAGAGCTTCAAGAAACCAGCAAGCCAACTAATCAAATTTGCATTCCAACTTTTGAACAGAAAATTACCAGCCGAAGGAGTCAAGAAACCGGCAGACCAATGTTTGAATCCGGTAAGCCAATCTAGAACACTGAAACTTCCAATCAAAGGCTTTACAGAACTGGCATGCAATTCCAACAATTAGCAACCCAAAAACGAGAGCCAGAAGGCCACACCGAAAACCAAACGAAATTGACATTCCAACATAAGAACTAGTATACCAAAAGAAGCATAAGGAAGACGCACAGAAAGGCAGATGGAATTGGCATTCCAACATAAAGGCTAGTATGCCAAAATAAGCATCAGATAGCCAATCCGAAAGGCAACAATAATTGGCAAGTCAATATACCAACCATTAAGCCAAGAATAACCATCAGGGAGCCAATCCGAAAGGTTACAAATAATTAATTGGCAAGTCAATATAGAAATCGGCTGACCAAGATTCAAGCAACAGGCATCCAACTGAAGGCAACAGATAATTGATAGAGACAAAATCCAACATCGAATAAATACCCTTAAAAATTTCTTTAGCAGACATTCAAAATATCATAGAGTTATAAATAAGAACTTATAAGATAATTGAATCCAGTTCAAGATAATGTAATCATAATTAAATTTGAAAGTTATTTTATCGAATAAATCGTTCAAATATAAAAGTATGAAAATCGTCCAGTGATGGTAAAACTTAAGTTCATTGAAGAATAATATAATCACTACAACATATTTATACAATACCTATAATATTTTTCATTTTGAATCATAATATACTTTGGGTTAGAGGAAGTGTATGATTTCACGATAAGTAACGTGAAATTGATTAAACCTAATAAAGATAATATTAATATAATACTTAATTATTTTATGTTTCATCAAAATTAATATGAGGTCAACAATCATTGTTTCTTAAGCTGAATTGCCAAAGATTTGGCATGGTGTGAAATGTGAAATATATTTTGTTGATATGTTCTTTTTAGGGATTAATTATTGAAGAAAATTTTGGTACAGTCAAATGAATTCAATCTGATTCACGTGCTTCTAAACTTTTGCATCCCTTTTGAGGAGTCTCACCAAATTATATTTCAGCCTTACAAGGAATCTATAGTAGCTTAACACGTCTATCCAAAGGGCATCCTGCAGGAAGCTGGTCCTCTTATTGGTACGGTCTTCTGTCATGGAGCTTAGCCGTATCTTGCTTGCGATTGCTGGAGGAGTGACGCCTCTACAGCACCACTGAGGCTCCCCTCTTATAAAAACCAAACCAAAGAAAGACCAAGAGAATCAATTTAAATGATGGTTCTTCAAATGTGAAGGTGGACCACCGCCTTTAAAGCTTCACAAATTATATAGACCTTTGTGTAGCTACCACGTCACTTAGATTGGCGCTAGTGCACCAATTTTATATCCTTGCAAATTATAAAACCCTATAAAATCCTAGCATTGGAAGACTCAAAAGATCTATCCTTTTAAACTCAATCAGGACCACTCAAAAGTTGAGGTTTCCATCAAATCTAATCTTTTTGTAGGCCATCTTGGATAATATAGCAAATCTTTCTGCCTATATCTGCAAGAAGGGGAGGTATCAAGTAATCGCCAACTACCCTCCTTTCGCTTCCCGTCACATCCATTCATTTCCTCTTCGTTCCATTCACGAGCTTTTCTTTTTCTTCTTATGCCAATGGCAACGGATATATATCAAGCTATTCCCAACCACTGCTCTCTATTTCCCATTCCGTTGTTCATTCAATATTCCTTCATTTCATTCATGCATTTCATTCCCCTAATTCTGTTCCCATGAAAATGATTGCTATATTTTTCGATTACAATATATAATAATATATGGCGAGAGGAAGATGTGGGCTGATATCTTATGACCCTCTCAATGACAACTATTTCTTGTTTAATATTTATTTAAGTCCTGTTAACGGCTACCCGTTATGATAAGAAATCTTCAGATAGAAATAAATAAACATCATAAATAAATCAACGTGGATCCCACCTCTGGCGTTAACCCATCCATCCTCCATACGTTTCAATGCGCGACCTGCACCGATGTACAGCCACGAAATTGGAGGACAATACCGAGGCACAGGTGCTCGACTTGGACTACATCACCAGAGTCCTTGAATAGAAGCGAAATTCATCGATTAACAGCTACTTTGCTTCTTGATTTGTCATTTTCCATTAGAATGGGCTGCTAGTCTTCTTGTGAATAGGCTTTGTCGTACGTCAGCATCGTTTTAGGCCTCGGCATCTAAAACATAGAAGGAAAAGTCTTTCTGCAACCTCATACGGTGCACTAAAGCGCGCATCACAATGCATACGGTGTACTAAAGCGCACATCTGGTGCACATGGGCCATGCATACGATGCATAAAAAAATAAAATTATTTTTACCATATGCAATACCAATCATCGGGTTTGATGTGCGCAACCTGCATCGCGCTAGGTGCATAAAGCACTTTTTTTAAAAAAAAAATCAATCCACAATAGCATAACACCATCGAAATGGATGAAAAAGTCTTTTACACCATGTACGATGCAGAATGCATGTATTGCACAAGGTGATTGATCTGCGTACATGTGACAAATACATTTTCATTCTTTTTACATTGTATACACATGCGCAGATTAATTACCGCAAATAGTGCGCAAAGAGTCTTTTCAAAATGAATACTCTGGTGATTGTCACGGGTTCCATGGCATAGACATATTTTCATGAGGTATTTATTTTTGTTTAGAAAGTTAAATAATAATTAATATATAGTTGATGATATTAAAATTTGGTTGAAAAATTCTTAATATCAAAAGAAATAATGTGATGGATGGTAAGCTAAAAATTAGAACAAAAATTTGTAAGAAAAATTTTTTCTACAAAAAGGTTCACAAACTTTTATGAATATAAATGTTATTCTTCAAATTTATCTATAAGTCGAATTAATTCAATTTGCGGATCAAAATCATGTTGCTCATTAATTTATTAGTAGATTAAAATTAATTTAAGTGAAAGTTAATTAGTAGTGGATGAACTTAAGTATAAAAGATAATATTTTTTTTTCATGAATCACTATAGGTATTCTTTCTTTATACTCATTAACTTTCACATGCTTAGATTGACTTTAGTATCATTTATAATACTCTAAATCTATCTCTCGATCCAATTAACCCATTAGTAGATAAAAAATATATGATTCAAAAATTTGAATGAAAGTTAACCGTAGTCGATGTACTTAATATAATACATAATATTTTTTTCATTCAATATAAAACCAAATTTTAGATATATTATAATATATATATATATATATATATATATATTACGTTTAAGTTTTAAAAACAAAGTGTAAAAAATAGATAGAATGTCTAGATAAGAGAGAGAGAGAGAGAGAGAGAGAGAGAGAGAGTTTATGGATATATATATATATAAAGTTGCATGGGATGTTGTACCTAATAATGGGATGAAATTGCTAGCTCTGAGAGTATCCAATGTCGTCTGAGATGGGCCTGCAAATGTTTACATCTGGTCCTTGTATTGCATTGATTGCAGAGTGTCCGTAGTCTTATGAGCCAGAGGATTGTTGCCCCTGTTTTTGTCTGAATATGCATAAAATTTTTTTATGCACCGCATATGATACCAAAAAAAAAAAAAAAAAAATACATGCAATTGATTTATGCATATAATTATTCAGCATTAAAAAATGTGATGCACAAATTTTTTTTTTTTTTTTGGATATATATTTTTTCGATTTGGTATGCGGGTCGTGATGTAGTAGTCGTGGGCGGCATTGTCATGGATGGGACTGCCGCATTTCCGTTAGAGATTCATCCTTATCAATAAATAGCTTGTTAAATCTTTCCAACGTGTCCCTTTGGTGCGCTGGTTAACATTTTTATTGAATCCAGGCTGGTACTGTGTCCGTTTATAGGCCATAATTGACACGCAACAAGGGCCAGGCGGGGTGAGGCTGCCATGACGTGGATTTCACATGAGCGGGTGGAAGCGTGTTGGACGCTGGCAGCGCGCGGTCTGGGTCTGGGCGGCCCCTCGAGGCCGGCCCCGGGCCACGGGAAGGCTCTGGGCACGGGCACGGTCTTCTTGATGCCGAGGGCCACGGCAAGGCCCTCGACGTTGTTGCTTGCCCCGCAGAGGATCTAGCCTAGCCCCTTCCTTCTTCTAGCAGCGCCTTGTGCGGCCACCTCATCGCCGCTCTGCCAATTTCCAGGACAGCTGTAGGCTCAAAGTCTTCAGCCTCTCAAAAGTCCCAATCACCATCAATTGCTTAAACAAAGCGATATATATTCCTAAATTTAGATGCAACATACCATCTATATATTATATGATTTAAGTTTTAAGTAGCACAAATGAAATGATGTTCAAAATGGTCTTCTTTGATCTTTCTACCCCCACCTACCTGCCTCCACAACTTCCAGTAAGTAAACGGAACCATATATGTATGTCCGCCTTTCATTCATCGTTACGTGTAACAGCTAAGAGAGATTTATGATACGAGCTTTCAGATATTAATGCAGCACGAACTTTGCTAGTTAAGGTTTCGGTACGCCCAACAGCTGGAATCCTCATAAAGCCAATAGAAAATAGGTCAGGTTCAAGCCCCCCAAAACGAACGAACCCTGCCATAAATCCCTCTCATCAACAGTTGGTGCAAGGCTACCAAGCCAAGGGCACGAAATCTGGGTAGGGCCATGGCCTGCAACGGGATTTAATTCACGTACCTAATGGTAGGTCCCATGGCGCTATCGCCATCGTACTCGAGGGAAGTCCCCTGCCATATAATTCCGGTTTGACCCAGGTCGACCCCCCCTGAGCCTTGGACCTCGTGGCTCGGCTGGATCCCAGCCTTGGTTCCCACGCCCCCATCCCGAGCCTCTCTTCCATTTGCGTACGGCCGTGGCCGGGGATTCACCACATGTACCACCGTAGCGGAAGTGTAGCCGCCCTCGCCTGCTTTTTTACCTTGCCTGGAATCTTTTCTAAAGGCTGCTCCAAGTCCATCTGGAAATGGCCGTATTTTTGCCTTCGCTCGTAACTTGACAGCCGGATGGAGATTGATAGTTAACAATGGATTCAAAAGTTGGCTAATCCAAGATCCCAAGTTCCCAACCACACACACAACGAAGCCAACGCTAGCTACAGTTGGGCAAGAGATGGATGACAAACTTGACAAGCCAAGATCCACATCAATCCGAGTTCATCAGTAAAATTAAGATACTTTTCTAAGAAGTCAGTTCAGTTCTCAGAGCAAACCCATCCACTTGTACGTCCACGCTATTCTCCTGGCCAAACAGTAATTTTCATCAACAATTCACCAACATCTTTCCTCTTGTAGTTGAAAAAAAAAAGACTTAGATGAGTTCAATTGAGTTGAAATGAGAATTCACCAACTTCTTTGACATCTCATTAAAAAAAAAAAAGAGTAAAAATTGCCAACTTGCATATTTCTAAAGAAAGGCATGATCTTCTCTCGAATGCTGAATAGCATGGAGAGTTGAGGAGGGACTGGCTCAGCTATTGATTATAGGACAAATTTTGCTTTTGATATCGATTTGCCTATCATTAAAGGGCTAGATCAATTGAGCAAAAAAAATATTTTGAACACCTCATTTTGATGGCCATTTAATGCTAACGAAATGATGGGCCCCACTCCTAAGTGGCAGCATGTGAATGGCACCACAATTGTGAATTGCGTGAACAACATCAACTATGCAGCTTCGTTAACGCTTATATAAAACCCTGCGTAAACTCCATGCATGGGTTTAGCAATGATGCTTAATTTTGTCCTATTTTGAATATAAAATAAGTATAATCATGTATATGACTTGTGTAAATGTGCTTAGAATTCAAGATAATATTTTGAATAAATAACAATATATTTTTACAAAAAAAAAGTATAAATAAAAATTATTAAAATCTAAAATTGGTCTTTGTGCACGACAAACTAAATTACTCTTGATAAAATATTTTTCGGTTGAGCTATCCTACTTTCATACGAGAGAGAAAGAAAGCATGAAAGAGCCCAAAATTTTCTTCAAATTTTTTTTTCATACTCAAGTTAGTAAATATAGACAAGAAAATTTTTACGGCTCTTAAGCAAGTTACACTGTACTAATTAAACAAGGAATAAGAACAAAAAAAATTTGTTTACCTAGGAAGACTTGGGTTGCTTTTAAAAATGTTTGAAGAAATTTTTTGGAGTCGAATTCTTATATCAAACAACTTTGATAATCCTAATCTTAGAGGAGGTAGTAACCATGACAAAGTCTGTTTTTAAATAAGATGGTAGACTTCTATTCAAACTGATTTCTACTTTTAATAGATGAATACTAAATTGATGATTTTAGTTGAAGTCTTTTCTAAATGAGACTTTTTTTTTCTTAGAGAGATCATGTAAAGCAGTTCAATTGACTACATCATACTATATTCTGATTTACAATGTATCATTATCAGATAAGCTTGCCAAATTAGACCATATCATTTGCTCTTCACTTTTGGAGATTGAGCTTAAATCTATGTTCAACATATGAAAGTAGCTCAATTGAACCGTGGATGACTTATTTTTGACTTCTTTAACTTTGCTGTGGTAATCTCTCTACATTATATATACAATTCAGTTTAGACTAAGCTCAATAACTCTTATGAGAATTGGTTAGCAAGGTTAGTTTAAACCAACCTCAATGACTAATGGGCTTTGGTTAGTTTGGAAGTTTTGTTGATATCAAGTTAGCTAACTTTTGGCCTCTAGATTTTGAAGAGATCTTTAGTCAATCTTGAATTGGCTTAGAGAGAAGCATAAGGTGACTCCTTCTAACATCAAACCTCTCATGTCGACATTTGAGACTTGATGAAGTGTTGTCGATAAAGGTTAGCATCCAAATTTGAAAAATTTTGTTGTCAAAGTTGGTGCCTAGACTTGCAAAAGCTCTATCAATTAGGTGGCTTTAAAAGTGGTTGGAATGCTCTAAGAATGTCTCTTAGGTTGGTGTTTAAGAATTATGTTTTATGACGTATTCTTTAATCAGGATATGGTTTACTTTTGATTGATCTAGTTTTCAAGATGCCCTCTAGTACTTTCAACTGATTTTTCCTTTGGATGATGAAGCCAAGAAACTCTAGTGAAGCATTGAGCCAAACTAAATTATTTTAATAGAACTTTTAATGTTTATTTGGTCAAGCGTTCATAGGCATCGCCACTCTTTTGTTAACCATAGATGACTTGGACTTTTAGGTTGGTCTTTAATAATCAATCTTATTTGATCGAACCTAAAATCAGATCAAGTCAGCCTTAACACTTCAAGTTAGTTGATTTTAGTTAGGTTGACTAATTTTAGTCAGGTCAGCATTAACTTTTTAGGTCAAGCCTAATATTTAGATCAACTTTGACTCTTCAAGTTGAGCTTAATCAAAAAAAGTCCAAACAGATCGGCAATTTTAGTGGAAGTCTTTTTTAGACAAGGTTTATTCTCTTTGAAAAGATATATGAAGCAATTCAATTGATGACATCATGCCTTCTTGTGATTCGCCACGTATTGCCATAAGGTAAGTTGGCCACGAGTTGGATCATGGGACATAGCTAGACCTTGATAGTTAAATAAGAGGGTACCAATTAGTTGAGTTAAAAAGACTATGCATACAGGATAGCCGTTTTTGATCCCATGTCATATTAAATTTTCAATGGACTTCATTGTACTCATTCTTAAAAAATACAAGACAATGTTGTTCAAAGATTGAATTTTTTTTTTCATAAAAATAAGTATTCATTACATTGCATCCTTTAGAATAAAATGATATTTGCCTTATAAATTTTTATAAATATATATTAGATTGATGATTAAAAAAGATATAGTTATTTGTAATTTGAGTGTCGACTTAATCCTGGATAGAACAGAGTGAGAAAATGATTCATGTAGCCGATTGCATGTAGTTGAGAAAGGCTTGGACAAGTTGAATTGAGTTGAATATAAATTGGATTGATGGTCCCCAAAATTCCATTATCTCAAAAGAGGCAAATTAAATTGGTTTAGAAAAATATAAAAATGATAATTTCATAATTTTTTTTTTTGAGAATTAATGTAATCATTACTGCAAAGTGTGAATCATAGACTTCAAATAAGAGGAATGCCAACTAGAAACACCAAGGCCAGTGAGGAATGCTCTCATTGTCCAATGCCATGGTATTTGATTAAAGATTTAAACAGATGGTAAAGAAAAGAGTATTGTTAAAGTAGATTCATGTTTTAAGTATCTAACGAAGTGTTACAGTGACGTCTTATTAAAGTTCATACAATATTTAATTTTTTCATTGACATCGTATAGATATTAAACAACAACATCCCAAATTTTTAATTTACAAAAATTCTTTTGTCCAGCTTAAGCCCTCGTTCAAACCATTTCTCGAAGCTTTTCTCGTGTTCAAGTTACTGGCACAACAATGGAATAGCAAGAGATTGACATTTTTTGTGAAAACGCAAAGAATCCTTGATAATTCTGAGTCCAAGATAATACCGATATCACTTTTAAAAGTGTGTCACTTTCTCATTAGATTCAAAGTTGTGAAGGACCCAGACTTGCTCCATTCTGTACATCACATTAGCTTTCTCATATAGGCAAATCCTAACAACCCCATGGTATGGCAAAAGAGAGAATTAGTGCAATAAATGGTCAGACAAGAGAGTGTGGCTCATAGATCACAGGAGGCTCTACCGGCCAGTTTTATATATACTTTTTTCTCTTTATCTCTTCTGATCGAGGATTAAAAGGGGAGAAGGTCCTTCAAATTGTTGGAAGAAGGCTATTGGAATTGAATATAAGTTAATTGAGTTTCAATGCATGAAGACTTTATCATGTTGATTAGTTGGTAGCCTCCACAATTAGGACACAATCATTGTTTGATATTTTCCCTTGTCACAATTAAGAAAAGATATCTCCAATGAAAAGAAAATAGAGCTAAAAAGATATGCAAGGTTGTAACCATCCCGCACATGACATTGACCATCCATTTACATTCGTGATTCCATGCAAAGGTAGAGCGCTGTCAGCTGGGGGAAAGCAAAGGGCAAGGTGGAAAGGATTAAACAAAGAGAAAGGTGACATCTTTTTGTTTCCATCTTTTGTTATCAGCGAAACATGGGCGACTTTTTTTTTTTTTTTTTGACGACTGCTTTTTTTGACCATTTTAATGGCCCATTTATCCATCAGACGTCAGTCATATGACCTCTCCTACCGCTCGAACTGCCCCAGCCTGTTATCAGCCAGCCTTGTTCTATAGGCAGAGGTCTTGTACTCCCACCATGTGAACTCCCTGTAGAGGCTCTGTTCTCCTCTCCTATCAACAGTGGCAAGGGTGCCAGCATCTCTCCGGAAGGTGGTCCTCCAAAGTAGATCATCGAGACCCTGGATTTCAAACCGTTGGCCAAAACCCTGTGCTTCACACTCCGGAATCTCCCATTTGTCAGAACCTGAAGCAAGTCCACAGTATAACTATTAGACATATACGGAAAAAAAAAAAAAAAAAACCATCACAGAAACCTTGAAAAACGAAGCCAAGCCTTCTTTATCCAATTCATGTACCATTGAGTGATACCTATGTTTAGTTTGCTATAAAGAAAGAAAAAACTGTCGATTATAAGGAACAGAGGACATGGTTTGATTACAACTTTCCATGTTAGTGTTGGAAAGTAAAAGGGAGTATGGTTTATTGGTAGGAGAGCGAGACTGGAGCTAATTTGGCTGAGAGAGAGAAAAAAAGAAGGTCAAGTCTAGAAGATTGTGAGCGGAATGGGAAGGTGGAAAGGATGGTTCATGACCTGCAAGGAGTCACCGACATTGATAAAAAAGGAATCCTGGTCAGGTGGAACTGTGACCCAACTCCCATCCCTCAGAGATATTTGGAGCCCTGAGGTGTTGTTTGATCTCAAAACTGAAATAATCTGGGGGTCTGTGTGCTCTCCAAATCCAGTCAGGCTGCAGTCCGGCTCTTGAAGCTGGGGGCATGGAGGGTAGTGGTTAAACCTTAACATCGAGTCACTCTCCTCATTCGTGACCAGCTTGCTCAAAATATTTCTCGGCTGAATCCCGAGTCCTTCAGCCACCAACTCTAAAACCTCACAGACCAGTTTCCTCATTGCTGAGACATACTCATTCAAAGCAGAGCTGCTGCAAGAAAACCCAACGAGAAAAAAGAAAGAAAAAAAAAAAAAATGAGGGAGTCATGAGACGGCAGCCGCTGTAGGTAACTAAAACGGCCCAAAAAGGCCGACTAAAACGTTAAAAAGTTGTCAGCTTTTTGATGACAAGCTATATTTTTAAAGCTATATATATATATATATATATATATATATATATAGCACTGTTCTCACCGCGAGGGGCTTGCCGAAGATCCTTCGAGAAAGGCAAGCGAGGTGTGAGGCATGAGCTTGGAAGTGACGTCCAAGAGGAGGTACTCCACCCAGCCCGCGTCTCCGCTGGAACCAATGGTCTTGTTTCCGTAACCAAATGGTTTGGCAGGCCCTGCTCGATCCTTTTCCGCTGGGGGAGGGAGAAAAACCTCACAGCCTCGGCTTCCAGTCTAGCCATGAGTTCCATGGGGATCCCATGGTTGGTAACCTTGAAGAACCCAAACTCCTCGCAGGCTCTCACAAGGAGGGTCTCGGAGCCCGGTTGTGCGAGGTTTATGACCGGAGTACCAGAGAAATACGTGCTGGCCGGTTTGGGTGCAACCGGGAGGGTGATTTGTTCGAGCGCTGTACTTGTTAAGACCACCATGGCTCTCTATCAACGAAAAGAGGAGAACAGAGAGAGGCTTTGGATGTGGGTATTGAGTTGGGAGTGAGGTGGTGGTGTGCGAAGAGAGGCTGTGGGGCTATTTATATATAGAGGGGGTCGAGGCCACCTGTCAATAAGAACCTGGTCGGGGATGCGAAAAAAAATTAATTTACTAGAATTTTATAAAAAGAAAAAAAATATTTATTTATTTGGATTTTCTATTCCTCCTCCTATTTTTCTGTGGGAGGATTAGCGTCTTGCTGTGGGCGGAGGTGGAGCTCCATGGCATATCCATTCAAAAGGCAGCTTTGACGCAAGTTAGAAGTCAAGAAAATATCAAACACTTCCATCTAGATGGAAAAAAAAAAAAGAAAAAAAAATCTTAGTCAAGATAGCTCTGTCCTCCCCCACAATCACCACCGCCAACATCTATCTCGTAACCACAAGTGGTTCGATCGATGCATAGCAATATGTACGTTCCCACCTATCCAATAGCCCACGGTGTCTGTAGGACGCACGGGGCGGCGGGTGATCAGATTGACTTTAAGCTGCTCTCCAATTGCACAACTTGGACTCACACGCACTTCATGGTCATCTTTTTTATCTTAGTAGTTGCACGAGTGTTGCTATTCCACGATTGCTCTCCAGTGAAATGGTCAAGAAACTTAAAAAGGCAGTCCGATACAAAGAAAAAAAGTGTTCTTTCTTTAGAACTCGGTGCCATGAGGTGGCTTGATTTCTGCATTACAGTTGGCCATGCAAAGGTAACCATCTACCGCATAAGAAACTTTAGTCTCCACCGTGCAGCTCATCTAGAGAGTACTTTTATTATTATTATTTTTTATTACAGACGAACAATTACATCGTTCTAGAATGAGTTAAGCTCAATATATTAGAATATAAAATTTGAGTAAAAATCATAATGCAAAAATCACTTAGTCTCCATAATCAGGGACTAGAATGGTGGGCAACCCGAGTAGCAACCTAGTCAACCGCTGAGTTTGCTTCCGGATAAACATGCCGAATCTAAGCACTATAAGCCTGATGAAAGATAGCCCTGATATCGCATAACAAAAGATTGGTAGACAAAGGATCGCCTGAGTCCTGCTGGAGCCAGCGGACAACGGTAATAGAGTCTCCCTCAATAATAAGGCTACAAATGCTCAGACTGCGGATAGCATAGGATATGCCAGCCCACACAGCATATAACTCAACTAGTGGCACAGAAAGGTCTAGAGAACCAAATCCACCAGCCATAAGCAACGATCCATCCAAGCCACGGATCACAAAATTTGAACCAGCCAAACGACCTTGAACACTGCATCAAAGTTGATTTTGATATACCCTAGTGGGGGGTTCCCAGAAAACAAAGACCGTATACCGGTTCGCTGCAGAAGCAGCAGGGAATCCCCTGATGCTAGGGCTGTCAGAATCATAGCATGACTGATGAAGCATGTACTTAGAAGAAAGGGACAGAACTGTCCTAACAATCTAGAGACACTACAAGAGATTTTAAATATTGCGACGCCCAAATGTGTCGCAATTGCGTCGCTAAACATGATATTGCGACGCAATAGCGACGCAACGAGGGCGTCGCTCAACTGTCCGTCGCAATACCCTTTTGTCGCAAATGCGTCGCAATTTTGCGACTCTCTGCGACGCTCTTGCGACGCCACATTGCGTCGCAATATTGCGACGCATGAAAATACGTCGCTAAATTTAAAAATAAATTTAGTTAGGAAAAAAATTATTATTAAATATTGCGACGCACAAATTTACGTCGCAATATTTAAAATTAATTTTTTAAAAGAAATTATTATTAAATATTGTGACGCACTAATTTGCGTCGTAATATTTAAAATTAATTTATAAAAAAAATTATTATTAAATATTGCGACGCACTAATTTGCTTCGCAATATTTATAATAATAATTTATAAAAAAATTATTATTAAATATTGCGATGCACTAATTTGCGTCGCAATATTTATAAATTATTTTTTTAAAAAATTATTATTAAATATTGCGACACTCTAATGCGTCGCAAATAAAAATAATTTTATTTTAAAATAATTTTTAAGATAAAATAGTGACTCAATTTTAGTCGCTAATGCGTCGCTATTAAATTTATTTTTAAATTATTGCGATGCCAGGTCATTGCATCGCAATATTTAATAATAATATCTTAAAAATATTAGCGATCCAATATCAGTCGCTAATGCATCGTAAATTTTATTTTTAAAAATATTTAAATGATTAAAAATTAAAACGGTTAATTCAATTTTGCTAAATCTAAATATTGATACAAACATTTTTCACTCAATCCAAACAATAATATATTTCAAAAAATAGTTTATATATTAAAATTTTGAAGTTTTTACAACATAAAAAAAGAAAAAAAAATACATCAAGAATCTGAATGATCACGTGGAGGCTGTGGAGGCTGTGGAGGCTGAAGACTCTGCGACAAGCGTCTAACCATATCCCGCAAATAATGCATCTCATCACGCATGTCTGCAACCTCCTGATCCCGGCCTCGCATACGATCCTCAAAATCCTGCTCGAACTCCTGCCGAACCTCCTCTGCAATAGATCTGCGAAGCTCCTGTAAACGCTCGGGAGGAAGATCAGCAGGAACTCGCGAGCTGGAGGCCTGATGGGGAAAAAATGTAGAAGCTCTAGTGCCCATACCATAGACCCTGCGGTCTCGTGGCTGGGCACCAATAGCCTCCAAAAACACACGTCGACTCTCCTCTGCTGAGAGTTCGACGGGCGTCTCCCCATCAGTAGAGTCGACCTGCGATGCCTGGGAGCGAAGCTCCTCGACTCGTGTCTTGAAAATATGAAATCAACAATAAATGAGTTAATAAATTTCTCAAAATAAAATTTTAGAAATTAAACAGATACTACATAAATCTAATTTCTTACCGCAACCTCCCGTGATCGCGTGTCGACCCAGGAGCCGTCCCTCCTGGTGTGTGTCGTCCTGAATAGACGAAACTCACCAGGATCTCCGCCCTCCTGCTCAGTCTATAACAATAAAAAAAATGATATTAATATAAATATTTGTAAATAACTAAAATAGTAATTAAAATATTTATGTTTTCTTACCATACGCCGTCTGTGCTCCTGAATCGAAATGGAGCCCGAAGTATGACGGGAGAGACCCGTGCCAGGACCGCCCTTCTCAGATCGGCGGTTCGTGCTGGCTGATGCGGACCTCCTGCGCCAGCCATCGGACTCCCAGGCCTGCTGCCACTCGTGCCAAATACCCTCTGGCACGTGAGCAGGACGCTGACCCGACGACCTCCAACGATGAAGCATGTCGAAGTATCGGCGTCGCGTAAGAGCCTCCCATGCTGCCCTAATGGCATCATGGGTGGCAGGATCCCACGTAAACTTTTTCTGCATTAAAATAAACAGTTAGTTTCTGAATTTATTAACTTTAAAGAATTATATATCACTGATAAATTGTATTTAATAAGTTTACCTAAAACTCAGAAAAATAAAACTCCCTCGTGGCTGGCGATACGTGGCGCCAATCGTAGCCAGTGGGATCTGCACGCCTCTGAAAAACGGCGCTGATGTGGCTGGAGACATGATGCTGCTCAATGAATCTGTTAAAAAAATGCAAGTTTATAAGTAAATGACTTAAAAACATAAATAAAATATTTTTAATTAGTATATACTTACATCCCCTGAGCATCAAGTCTAAGTACAGTGCGGCCGCCGATCGCGGAAGAACTCTCGGAGGTCTGTGCCGATCGGGTGGATGGTAATACTGGTGCAGAGATCGAAGGCTGCGCCTCTGCTGGAGATCCAAACTCTCCATCTCCGACGCTCATGTGATCTGATCTCGCAGGATCCAAACTACGTCTCTGCTCACCCAAACTGTCGTCGGTAGATCTACCTCTGCCCCTCATACTAAAAATACTAAAGATTCACACAATTAAATTACGATTAATGATTGACTATGTAAGAATTTAACACTTATAAAAAAAGTTAAATTTTAAAAAACCTTTATGTTTAATCGGTGTCATTTGTTTCGTGAAATGTTGGTTCAACATCCGATGCCGTATCGGATTGCGAATCAGTTTCATTATCATCGGAAGGAAACCGAACATTTGTATCCGCAATTTGTTGGACATCACCACTTGGATCTCTAAGTGATGTTTCAGGAGCCCTTGTGTCATCCTCAATTGCATGCATTTCCATCTCATCCTCTTGAAATGCAGGGCACTCGGTTGATTGACTTGATGAACTCTCCTCTAATACGATTGTTGAACGTGGGACGATTTTAGAAACGGCCCACCAATCTCGCTTGTCGTTGCGCAAACTTGGATATCCGCAGTAAAATACTTGCTGAGCTTGGGATGCAAGGATGAATGGGTCATATTTCTGTAATCTTCGTCGATGGTTCACTTCAACCAAATTATAGTCGTTATGAACCCTTTTGCCCACAGGAACTATCGGATCGAACCAATCACAACGAAACAATACGGTTCATTTCATAGGCCAACCGGGATATTCAACTTCAACCACCTCTACTAACTTTCCATAATAATCCTGCATATTTGCTCCAACACTTTCTCCTTTTACACACACGCCCCAGTTCTGCGTGCCTCTTGAAGCTGCTAATCGTTCAATCTAAATTTGTACCCATTTACAAAATAGCCAGTAGAGGTTGTTACGGTCTTCAATGGCCATTGCGATAGACATTTAATGAAAATATTGTCGGTTGTCGACCATGGCCCGTTGACCTATAAATTAATAAGCTATTGACATCCAATTCAAAAAATAATAGTCATTATCGAAATTGATTGAGTGATACTACTCACAAATTCATAAAACCAGTAAGCAAACTCCGTTTCTAATTTCTGCCCAATTGCAACTTGACTGATGTCGGGATTCATCTGTCGTTGTCTATCACAGAACATCCTTATGGGATGAAAAGGATGAAAACTACTGTTAGAAATTAAATATTATGGTATATTATTATATAAATTTAAATTTTCAATTTAGCATTGAAGTATACACTTACTCAATATAAGGATCGACTTCTCGACAGTTCATTAGGATGTAATAATGTGCTGCATTATACTCCATATCGCTAAGATTTCTTGACTTCTGCCCACCAAATGAACGGCCGATAGCTTTAAAAATTGATATTCTACCGTCATTAGCTTCTGCTTCGTCCACACATACGTCATCGTTACGACCATGATTTCGGCTCCTCGTGTGGACGTGACCCTCAAAGTAATGTGAGGCAAAAGCTGAAACTTCTTCGACCAAGTGTGCATTGCATATAGAACCTTCAACCCTTGCTTTATTACGCACATTATTTTTTAACTTCTTAAGATACCTATATGTAAAGTTGCAACAAAAAAATAAACAAATTTTTCAAGCAATGAAATAATATTTGAAATGTCAATATATCTTAATGATGTATATATTTACCTCTCGAAAGGATACATCCAGCGATACTGCACGGGACCAGCTATGCTCGCTTCGTATGGCAAGTGAACCGGTAAATGCTCCATTGAGTCAAAAAAACTGGGAGGAAAAATTCGCTCAAGCTTGCATAAAATAATTGGAATTTCCTCCTCAAGCCTTGCCATGGATGCAGAAGTAATGACGGCGGCACATAACTCCTTGAAGAATAAGCTGAGCTCCGTAATTGCCTTCCAGACATTTTGCGGAAGCAACTCACGAAAAGCTATAGGTAATAATCGTTGCATGAAAACATGGCAGTCGTGGCTCTTCATGCCGAACAACTTGAGCTTATGCATGTCCACACACCTACCGATATATTTTTTTTTTTTGATTACAGTGGCCTGGCCACCGTGGCCAGGCCACTGCCGGCCACGGCAGCGGCCGTGGCCGGAGAAGACGGCCACGGCAGCGGCCGTGGCCGCCTTGTCCGGCCGCGGCCACGAACGGCCGTGGCCGGACAAGAAAAGAAAGGGGGGGCGGGGGGTTTCCTCCCCTCCCCCCTGTTTAAAAAAAAAATTTTTTTTTTTTGATTACAGTGGCCTGGCCACCGTGGCCAGGCCACTGCCGGCCAAGGCAGCGGCCGTGGCCGGAGAAGACGGCCACGGCAGCGGCCGTGGCCGCCTTGTCCGGCCGCGGCCACGGCCATGGCCGGACAAGAAAAGAAAGGGGGGGCGGGGGGGTTTCCTCCCCTCCCCCCTGTTTAAAAAAAAATTTTTTTTTTTTGATTACAGTGGCCTGGCCACTGCCAGGCCACGGCAGCACGGCGTGGCCGCCTTGTCCGGCCGCGGCCACGGCCGTGGCCGGACAAGAAAAGAAAGGGGGGGGGGGGGGTTTCCTCCCCTCCCCCCTGTTTAAAATTTTTTTTTTTTTGATTACAGTGGCCTGGCCACCGTGGCCAGGCCACTGCCGGCCACGGCAGCGGCCGTGGCCGGAGAAGACGGCCATGGCAGCGGCCGTGGCCGCCTTGTCTGGCCGCGGCCACGGCCGTGGCCGGACAAGAAAAGAAAGGGGGGCGGGGGGGTTTCCTCCCCTCCCCCCTGTTTAAAAAAAAAAATTTTTTTTTATTACAGTGGCCTGGCCACCGTGGCCAGGCCACTGGCGGCCACGGCAGCAGCCGTGGCCGGAGAAGACGGCCACGGCAGCGGCCGTGGCCGTAGGGAAATAAATAAAAAAAAATCATTTTTTTTTAGATTATCGGAGCTTACCTTGGTTGAGATGAGATCGCCGGTTGCCGGAGTCGGATGCGATCGTCGGGTAGCCGGAGGACGGGGATGCGCCGGAGATTGGAGCTTTAGCTTCACGGCGGCGCTAGGTCAAGACGGGAAGGAGGAAAGGAGAAGGGATCCGGCTTAAATATAGGGAATTAGCGACGCCAAAATTGCGTCGCAATGGCGTCGCAAATTTTTTTTTTTTTTTCTTAGCGACGCACTATGGCGTCGCTAATTCATCGTTAATACATGTTTTTAATAATTTTCTGAAAACATAGCGACGCCACTAAATGCGTCGCTGAAGCGTCGCTAAATTGGCGCCATCACCTGGCGGGAAAAATATTTTTATTTTCTAATAATTGCGTCGCTAAGGCGTCGCAATAATTTTTTAATAATTTAAATAGATTAAAATAAAAACTTATTACAAATATTGCGATGCAACAATTGCATCGCAATTATTTTTTAAATATTTTTAAATAAAAATATTTAAATTTATTATAATAATTGCGACGACAAATGGCATCGCAATTTATTTAATAATATTTATAAATGATTATATTTATAATTAATGTTAATAATTGCGACGAAAATGGCGTCGCAATTTATTTTATAAAATTTTTAATTACATAAACTTATTTAAAAAGGATTGCGACGATCGTCGACGATCCAACGGTTGCGATCGATCCAAGCCCTGATCCCGATCGGCGACAACTGATCGCGGACCGCGGCAATCGGTCCGATCGGCAAAGGTCGGACGGTTGCGATCGATCCAAGCCGTGATCCCGATCGGCCACGACCTATCTCGGACAGTTGCAATCCGTCCGAGATCGACGACGATCCGACTGTTGCGATCGATCCAAGCCGTGATCCCGATCGGCCACGACCTATCTCGGACAGTTGCAATCCGTCCGAGATCGACGATGATCCGACGTTGCGATCGATCCAAGCCGTGATCCCGATCGGCCACGACCGATCT
The DNA here is from genome assembly GCA_900491605.1 of Calamus simplicifolius. Taxonomy (NCBI): domain Eukaryota; kingdom Viridiplantae; phylum Streptophyta; class Magnoliopsida; order Arecales; family Arecaceae; genus Calamus; species Calamus simplicifolius. Next base: position 351,528 of record UESW01001460.1, read on the forward strand.
CGGACCAATCCGTCCGATCGGTGACGATCCGACGGTTGCGATCGATCCAAGCCGTGATCCCGATCGGCCACGACCTATCTCGGACAGTTGCAATCCGTCCAAGATCGACGACGATCCGACTGTTGCGATCGATCCAAGCCGTGATCCCGATCGGCCATGACCGATCTCGGACAGTTGCAATCCATCCGAGATCGGCGACGATCCGACGGTTGCGATCGATCCAAGCCCTGATCCCGATTGGCCACGACCTATCTCGGACAGTTGCAATCCGTCCCAGATCGACGACGATCCGACGGTTGCGATAGATCCAAGCCCTGATCCCGATCGGCCACGACCTTCTCGGACAGTTGCAATCCGTTCGAGATCGACGATGATCCGACTGTTGCGATCGATCCAAGCCGTGATCCCGATCGGCCACGACCGATCTCGGACAGTTGCAATCCATCCGAGATCGGCGATGATCCAACGGTTGCGATCGATCCAAGCCCTAATCCCGATCGACGACGATCGATCGTGGACCGCGGCAATTGGTCCGATCGGCAAAGGTCCGACGGTTGCGATCGATCCAAGCCGTGATCCCGATCGCCACGACCTATCTCGGACAGTTGCAATCCGTCCGAGATCGACGACGATCCGACTGTTACGATCGATCCAAGCCGTGATCCCGATCGGCCATGACCTATCTCGGACAGTTGCAATCCGTCAGAGATCGGCGACGATCCGACTGTTGCGATCGATCCAAGCCCTAATTCCGATCGGCGACGACTGATCGCGGACCGCGGCTATCGGTCTGATTGGCAAAGATCCGACGGTTGCGATCGATCCAAGCCCTGATCCCGATCGGCCACGACCTATATCGGACAGTTGCAATCCGTCCCAGATCGACGATGATCCGACGGTTGCGATCGATCCAAGACCTAATCCCGATCGGCCACGACCTATCTCGGACAGTTGCAATCCATCCCAGATCGACGATGATCCACGGTTGAGATCGATCCAAGCCCTGATCCCGATCGGCCATGACCGATCTCGGACAGTTGCAATCCGTCCAAGATCGGCGATGATCCGACGGTTGCGATCGATCCAAGCCCTGATCCCGATCGGCGACGACCGATCGTGGACCACGGCAATCGGTCCGATCGGCAAAGCTTCGACGGTTGCGATCGATCCAAGCCGTGATCCCGATCGGCCACGACCTATCTCGGACAGTTGCAATCCGTCCGAGATCAACGACGATCCGACTGTTGCGATCGATCCAAGCCGTGATCCCGATCGGCCACGACCGATCTCGGACAGTTGCAATCCATCCGATATCGGCGACGATCCGACGGTTGCGATCGATCCAAGCCCTGATCCCGATCGGCCACGACCTATCTCGGACAGTTGCAATCCGTCCGAGATCGGCGACGATCCGACGGTTGCGATCGATCCAAGCCCTGATCCCGATCGGCGACGACCGATCGCGGACCGCGGCAATCGGTCCGATCGGCAAAGGTCCGGCGGTTGCGATCGATCCAAGCCGTGATCCCGATCGGCCACGACCTATCTCGGACAGTTGCAATCCGTCCGAGATCGGCAACGATCCGACGGTTGTGATCGATCCAAGCCCTGATCCCGATCGGCGACGACCGATCGCGGACCGCGGCAATCGGTCCGATCGGCAAAGGTCCGACGGTTGCGATCGATCCAAGCCGTGATCCCGATCGGCCACGACCTATCTCGGACAGTTGCAATCCGTCCGAGATCGACGACGATCTGACTGTTGCGATCGATCCAAGCCGTGATCCCGATCGGCCACGACCGATCTCGGACAGTTGCAATCCGTCCGATATCGGCGACGATCCGACGGTTGCGATCGATCCAAGCCCTGATCCCGATCGGCCACGACCTATCTCGGACAGTTGCAATCCGTTCGAGATCGGCGATGATCCGACGGTTGCGATCGATCCAAGCCCTGATCCCGATCGGCCACGACCGATCTCGGACCGTGGCGATCCATCCGAAATCGGCGACGATCCAACGGTTGCGATAGATCCAAGCCCTGATCCCGATCGGCGACGACCGATCGCGGACCGCGGCAATCGGTCCGATCGACGACGATCCGAGGGTTGCGATCAATCCAAGCCCTTATTCTGATCGGTCACGATCGATTTTTGACCGATCGCTATTTAACATAATTAATTTTTTTAAATATATAACGACGCAAAGGGTTGCATCGTATTTTTTAATATGATAATTATAATATATAAAAAATTAACTTTAATTCAAATAATTACGATGCAACAAGTACGTCGCTATATTAAAACATAATTTTCAAATTAATATTTTCGCTTATTACATCGCTAATGCGTTGCTATTTAACATAATTAATTTTTTAAAAAGATTGCAACTCAATGTGTTACATCGTAATTATTTTTTCTCATATTTATAATTTATCAAATTTAATTTTATTTAAAATTATTGCGACGCATTTATTGCGTCGCTATATTAAAAATAATTTTAATTTATTTTCTGGTTTATTGCGTCGCTAATGCGTCGCTATTTAAAATATTTAATTTTTTCCAAAATATTGCGACGCACTGGGTGGCGTCGCAATATTTTTTAAAATATTAGTACTGTAAAAAATATAATTCCATTTAAATTATTTGTGACGCAATTGTGTCGTCGCTAAATTAAAAATAATTTTTCTATTTTTCTAGTTTATTGCATCGCTAAGGCGTCGCTATTTAAAATATTTAATTCTTTTCAAAATATTGCGACGCACTGGTTGGCGTCGCAATATTTTTTAAAATATTACCACTGAAAAAAATATAATTCCATTTAAATTATTTGTGACGCAATTGTTGCGTCGCTATATTAAAAATAATTTTTCTATTTTACAATTTTATTGCGTCGCTAAGGCGTCGCTATTTAAAATATTTAATTCTTTTGAAAACATTGCGACGCACTGTTATGCGTCGCAATATTTTGTAAACTATTTATACTTTAAACAATATAATTTCATTTAAATTATTTGCGACGCATTTGTTGCGTCGCTAAATAAAAAATTATTTTCTTATTTTCTAATTTATTGCGTCGCTAATGCGTCGCTATTTAATATATTTAATTCTTTTAAAAACATTGCGACGCAATGTGATGCGTCGCAATATTTTTTTTTGATAATTAGATTTTATAAAATTTAATTTAATTTCAATTATTTGCGACGCAATTGGTGCGTCGCTAAATTAAAAATAATTTTTGTAATTATCTATTTTATTGCGTCGCTATTTAAAATATTTAATTCTGTAAAATAAATTGCGACGTAATATTTACGTCGCAATATTTTTATTAATATTTATATTTCAAAAAAAATTAATTTAAAAATATTGCGATGCAATATTTGCATCGTAATATTAAAAATTTAATTTTTTTTTGATTTTTTGGTTAATTGAGTCGCTAATGAGTCGCTAATGCGTCGCAATATTTTGTTGTCACAAAGGCGTCGCAAAGAGGTCGCAATTTAGCGACGCAATTTTGCGTCGCTAAATTTGCGTCGCTATTTTGGTATTTTCTTGTAGTGAGAGTACTTTGGCAAAGGTACCTGCAGGTAGGGGTGCAACTCGGGCTCATGAAACTCGGGTTTTTCTTAACCCTAACCCTAACCCTAACCCTATTTGTAAAACCCCAACCCTAACCCTATTTTTAAAAATCGGGTTCGGGTTGAGTTTCGGGTTGGAATTCGGGTTGACAGAAAAAATATATATATATGACAATCTAAAACAAACAAGCTTTACATTGTACAAACAAGCTGAAGTTTGAAACAAACAAGCTTCACATTTCAAATTACATGTCTAAAAATATACATCTTTTACATAAGACTAAACAAAACAAAAAAAGTATATTCTTAAACCAAAACATATTCAAAGTAATCCAAATATTGCATAACATTTCAATAGCTACCATATGCATTGATGAAGTCACCTTTATCCTTCAGAAGCAGAAAATATTGAGACGATATAAAGAAGACCACATAAGTTTGGTATGAGAGATCTTTTCCATGAAGCGAGACTGCATTCGCTATCCAAAGCTCTCTTGTTTTTTACTCATCACCCCTTTCCTAAATGTTTTAGTTTTCTGCTCATCACCTCTTCCCAGATGCTTTCATAAAATTTTGGCAAACTTCATATTAGAAGTTACAACTCAAAGAAGATAATTAAAAAACATAAAGATACATGATAAAATGCAATGGTTAAAGGTATATTGCTCATTTTAAAATGTAATGAAGGTTCTGATGAAATATTCATACCAAGAATTATCACTTCCACAAAACTATTATCAGCTCTACATACTTTAAACCTAACAAACAAGGTTAAATCATCACTTCCACAACACCAGTGGGCATGCTGCTTGTGGCTTTACGGATTCGGATTTTCTCGGGTTCGGATTGACTGCAACCCTAATCCGGCCTAAGTTGCAAATCGGTCCGGATTTAATCCGGATCCTTCGGGTTCGGGTTAAGCAAATTAGAGTTTGAGTACTGCTGCAAATCAGGTTCCGCGGGTCGGATTCGGATTGAACTCGGCCCAAGTTACACCCCTACCTACAGGTAAACTTCTAGATGCGTGGTGGGCCCAAGGGATCAAATAGGAGATGGCTGTGATACCAGCGTGAGTAGGCACCCCATAATTCTGCGCTGTAAATTTTTTCCCCTTAAAATTCTCCTTTGAGGGTGTTGACAATTAAAACTTCTTCATTCTAGCATGGCAATCAATGATTCCACCTACCTTCTTGTGCATTGAACTAACTCTTATAAACCACACAAATTCTCTTGTAGTATTTGGCAGAAGCTAGGAACTTGCTTTGCAATGAGGAAGCTGTTTTGTAAAATTAGTCAATTAAAAAAAATGAGACTTTTCTTAAATTTTAAAGTTTTCATTTGCCTAATTTTTTTTTCTTGAATTTTTTTCTCATAAAATCTATAGGACATTGTCCAGGTAAACTTCCTTCATCAATTTGTATAATATTCTTTATTTTTTTTACCTTAATATGAGAAAATAAAACATTGTATAGTATTTTTATTTTGAAAAAATTGATAGAAATGCCGTCACTGAGATTCCAGCAATTTACTTGCTAACAGAATACAACAACTAATTGAGTTAGATTCACTTGTTGTATAATCCAATGATGGTTATCCTTTGCCTTTCTATATACATTTTTTGATAAAAATTGATCTTATTTGCAAGTATTAACCAAATTGACAATATGTCATGATATCATATAGTGCCTAGCTATTTTAGCAGAATTTGAAGGTAATATATATTCTAAACATTTTTTTTTTGCTTTGAATTTTAGGGACACCATTATTTCTTAATTATCAACCAAAATTCTTTTTTCTAGAAAACACCTTAACAATTTTTATGTTTTCTATTTGATCTATATTTTTTACTTGATTTATTTTGCACACTTCTTTTTTTCAATATACCTTTTCAATTGATCTACTATTAATCTTATGTCACACCTTTTCATTTCTTGTCTATTTTGTAATTTGTAAGTTGTCTTAAATATGATATTTTGTATGATACTAATTATATAATAATGTGTCCTAATTTTTTGACATTGGAAATAGTTTTATGAATGAATACAACGACGTTGATTTCTATTTTCTTTCATTTTGGCTAAAAATGGTTAACATGTATGCTCATGCTATGGTCTATTCGTCTCTTCTTAATAGCTGATCGCAGATAAGAAGACAATTTTATTTTGTGAACATCCTAATTAATTCAACTTACAATACACAACATCCTAGCTCTAGAATATACAACTACATTTTCTATAACACACAAACATATATGGTGGGAACTTGGTCGTTATCTTGTTGATATCAAGCCTTAATCACAGTAGCCAATATTTAATCTCTTGTGCAGTTGTGCAATGCACCTTACCTACCCTATTAATGATATGCCCAACTTTCATGGCTTTTGTTTTTCTTAAGGAAATTCTGTTCAACTACTAGATTATGAGTTGAGAGAGCAAATCATAGCATTCTAACCCCAATCTTCACTAGTTTTTTACAAAGTTTTATAGAAGACATTCGTTTACTCTAGCTCGGGTGGTATTATTTCATTTATATCATATACTTGCTGACATCTCTATAAAGACTTTGTATACCGTATCCGGTGCAGCAAATCTTACGTAGACTTCACTATATCTTTTTATTGGTCCACGTGCATCCCCTATATGGCTTTACAATACCCATTCAAAAACGTTAAGATAGCTTTACGACATCCCGACAGAAAAAAATTACGACACCCAGTTATAAAATTATGATACCATATTTATAAAATTATGACACATATTCAGAAAGCTAAAAAAAATTTATGATACCTCGGTTGTAAATTTACGGTACTGTACGACATCCATTCAGAAAATGTGTTTGTACAAAAATTTTTAAAAAAAAAGCTGAACGGGTATTAGTCATGCTAAAATTTAAGATGACATCCTAATTATAAAATTATGATAATGTAATTATAAAATTAAGACACCTATTAACAAAGCAAAAAAAAATTATGACATCTTAGTTGTAAATTTACGATACCGTAGTTATAAAATTATGATACCCATTTCTAAAATCTATCTGTACATAAATTCTAAAAAAAAAAGCTGAATGAATATTAATGTACGTCACGTCAAAATTTAAGATGACACCCCAGTTATAAAATTACGATACTATAGTTATAAAATTAAGACACCTGTTCATAAAGCCAAAAAAAATTATGATATTTTAGTTATAAATTTACGATGTCGTAGTTATAAAATTATGACACATATTTAGAAAATATGCACTATAGTTTGTACATAAATTTAAAAAAAAAGATGAATAAGTATTAATGCACATCACATCAAAATTTAAGATAATATCCCTACTATCTTATTTCGTTCTATCGCATCAAGCTATGTAAGATTCATATATACCAATAAAACAAAATGATGCACTTCAGGTAGAATATGCTGCACTCAATGTAAAAATTTTACTTATTAAACGTGGATGCCTTCCTACATATGCGCACAAATGCCGTGGCCATTTGGTGCACAAAATATTTATTAGCTTTGCCCGTGCTTATGACTTTCTGCAGCCCTGGCATAGAGTGGGAGATGACAATTAAGCTGGAAAAGTCAAACATCACAATGGCTGCTAGTTAGTCAGATTATTAGTGGCCTTGTATACTAACTAAATTTTACTTATTATATTTTTTTAAAAATAAAATAAATTATACAAGTTCAGGTAGGAACCCATGTAGTTGGAAAAATGTTTAGATAAGTTGAGTTGATACAATATCAGGTAGGAGGGGGTTCTCCATTCAAGATTTTGAACTCAGAGCTTCCATTGCTTTCCCCATTTTTAATTTCTGCAATGCAAATGGTCTTGTAAAATAGCATGTAGTCTTCTTGATTTCTCTTCCCTTTTGAGTCTCTGAAATTTGCGATTTTTTTTTTTCCTACTTGGTATTTCAATATAACGCATCTACTGTGCTTGTCTTCTCCTCTATTTTTTAATTACATGCATGAACTCACTGTCATAAGCCAGTACTTATAAAAAGGATAATAATAATGCAACGTCTCAAACGCGTTTGATGCACCACTTACGCAAATGGGAGAAGAACCAAACTCGACCAACCTTCAACTAACGTAAGTTGCATGAACGACCCAAGTGGTCATTAATTTCTGAAAACAACTCGCACGTTCAAGTTGCCTTTGCTGCATTTCTCTTGTTCAAAAGAAATAATATCCTATTGCTCCTCCAATTAAGAATACATCTTCTAGGGGTTTTCTGAATGGTTGGACTGCGACATCTCTGGGGTAGTGATCTATGTACATTAGAGGGAGACATGGCTGCAGGAATATATCATACAGGTGGGCACACCTTATGGCTAGATTGAGTTCCTTACCATTTTTAAACGCCTGCAACTTGACTGGATTCTTCAGCCAACGATAGGCTAAAGTATTTTCTCCTAGTAATGTCAGAAACACACTGCAATTATATATGTCACTGGTTATTTCTAATAAAATGAACCAACTTCCAGTGAATTGTGTAAAGTTTCATGTTTAGGAGGTGGTTATAAGCGAAGATCAGAAATTGAAAAAGGAGTGGCTTAGGAACAAAGATAGATTGTAATATAACTAATTAGCTTTCAAAGTGTTTTGTTTGCATGTAAAAAAATTCAAGGCTAAATTATACCTTTTGTTGCTGCTAAATCGTGCTCCTCGAACGTAAGGGTGATGGAGAGCCTCCTTCTCAACGTAGTTCCTGCAAAAAAGTCCCCGAGGATCGGTTTCATCGGTGGGGACCCTCCAACACTCAAGCAAGCAATTTGGGAACAGTGAAGAAAGAGATACTAAAAAAATAGCTAGAGAACTTGAGTCCATATCCCCTGCCCTGAGCGAGAGGTTTTTATACCTGGTCGGAAGTCCCTCTTACCCCTTATGAAAGGTTACTGAGTAAGAGACGCCGCCGTTGGCAAAGACAGATGGCAGGGCTAGTAGAGGATAGGCCATAACTGTTTCTGAGGTTGTCATAGGTACCTTGGTATTCTTTTTCAGATGTGGCACCGCAGATGGTTGGTGGGCCTGGTCGTGTCAGGCAGGTACTGCAATCGGTAGTGGCCATGCAGGGTCGCAGGATATTGGTGGGCCACATGGCAGTCGCAGGCGTCTGTCGGGTCATGTGGAGTCCTCAGGCACTGAGGTCGAGGTCGGGCCCGAGGCCAAGGTCGGGGCCGAGGTTAGGCCCGAGGCTGAGGTAGAGGTCGAGATCGAGGCTGAAGTCGAGGTCGGGGCTGAGGCCGAGGTCGGGCCCGAGGCTGAGGAGAATTCTCTAGTTAATTCTCACCTGTCCTAGCCTTTGTTGAAGACGGCGGGCACCTCCCTTTAGCCTATTACTAACGGAGCCTGATCAGCCACACGAGATGCCCCCCGCCCCTTAGATGGTGTGGGTGTGCTTCCCGCCCAGCAAAAGGGGTGCCATGTCGCTCGGTGTCTAATCCCGATACATCATTGATTGCTGAGCAGTACACATGTCCCTGGAGGTGACAGTTCTTTAATGCTGGATGCACGGGGTATCGCAACACCATTACCTCGCTTACTCCCACAGTCTAACTCGAAGGGGATCTTCCACGAGATGGGAGAAACCCTTCAAACTTTGTAAAAAAGTGATTGCCAATATTGGATCGACGCCATCAGTGTCCTGCTGTTGGTTGGGAATCTCATGTATCGCGCCCGGGTGGTTGCCGAGATGACCCTCCCAATGGGAGGCTTGCACGTGGCTGATCCAGTCAGATGGGACATTTCGAAAAGATGGGTAAAAGGAGGATCGCCTTTAGCCAGCTCCTCATGCTTCCGAAGTTCTTCTTCCCCCCCCCCATGCCTGGATCTTCTTCTTCTTCCGCCCGAGCTTTCTTTTGCTTCCTTCGGTCTTCGTTGTTCCCCTTCTTTCCAGGTTAGTCTTTCCGGCTCCTTGCTCCCTTCCATGGCTTCCTTACCTGACTCATGGTCCTCCGCCCCTCCTTCTGGTGACCATTTCTCTTCTTCACAATTGCATCCTTCTCCAACTCCCTCTGTCCCCTAGTCCTCCTCCGATTCAACCGGTGAGGACCCTCCGAGTTGGGAGACAGCTTGCCTTCTTCTGTCAGTTTCGAGACCTCGGCTCGTCTAAGGACCAAGTCCCCTGGGAGGAATACTTTGGAACGGATACGAGCATTGTAGTACTTGGTGGCCCTCTGGCGATAAGCTGCCATTCTGAGTCGTGCCCTGTCGCGTACCTTCTCGATAAGATCAAGGTTGGCTCACAGTTGGCTTGGGTTGTCCTCCTCGTCATACGACTCCATTGGAGAACTTGGGATTCCAATCTCCACGGGGATGACGGCCTCAGAGCCGAACACGAGGCAAAAGGGGGTCTCCCCAGTGGGAGTGCGGGGTATCGTGTGATAGGCCCCTAGCACGTTAGGGAGCTTTTCCACCCACCTTTCCTTGAAGCCGTCCAGCCGTGTTCTAAGCCCCTGGAGGATGGTGTGGTTTGTTACCTCGGCCGCTCCATTTATTTGTGGATGACCGACCGAAGTAAACTGTTGGCGGATGCCCAGCTCGGTGCATAATTCTCTAAAGGGGGCATTGTCAAACTGCCGGTCGTTGTCGGTGATGAGGGTGTGGGGTAACCCAAACAGGAAAATAACTGACTTCTAAAAAAAGACCTCACCTTGCTCTCAGTGATCTTTGCTAGGGCCTCGGCCTCCACTTACTTGGTGAAGTGGTCGATGGCGACAAGTAGAAATTTTCGCTGGCCGAAAGTCAGGGGGAATGGTCCTAGGATGTCCAACCCCCATTGGGTGAAGGGCCATGGAGCCGATAAGGAGCTTAGCTGGGAGGTCAGCCGTCGCTGGATGTTGGCGTGTCGCTGATAGCTATCGCACTTCCGAACCAGCTCGGCGGCATCCTCCTTCATTGTGGGCCAGTAGTATCCTTAGCGTAGAGCCTTGTACGCCTGCCCCCTAGGTGGTTCCCGTAGATGCTCTCATGGATCTCACGAAGGATGTAGTCGGCGTCTGCAGGGTCGGCACATTTAAGAAGTGGATAAGAGAAGGACCTTCGGAATAGCCGCCCGTCTATCATCAAGAACTTAGGGGCTCACCGCTTGAGCAATTTGGCCTCCGCAAGGTACTTGGGGAGAGTGCCATCGGTGAGGTACTGGACATAAGCCTCCATCCATACGGGCTCTTGGTCGATCGGCAGGACCTCATCTGCAGCATCGATGCTTGGGATAATGCATTGGCTCTGACATTCTCACCCCTAGGGATATAGCTAATGTTGAAGCGAGTGAAAAGTGAGGCTTGTGATCGGACCTTACTCAAATAACAGGACATGATGGTGTCCTGGGCTTCATACTCCCCAGCGATCTGGCCGGAGATGAGTTGGGAGTTAGTGAAGGCTCTGAGGTACTCTGCTTCTAGCTCCCGAGCAAGTCTTATTCCGGTCAGCAATGCCTCGTACTCAGCCTGGTTGTTGGTAGCGGGGAAGAGGAACCGAAGGGCATACTCCACCACCATCTCCTCAAGACTACTGAGTATGAGGCCCACTCCAATTTCCTAGGAGTTCGATGTGCCGCCTACATGGAGGATCCATTCCTCCTCCATCGCCTGGAAAGGGGTGGCCGATAGCACCACGCCAAGCTCTTCCGGCTACTCTTCGGCCCAGGTGCACTCGACCAGGAAGTCCGCCAAGACTTAGGACTTTATGGCCGATCTTGGTCGAAATGATAGGTCAAACTCTCCCATCTTGACTGCCCACTTTGCCAACTGACTGGAGGTGTTGGGATGAGACAGGATCGCCTTCAGCGGCTGGTCTGTGAGCACCACGATCGGGTGGGCTTGGAAGTAGGGCCTGAGACGTTGAGCGGAGACTATTAACGTGAAAATAATTTTTTTGATCTTGGAATATCTGGTCTTCGCATCGTGAAGCACTTTGCTCATGTAGTAGATTGGTCTTTGCGCCCCATCAGAATCCACACAGATAAGGACCGAGTTGACGGCCTCTTGGGAGGTGGCAAGGTACAGGAAAAGGTCTTCTCCCTCCGTCGGCTTCGACATCAATGGTAGGGTTGACAGGAACTTCTTTAGCCCTTCGAAAGCTTTTTGGCACTCCTTCATCCAATCACAACCGTTTGCTTTCCGCAATGCCCTGAAGAAAGGCAGGCACCGCTCGGCCGACCTTGACAGGAATTGACTCAAGGCCACCACCCTTCCGGTCAGGCGCTGCACCTCCTTCTTGTTGGATGGAGGTCTCATATCGAGGATGGTACGGATCTTATCTGGGTTCGCCTCGATTTCTTGCTGGATCACCAAGAAACCCAGGAACTTACCCGCCATCACCCCAAAGGCACACTTGCGGGGGTTTAGTCTTATCTGGTACCGATGGAGGTTATTGAAAGTTTTTGCCAAGTCAGCAACGTGATCATCGGCGCAAACACTTTTAGTCAGCATATCGTCCATGTATACCTTCATGTTGCGCTTGATCTGGTCCTCGAAGACATTGTTCATCAGTCTTTGATATGTGGCTCATGTATTCTTTAGTCCAAAAGATATTACCTTGTAGCAGTAGATACCCTTCTCGGTCATAATGAAAGTGGCCTCCTTATCCGTCAGGTCCATCCTGATCTGGTTATACCCTAAGAAAGCATCCATGAAGCTGAGGGTCTCGTGGCCTAACATGGTGTCCACTAACTGGTCGATCATGGGTAGTAGGAAGCTGTCCTTAGGGCATGCCTTATTGAAGTCAGTGAAGTCTACGCACATCTTCTAGTTCCCATTAGCCTTGTAAACCATTACCATTTTCGCCAGCCAGTCTGGATAATGCATCTCCCGGATGTTGTTGGTGGCAATAAGCTTGCTGACCTCCTCATCGACGGCCCTTTGCCGCTCAAGGGAAAAGCTCCTCTTCTTCTGTCAGATTGGCCAACACTGTGGGTTGATATTGAGTTTGTGAGTGATCATCTTTGGTGGTATACCCGGTATGTCGGACGTCGACCAGGCGAAGACATTCGAGTTGGCCTGAAGGAAGGTGAGGAGCCGGTCTCTTGCCTCCTCGGGGAGAAGTGCTCTGACTCAGACCATCCTCGTCGGGTCTTCCCCTAGTGGAAATGCCAATAGGTGCTCAGCAGGCTCTCCCCTCCTTTCGGCCTCCCTAGGGTCTAGCGACTCCGGTGCTGGGGGAGCAACTATGGCCTGCGGACTAGGGGCCGTATGGTAACAGAACGGCACCGGGCTTTCTCTCCGTGCATCTCTCCAATCCCGGCGTCGGTAGGGAATCTAACCAATAGTCGCTTGGTGATAATGATAGCGTCCAAGAGATTCAGATCGGACCGTCCAAGGATAGCATTGTACGCCAGGGGAACCTAGACAACCAGGAACTTGATAAGGAATGTGCTCTGGCATGGCAATGTCCCGGCCCGGCCATTACCAGGAGGGTAATCTCTCCCTCCACCCTTACAGAGTTTCTAGTGAAGCCTATCAGGGATGTGGTCATGGGCCGGAGAGAATCAATAGACAAGCTCATTCGAATAAAAGCATCATAACTAAGGACATTGACTGAGGTTTCACAATCAACTAAAATTCTTTTTACAGGGTTTTCACGATCATCATAGACACGATGTCTCTATCATCATTAGGATTATCCACCCCCTCTAGGTCCCCTTCCGAGAAAGGGATTACAGTATCTACCCTCTCAACCCCTCGTGGCCTTTTGGTCGTGCCGTCCTTCCCCCAAGAAATTATGGCCATCATCTTCTCGGCCGGAGCATTGTCAATGCCAACCTGGATAGGCGGGGGCAGCGATGGACCTGACACTGCCGGGTTTTCCCTTTGGATGAACTTGCTGAGGTACCCTCGCTGGATGAGGTCCTCGATTGCCTTCTTCAGCTAGCGGTAGTCTTATGTGTTGTGGCCGTGATCATGGTGGAAGCGGCAGTAGAGGTTCTTGTTGCAGGGGGCTCCTGGCTTTAGAGGAGCGGGGAGTTGAAGAAACGACTCGCCCTCGATCTCCATTAGAATGTGGGATATCGGAGCGAGCAGAGGAGTGAAGGGCCCCTCTCTCGGGGCGAGGATCCGCGGTCGATTATTCGGGTGGCAGGGTGGCTTGAGCCTTATGGGACGAGGCTTGTTAGGCTCCAGACGGGCTTGCCTCTTGCTTGACCCTCCATCAACTTCCCTCCATGAGGAGTCTGCTTCGTCAGCGCGGATGTACTTTTACGCTCGGCTCAGCAATTCAGCGTAGGAGCTTGGGAGCTTCTTATCGAGGGAGTAGGCGAAGTGGGAAGGATGGAGTCCTCGCTTCAAGGCCAAGGTGGCCATAAAGTCATTGAGGTTGTAGACCTCAAAGCAGCTTCCTTGAACCGAGCGATGAAGTCCCTCAGTGACTCGCCGCTCTTCTGCTAGACAGAGAACAGGCTATCGGCCACCCATAGGATCTTTCGGCATGCATCAAAATGCACCAGGAAGGCCCTCTCTAGCTGTTGGAAGGAGTTGATGCTTCGGGAAGGCAACCAAAAATACCATGCTTGGGCGGCCTTTCGAAGGGTGGCGGGGAGGGCGATGCAGAGGAGGGAGTCAGTCGCTCCTTGGACTTGTATGAGGACCTTGTAGCTCTTCAGATGGTCCAGGGGATCCGTGGTGCCATCGTATGGGTCTAGTTGCGGGAGGCAAAATCGGGTCGATATTGGTTCCTTCATAATATGGTGAGACAGTGGAGGACAGCTGTCGTAGTCCATGTGAGGCTGATTGGTGATCTTGTGGCCGAGCTTCTCCAGCCCCTGGTTGTACTCCTCTAGCCGTCGTTCAGCCCAATGAGCGATCCAACCGTCAAAGGAACCCTCTCGAGAAGATCCTGAAGATGGGGAGGAGCAGTGCTGATGGTGATGCACCCGCTCGATTTGCCTCCCGTACCACTGCTTGCAGGAGTCATCAGAGTGGCGGAAGGTGGACCGAAGCCTCTTAGAGGCCTCCCGATGACAATGTCAGGAGGAGGCATGGCGGCGATGAGCCTCTCTCTAGGGAGATCTCTCGCGAGTCGACTGCTGATTAGGCTGGTCTGCCTCTGCGCCTAGCGAAGGTGGCATTGGATGCTGTTGTGTGGCCGCATGTTGTTGCTATAGCTGGTAAACTACCGTCACAAGCAATTGGACTTGCAAGGTAAGGGAGGCGATTCGATTATCCTGGGGTGGTGGCGAAGGAGGAGCCGAGAGGCTGGCCTGGGGAGTAGGGAGACCGGTCTTCCGCTGCTCTGGTTCTCGGCTGTGCCTCCCAGCGCGACTGGTGGAGATCTCCTGAGTGCGTGTTACCGCCATCCTTACTCGGTGGGGAGGTAGAGATCTACTATTGGCTTCCGCAGGTATTTTGCTTCTTTGCACCCCCCCTTCCTGGTGCGCCAATCTGTTTCCGCTAAATCGCGCTCCTTGAACGTCAAGGTGATGGGGAGCCTCCTCCTCAGCAGAGTTCCTGTAAGAAAGTCTCAGAGGACCGGTTTCACCGATGGGGACCCTCCGATGCTCAAGTAAGCCATTCGGGAACAGTGAAGAAAGATCTACTAGAAAAATAGTTAGGGAGCTTGAGTCCAGATCCCTCCGCCCTGAGCGAGGGGTTTTTATACTTGCTCGGGGGTCCCTCTTACCCCTTCTAGAAGGTTGCTGGGTAGGAGATGCCGCTGTTGGCAGAGGATAGATGGCAGGGCTAGTGGGAGAGAGGCCACAACCATTTCTGAGGTTGTAAGAGGTACCTTGGTATGCCATCCTTCTGCTAGATGCGGTGCCGCAGATGGTTGGTGGGCCTGGTCGTGTTAGGCAGGTACTGCAACCGGTAGTGGCCACGTAGGATCATAGGAGATTGATGGGCCACATGGCAGTCGCAGGCATCTGCCGGGTCGCATGGGGTCTTCGGGCATTAGGGCCGAGGTCGGGGCTAAGGCCGAGGCCAAGGTTGGGGACGAGGCCGAGGTCAGGCCTGGGGCCGAAGTCAAGGTCGGGGCCGAGACTGAGGAGAATTCACTACTTAAGTCTCACCGGTCCTAACCTTTATTGAAGATGACGGGCACCTTCTGTTAGCTTATTATACCACCTTTAGTTCTCAATCTTTTATTTAAAATTTATTTTGATCTTTATACTTTTAGTTGTTACAGTTTAATCCTTGTACTTTAACAATGTTACACTCCTTACGTCTTATTAGATGGGGTTAATTAAAACCAACAGAATAGCTGACTTATTTTGAACATTTTAATGTGAACGCATGTAATGTTTCTTAAGCTCTTGATAACTTATCACGTAGAATAAGTGATAATTCATATGTTTGTATTAGAATAATATGCTAGTTATTTTATTAAATTTGATCAAGCTTATATTTTTAAGAGATAAAAGATTAAAATATAGTAACTAAAAGTTTGAGAATCAAAATATATTTTAAATAAAAATTTAAGAATTAAAAATATATGATCATCTAAAATCAATAGGATGTTATACTCTCTTTCTTTAAAAATGTTGCGTTGCTTTATTAGATGGGGTCAACTAAAATTGAAAGCATACCTAACTTGTCATAGTCACTTTAATGTTAACATATAAATTATTTTTTTATTCTTCTTAACTTGCCACATAAAATAAATAGCAATTCACATATTTGCATTAAGGTAATGCATCAGAAATTTTATTGCTTTTATATAAAATAACGTTACAATGGCAATATTTTTGAGAGATGAGAAATTAAAGTATAATAAAAGAAAGTTGGCTAAACTATCAAATTAACCTGTATACTTAGGGGATTATGTCATTTTGATCCTTAAATTTTAAAAATTATAAAAATAATTTTGAACTTTTTATTTTGTATCACTTTGATCCCTACCGTTAATTAGGAAAGACGTCATTTATTTTTATCATATATGGCCGCATACGTAGCAGCACACATAACATCCAAATGATAAAAATAAATTTTAAATCTATAACTAACGCATTATTTAATAATTAAAAAAATATAAAATAAAAATAAACTTTTTTTCATCCTAATTTGCTCTGACTCATGGGGTAGTACAGTGGGTACATGACACTCATGGGTTAAAGCAAATCAATACGGAAAGAAATTATTTTTATTATTTTATATTTTTTAAAATTATTAAATAATGATTTAGTTATGAATTTTAGATTTATTTTTGCTACTTGGATGCTACTATGTGTGTTGCTACGTATGCCAGATAAGATAAAAATAAACAGTGTTTTTTTTATTTAACGGTATAGATTAAGCGATACAAAATAGAAAGTTCATGATTATTTTTATAATTTTTAAAGTTTAAAAATTAAAGAGGCATAATCTTCTAAGTATAAGGATTTATTATGTAGTTTAGTCAAGAAAGTTTGATGAACCAAATGAATCTTGAGTTAAAGTTTATATCATGCCTAAATTCAATATGGACTCCAGAATAGCTTTTATATTTTACCTCATTATTTTTGCTCTCTAGTCCACCGTCAGAGATCAGGGACGACGCTTATAAATCACTCCGCCCTTCTTGCATTCATGGCATCTTGCTGGAATTTCCGAGCCCAAGGTCACGCAGTCGTTTAAGTTGGGGCTCACCACGGTGACAATATCAAACGGTCGTGATCGGAAGGTCCTCAGCGTCATCGTTAATCCCCATGGAAGTCTCGGCCGAATCCTAGTCCCTGGACCACCGGTCCGGCTGCCGGTTCGTTGTCGCGGATCAGTAGGTCCGCCGTACCCGGTCAGCACGGCGAGTCGCTCGCTAGCCTGCGAGCGAAAGCAGCGTCTCGGGACCACCACCTCACGGACGTCGGAGGCGATGCGCACGTGGGACCACCAGAACAGTTCCACAGTGGTCCACGCACGTGTGAGGGAACGTCGGGTGGTCGGCGCTGGACACGTATACGCCCCTTGCACGTCGAGCTTCCCCTAAGGTCGGTCCGGACAGTGACGTGGCCTCCTTCCTCCTGCTTCCGCTGTCGGCATATTATTGGTTCGGCTGGGGAAGTGGTTGGGGGCTGCAGCATGGTCGGCCACGCAGTTTCCCGCCTTCATTTTTCTTGTGCTTCTTCTCCGTCCGGATTCGCATCTAAGATGTTAGGCATCAATCGATTCAATCATCATTAAAAAAAAAAAAAAAAAAAGCGGTGGTGCTGACATGATAAGGATCCACGAACAGTGTTTGTTAGCCCCCTTAGACTTGTCAATACCTGCATCCATGCCGAGCTCTTTTCTAGCCTCCACCTCAGATCCAGGCATGGATAAACCTCAGATTCAAAGTATTAGACGAGATAAGCCTCCTCAAATTAATATGTCTAATCTTGATGAAAAAGAGGATTTCAAGGCAAGATTTGATTTCGAAAGCTGAGAGTACTTCCATGAGCTGCCATAGTGGGACCTGTCGGCTGCGTCAGAGATTAGATATTTGGTACTCCATCTTGACATGACTAATCGGCAGATGTGGTCTATTGCAGCTTGAATGTCTCATTGTTCTTTTATATAGCGGAAAGATGCTTTGTTTCCTTGATTAGATTTATCGAATTGTTTCTCCGAATGAATCCGACTGTTGATATTAAAATGCACTTTTTTGTCAATCCATATTAAATATTGTTGGGGATAAAATCATCATTGCATTAATATCTATGCGAGACGGCTAAGGCAACCTCCTTCCTTCGTCCCTCCGAGCTTCCGTAGCTCGGCCCTTCCGGGCTCCCGTAGCTCGACCCCCGGGCTTCCGTAGCTCGGCCCCTTCCGGGCTCCCGTAGCTCGGCCCTTTCGGGCTTCCGTAGCTCGGCCCTTCCGGGCTCCCGTAGCTCGGCCCCTCCGGGCTTCCGTAGCTCGGCCCTTCCGGGCTCCCGTAGCTCGGCCCCTCCGGGCTTCCGTAGCTCGGCCCCCTCCGGGCTTCCGTAGCTCGGCCTCTTCGAGCGATCCACAACCTAACACCTACCTCCGCGGAACCTGACGCGGGAGAGCCCGAGCCTACCAGAACGACATCCTAGATAAGAAATCATGTCGGGACATGGCCTAAAGCCTATCATAACCGCCCAGGCCTACTCAACCAGATCTCGAGACATCAATGAGCTCTCCCAGCCGTCGATCTCTGAACAAACCAGGTACGATTCTAACGGTCCCACAACGGCCTGATTCTGTCCGTCTCCGTATCGTAACAACCTCCGAACCTTCCAGAAGACGCTCAAGACCCAGGTGACAGTCTATAAATACCATAATCGCAGATTCCCTTAGGTACGCAACTCTGGACGCTTATCTCCTGGCGCACGGACACACACTCTCTCCTCTCTCCATCAGCTCGTCGGCGCTCCTGCCCTCTGAGCTTCCGATTGGCCGCCCCCGGAGAGGTCTCCCGGAGAGATCCACCTCCCCACTGTCTGGTTGATCGCCGACTTCTTCTCCACTGACTTGAGCGTCGGAGGGTCTCCCGCGGAGGACCACCCCCAGCGTCCCTCCGCGTGTGGACTTCTTTTTGCAGGTCCGCCCACCTCTTCTGGAGATCGACCGCGCCTGAGTCGGAGGACGGATTTCAGCGGCAACAGATTGGCGCTAGAGGAAGGGTCTCAAGTCCCATTAAAACTTGAAGAAAGGAGACAAGGATCTCGATCCGGAGAAAAATCTCTCCAATGGCCAACCGGAGAAGAGCAGCCTCTGAAGCCCAAGATCAGGTCGCTTCTCAGAGGCCTGATCCGACTGGCGCTACAGCGCCGCAACCTCCACCGGTCGAAACCCCGTCGCCGCCTGCCATCCCGGTGACCCAAGATCAGTTCGCTACACTGGTCCAACAGGTCCAAGCCCTTACCCACCTGGTACAAGAGCGCCTTGTAGCTCCTCCTGCTTCGCACCCTCAGAAAGAGACGACGATTTCTTCTTCGCCGGTGACCTCCTCCTCTGATCCGCATGGGTCAGCGGATCCCCCACATCGCCCCAGGGGGGATAAACCAGCCCCGCGAGCCGGTTATGATAGAGATCCTCCCAGATCTCGGCGAGCCCGCTCCCTCTCCCGGCAACATCCCACCATGATTCCACGCCATCCTTGCGATTCTCCCGCCCAGCTCCTCCTCTAACCGGTGAAGAGGAGATCCGCCGTCAGATCCAGGAGATGCGTCAAGAGCTGGACGCCGCCAAGCAGACCCATCTGCCCCAGCCCAAGGCGGAGCAGGGCATCCCTTTCTCTAAGGGAATCATGGAGGAAGTGATTCCCTCCCACGTCAAACTGCCAGCCGTCGAACCCTATCACGGCTCCACTGATCCGGACGACCATCTCAGTAGCTTCCGGTCAATAATGATGTTCCACGGAGCATCTGATGCGGTCCTCTGCCGAGCCTTCCCATCCACCCTCAGAGGATCCACCCGAACCTGGTTCAACGCCTTGAAACCGGGTTCCATTGATTCATTCGACGAGCTGAGCCACCTTTTTATTGGCCAGTTCGTCAGCAGCCGCCGCCATCGACGAAGATCCGACTCCCTCTCCGAAGTTAAGCAAGGGAGGGGGAGTCCTTGAGGAATTACCTTGGCCGTTTCAACAAGGCCATGTTAGAGGTGGACCACCTTAATCATGAGGTGGCTATGTCCGCCCTGGCGGGGGAGTTTCGAAGGAGAGCGACTTCTATCTGGCAATGGAGGTCAGCTACCCCCCATGTCTATCTGATATGATGGCCCTTGCGGACAAGTACGCTAGGGTCGAGGAGTCGCGGAGAGTGGCCCGCGCTGAGCAAGCGAAGAAGAAACAAGAGCCCAAAGTCCCCGACAGACACCGTCCCGTCCGTCGACCAAGTCCGCCTCGCCGCCAAAGAGTCCCTCCGCTGCCACCAAGAAATCGCTCCCGGAGTCCTCCCAGGCGATTCGATCGCTATACTCCACTGACTGTGCCCCGGGCGCAGATCCTCATGGAGATAGAGCGTCAACTTCCCCAGCCGGTACCTCTCCGAGGGAACCCGACCCGAAGAGATCCCGCCAAATACTGCCGCTACCATAGGGAGCACGGTCACGACACTGAAGAATGTTGGCAGCTGAAGAATGAAATAGAAAGGTTGATTCGGCGGGGACGGCTAGATCAGTTCAGGAGGGCACCCGAGCCGCAACAGCAAGGAGGTGACCGCCAGCCCGAGCTCCCAAACTTCCTCCTCCACCCAATCCGCCCATGGTCGGTCGTATTAATATGATTGAAGAGGCCGGCGGATCGAGCCCCAGAGGCGGCAGAGATGGATCAGTGCCAAAGAAGCACGGACGGGCGAGCTCTCCTTCTCCGACGATGATCTCCTGGGAGTACAACTTCCCACGATGACGCATTAGTTGTATCCCTTAATTTGAACAATTATGATGTAAGCCGAATCCTTGTTGATAGTGGAAGCTCGGTAAACGTTTTGTACCTCGGTGTGTTTACCAAGATGAAACTGCTCATGGAAAATCTTCGAGCCGTGGATTCCGCCTTGATGGGATTCACCGGCGACGTCATCGTCCCGGAAGGAATCGTCACCCTGACGGTCCGCGCGGGAACCTGGCCCCTTGTAGCCATTGTTCAGACCGATTTTCTGGTGACCGACCTCAGGTCCCCATATAACGCCATATTCGGCAGGCCTGGTTTAATGTCTCTCAAGGCAGTGGTCTCCATCCCGCATCTGTCTATGAAGTTCCCTACCGAGCAAGGAGTTGGCGTGGTTCGGGGAAGTCAAGCCATGGCTCGGCAATGTTTCATTACGAGCCTCCAGTCTAGGATGCCCGAAGTTGACGGGCTAGACGCTCGCGAGGATTTCGCCGAACAGCGGGGAGAACCGGTAGAGGAATTGGAGGAAGTACCATTGGACAAAGCTCGGCCCGACCGAACCACAAGGATCGGGTCGCTACTCAAAGGAGAGTCTCGGCACAGGTTGATCAGGTTCCTCCAAAGCAACGCCGACATCTTCGCCTGGACCGCCTCCGACATGCCGGGAATCAACCCCGAGGTCCTCGTCCACCATCTCAATGTGGACGAGAGGCACAGGCCTGTTAAGCAGAAGAAAAGAAGCTTCGCCCCAGAGCGGCAAAAGGCCATTGAAGAAGAGGTCGACAAACTCATAAAGGCCAACTTCGTCCGAGAGGTAAATTACCCGAACTGGCTGTCAAATGTTGTCATGGTGAAAAAGTCGAACGGCAAATGGAGGATCTGCATCGACTTCACCGACCTCAACAAAGCCTGCCCAAAGGATAGCTTCCCCCTCCCTCGGATCGATCAGCTCGTGGACGCCACCTCAGGCCACCAAATGCTGTCATTCATGGACGCCTATTTCGGCTACAATCAGATCCGAATGGCCCCTGAAGATGAAGAAAAGACCGCCTTCATAACCGATCGAGGTACCTACTGTTACCGAGTTATGCCTTTTGGTCTTAAGAATGCGGGGGCGACCTACCAGCGGCTGGTCAACAAGGTGTTCAAGGAGCAAATCGGCCGGAACATGGAGGTGTATGTGGACGACATGCTGGTTAAAAGCAAGGAGGCGTCACAGCATGTCGAGGACCTCTCGGAGAGCTTTGCAACGTTGCGCAAATATGGGATGAAACTCAACCCGACCAAGTGCGCCTTCGGCGTCAACTCGGGGAAGTTCCTCGGCTTCATGGTCTCCCAGCGAGGTATCGAAGCTAACCCCCAGAAGATTCAAGCTCTCCAACAAATGGCGCCCCCAGCATCTGTTAAAGAGGTCCAGCGCCTAACCGGGAGGATAGCGGCCCTTAACCGCTTTGTGGCGCGGTCGGCCGAGAGATGCCTCCCCTTCTTCAAAACTCTCCGATCGGCCAAAAACTTCCAGTGGACTCCCGAGTGCCAGAAATCATTTCAAGAACTCAAGAAGTACCTCGGCTCGCCTCCGCTTCTCAGTAGTCCAACCCCAGGAGAGACCCTATTCTTGTACCTGGCTGTTTCGGAGAGCGCGGTTTGTTCGGTGCTAGTCAAAGAAGAAGGCAAGATCCAGAAGCCGATCTACTATGTGAGCAGGCTGCTCCGCGATGCGGAGACGAGGTACAGCAGGATTGAAAAGATGGTGTTGGCCTTGATCACCTCGGTTCGAAAGCTGCGGCCGTACTTTCAAGCACATGCTGTAACGGTCCTGACTGACCAACCTATCAGGGCGGTGGTCCATCGCCCGGAAACATCGGGGAGAATGACCAAATGGGCCGTCGAGCTAAGCGAGCATGACATACATTTTCAGCCTCGCCCAGCCATCAAAGCTCAAGTACTGGCCGACTTCCTCCTCGAGTGCACCATCCCGGAGGACGGTTCTACCCCAGACTCTCTGGAAGAGCCAAAGTCGGAGCCGGTGGCTCCTCCACGTCGACGGGTCGTCCAATGCCCATCACTCCGGCGCAGGTCTAGTTCTCACTAGTCCTGAGGGGATGACCTTCGAGTATGGCGTCCGATTCTCCTTCCGGCTTCCAACAATGAAGCCGAGTACGAAGCTCTATTAGCTGGTCTCCGGATCGCCCGCAATCTGAAGGTGGAAAAGCTCAGCGCCTTCACCGACTCTCAGCTGGTAGCCGGCCATGTTCGGGGAGAGTTCGAAGCTCGGGAACCAAATATGATTCGATATCTCCAGGAGGTGCGTAACTTGCTTCCCCATTTTTCCGAATTTGAAATTATTCGGATTCCCAGATCCGAGAACGCCCGTGCCGATCTACTCTCCCGACTGGCAACCATGGAGACAATGGATGCCGAGCAAAAATTCCACCTGGAGACTCTGGAAAAGCCGAGCATCGCGGAAGCCGACCGCGTGATGCAAGTTGAGCCGAACCATCCTGGTTCGACCTATCCTCAAATATCTCAAAGAAGGATCGCTTCCGTCCGACCGAAGAGAGGCTAGGAAGCTGAAGCTGCAGGCCATCCACTACGTGTTGATTGACAACCAACTGTACAAGCGGTCATTTTCCATGCCGCTGCTTAGGTGCCTTCGCCCATCAGAAGCGGACTACGCTCTGCGCGAGGTACATGAAGGGATTTGCGGCAACCATCTGGGAGCCGGTCCCTCTGCCATAAAGTGCTGCGACAAGGCTATTACTGGCCGACCATGCAGAAAGACGCGGACGATCTGGTCCGCGCCTGCGACCCCTGCCAAAGACATTCAAACATCCAAAGACTCCCTTCCGCCGAGCTAGTTTCCATATCCTCCGCTTGGCCCTTTGCCAAATGGGGGATGGACATCCTCGGCCCATTCCCGCTTGCAACAGGGCAGCGGAAATTCTTATTTGTCGCCATCGACTACTTCACCAAATGGGTCGAAGCGGAAGCGGTCGCACAAATTACCGAGGCGCGGGCCCGAGACTTTGTGTGGAGGTCCATCATCTGCCGATTCGGCCTCCCCCATACTATAATCACCGATAACGGCAAGCAGTTCGATAACTCCAAATTTCGCCAGTTCTGCGAGGAGCACGGATCCGCCATCACCTCACTTCGGTCGGGCACCCACAAGCCAACGGGGCGGCCGAGGTGACCAACAGAACCCTCCTCCAGGGAATTAAAGCTCGTCTCTCCAGAGCCCAAGGCAGGTGGGCAGATGAGCTACACCATGTCTTATGGGCCTACCGCACAACCCCAAGAGCCCCAACAGGCGAGACCCCTTTCCGAATGGCTTTCGGTACAGAGGCCGTTATCCCTGTGGAAGTCGGCCTCCCATCATTGCGGGTGGAGAGCTACTCAGAGGAAACCAGCAACGAACAACTCCGCACCAACCTCGACCTGGTAGAGGAAATCAGAGAGAAGGCCCGGATCAGAACGGCTGCCTATCAGCAAAGGGTGGCCCGCTATCACGCCTCCAGGGTCAAAGGAAAAGCTTTCCTGCCTGGCGACCTTGTCCTCCGAAAGGCTTCTGTTTCCAAACCGCTGGAGCAAGGAAAGCTGGCGCCAAACTGGGAGGGCCCGTACCAGGTAGCGGAGATTATTGGACCAGGAACCTACAAGCTGCAGGATCTGGATGGGAAGTCCATTCCCCGGACTTGGAACGCGGACAACCTTCGCAAATATTATCAATAGGGTATGTCCTCTCTGAATTCATCTCGCATGCCTCACTACACATTCCTGCTTATCTGTTTCCTCAAACCTGTAGCGTGAATCATTATGCACTATATTGCTATAAATTGCAAGAAGAAACAGATACTGCTTACCAATCCTCGGCACAACCGAGCTCTCTGTTTGAACAGGAATCTCGAACCTTGGCAGGGCCAAGTAAAATATTCTCCGAACCTCGGCAGGGCCGAGCAACAAATCTCGAACCTTGGCAGGGCCAAGTAAAATATTCTCCGAACCTCGGCAGGGCCGAGCAACAAATCTCCGAACCTTGGCAGGGCCAAGTAAAATATTCTCCGAACCTCGGCAGGGCCGAGCAACAAATCTCCGAACCTTGGCAGGGCCAAGTAAAATATTCTCCGAACCTCGGCAGGGCCGAGCAACAAATCTCCGAACCTTGGCAGGGCCAAGTAAAATATTCTCCGAACCTCGGCAGGGCCGAGCAACAAATCTCCGAACCTTGGCAGGGCCAAGTAAAATATTTCTCCGAACCTCGGCAGGGCCGAGCAACAAATCTCCGAACCTTGGCAGGGCCAAGTAAAATATTTCTCCGAACCTCGGCAGGGCCGAGCAACAAATCTCCGAACCTTGGCAGGGCCAAGTAAAATATTTCTCCGAACCTCGGCAGGGCCGAGCAACAAATCTCCGAACCTTGGCAGGGCCAAGTAAAATATTTCTCCGAACCTCGGCAGGGCCGAGCAACAAATCTCCGAACCTTGGCAGGGCCAAGTAAAATATTTCTCCGAACCTCGGCAGGGCCGAGCAACAAATCTCCGAACCTTGGCAGGGCCAAGTAAAATATTTCTCCGAACCTCGGCAGGGCCGAGCAACAAATCTCGAACCTTGGCAGGGCCAAGTAAAATATTCTCGAACCTCGGCAGGGCCGAGCAACAAACCTCCGAACCTTGGCAGGGCCAAGTAAAATATTCTCCGAACCTCGGCAGGGCCGAGCAACAAATCTCCGAACCTTGGCAGGGCCAAGTAAAATATTCTCCGAACCTCGGCAGGGCCGAGCAACGAATCCCCCGAGCCATGGCAAGGCCAGGTAAAAGTCATTCGGGCTAAAAACCCCAGCAAAAAAGCCTAAGTATACAGGCCTCGACCAAAGCCGAACGGCCCCCAAATAGTCCCCGAAGGACTTCGTCCGGTTTAAAAACGAGCGCGTTAAACAAAAACCGTCGACGCGCAAGAAGAAGCCACCATTGGCAAACCCCCTCTTGAGGCCATTGAGCCCCACGTAATCGGCCAAAGGCCCCAAGCAGAGCTAGGAGATTTCCCTCTCTGCTACTGAAAACCTTTGGGTGACGCCCCTATAACCCGTCGTTCAAAGAGCCTATATCAACGCGCAAAAACGACGGGGCCACGCCAACACCCTGATTCATCACACGGTCAAGGCCGTAAACTCTTAAAGAAAGGGACTTCAAAAATAAGATCCATCTTTCATTCATAAAAAGAGGGACTACAAAGAGGCAGTAAAAAACAAAAACAAGAGGGGAGGCCCTAATCAGAATTCGGAGTCACTCCCGGAGGCTAGCAGCTCCTCCAGGCGCTCCGTCAGGTCAGCCACCTGCTGACGAAGGGACGTAATCTCCTCCCTCTGCCGGTCCATCAACCGGCGTGAGGCCTCCGCCTCCCTGACCGACACGTCCAGGTTCCTTCGGCGGTCCTCGCGAGCTGCTGATTACTCGCAAAGGCCGACGCTAGGCCCTCTCCGTCAACAGTAACGGAGGTACGCCTCCCCTCCGAACGCGGCAGGCTGTCAAGCGAGGAACGCGACCCGACTGATGATCGCCCTGGGGAGGCCATTTTTTCGAACTTAAACCGAGGGATGGCCGAAACCGATGCCCCTCGGTCGTATTTATACTCGTCAAGGCAGGTATCTCTATCGGTCGCGCCGTAACCACCGACCTATAAGAACTTACCACGCGTCGCCGTTTCAACGTTTGCGAAATCCGAAGTGTCGCGCCCCATCCCGAGCGAGATCGGTAAGCGCGAGCAGGTTGTTCGGGAGTTCCCCAAGCAAACATTTTCCGATCTGTCGGCCCCCGCAATAAATGCATTCGGCGCTTCCCCGAGCCTCTTAATGCTGGCCTCTTTTTCGGGAAACGCAGAAGTCTGGCATTCGGCCAATAACCTGTCCCCTCGGGAAGAGTGGCGCCACCAATAAAAGCGTGAAAATATACCGCCCGTTCCGCTCTGACGCCCTTATCAAGCGCCACATGGACCTAACGCTGTGGCCCACAATGACAACTAAGTCGCTCCCTTGAGCCCAAATCTCCGACCTTGGCAGGCCAAGTCTTCGAACCTCGGCAGGGCCGAGTGACAAATCTCCGAACCTCGGCAGGGCCGAGTCTCCGAACCTTGGCAGGGCCAAGTAAAATATTTCTCCGAACCTCGGCAGGGCCGAGCAACGAATCTCCGAACCTTGGCAGGGCCAAGTCTCCGAACCTCGGCGGGGCCGAGCGAGCTAAATCTCCGAACCTTGGCAGGGCCAAGTCTCAAACCTCGGCAGGGCCGAGTTCTCGAGCCTCGGCAGGGCCGAGTGACAAAATCTCCGAACCTTGGCAGGGCCAAGACAAATACCTTCGAAACTCGGCTGGCCCGAGTGACAGGTTCCCTGAACCATGATGGGAAGGGGTACGAATTCCCTGAACTTCGGCCAAGGCCGACCCACGATAAATCGGCTCCGGCAAAAGCGAAGCACAAAATACCAGGCTTCTGACCAGAGCAAGGAGCATGTTTCGCCGAATGATCTATGAACCGCCACACACGAACCTCGATTAGTTCGGACGGCGTGAGATCCTCGTCTAGGACGAGCGGGACGCCTTTGTACCCCACAAACAACAATGATTACAAGTTCGGCACAAGAAAAGATAGAGATCAAAAAATAGAACATAACTCTCTTTATTGCCGATCAAGATCAGTTACAAATGCCTCACAGGCGTTACAAGAACATTGAAATGCATAAAATAAAGGCAAATACAAAACTCGGGCAACTGCTCCAAAGCAGACCTAGGCGACTGTGATGTTCCGACGACCGGATCGACAAATCAGGCAAACCACGAAACGATCAGTCCGCCTGGACGGTGATAAAGCCGACCCTCCATGGCCCCGGATGAATTAAAAGATCCAAAAGGAGGCATGGCCCGCGGATGCTGATTCTGAGGATTCGGACGACCCGCCCGCTCCCCTAGGAGGGGGTGCTGGATCGCAGGCGTCCCGCCGAGGGAACCGGGGACGTCGACCCCGGTTGCTCCCATATTTCCCTCCCGTGGCAAGGATTCCCCTCAGAGAAGGGAACCCAAGCCAGCGAAAGAGGGAGAATCTGTGCGTGCTACGGGGGTGTCGATACACTTCCTACCGTAAGCCCCCGTAACCGGCGCAAAGGCCACACGGGAAGAGTATATGTGCGCTCCCCGTGTGATCTCCGCGCCCCCTATGTGCGCTCTCCATGTGATCTCCGGGACTCATCCCCTAAGGGCGAGCCATTCTTCGGCAGCTCCCCGGTCGCCCCAGCTGTCCGGCGGCAAGGAGCCTATGAGAGGAAAAATCGGTCCTCCCACTCGTAGCAGCAGAGAAATGAGCATAATGGAAGCTCTAAGGGAAAATACACTTTGGGGATAGCCAAACATGACCCCTTTCTCCCTTTTTATAGGCAGAAAAGACCCGGGAAAGCTATCAGCTGCTGAAAGTCCCGAGATTCAAACACCTGGCCCACGCCTCCACGTGGCCCCTCAGGATGAACGCAGCACCCCACTGCGCGCCAAGCCCACCGCCTTAGTTGTGACGTGTACGGAGATCCCTTCCTGATCCCGAATCACGGTCATTAAATGCAGGAAATCCCACTGACGCTTCGAAAACTGGCGGTTCAGAATATCGTCCTTCGAAAGTGGTGTCCTCCAATGGTAAGCGATTGCGTGCGCAACGAAATGATCCGCATGGGAAAAGAGCACCTTCCGGAAAGCTCTGATGCAGCTTTATGCCCCCCACTACGCCGTATCATCATTCTGATGAAATAAAAACCGAATCACCTGCGAACAGCAGGACGATTGACAGAATAGCAGAAAGCGCAAAGGCCTTTTTGCCTGTCGGCCCCAGCCGACCTATTTTGCCTGTCGGCCCCAGCCGACCTATTTTGTCCGTCGGCCCCAGCCGACCTATTTTGCCTGTCGGCCCAGCCGACCTACTTTGTCCGTCGGCCCCAGCCGACCTATTTTGCCTGTCGGCCCCAGCCGACCCACTTTGTCCGTCGGCCCCTGCGACCTATTTTGCCCGTCGGCCCAAGCCGACCCGGTTTGCCCATCGGCCTTAGCCGGTACGTTTCCTTCAATCTCGAGATAAGGATGACCTAAGAGCCTCAGGGAGCCATAGGTCGTTCACAATCGAGGCAGAAACGACAACAAGGTCACGCAAGAAAGACACTTAAATGGAAACAGGAAATTCTTTCACTATGAAACGTCAGACAAATGTCTAAAGAACGAGATACAAGACAGCTCCTAAGAGCCGGGAGCTGCATCAGCTTTAGAAGGGCCCTCAGTTACATCTGCGAAAGTGTGACTAGACTCGCCCTTCTCCAATATTTTTGCCCCCTCAGCGGCAGTTGCGACCGTCCCTCAGAAGCTGCAGCTTCGCTGGGACCAGGGGCGGCGCCAGTTCGGCGTCAGAAACATCAACATATTCATCTTCATCTTCTTCTTCAGACTCGCCATCGTCGGGATCTTCAGCACTCAGGAAAGAAAGGTCCCATTCCGGGTGCCCACTGAGTATCTCTGTTTGCACTCCTCCATCCCATGATGGAACGCGTCTACACTGATAGCGTCTTGCCTCCCCTTAAGTATGGCGAGCTGCATGTTGGCCTCGGCGGCCTGTTTCTCAGCCTCTGCGACTTGGGCCCGCAGAATAATATTTGCTCCTCGAACTCGCCGCCCGCGTCTCGAATTCTGAGCTCTTGTTGCGGCTGGACACAAGCTCGCCTTGAAGAGCCCGAACCTCCAGCCCAACTCCGCCATCTGAGAAAGCCGAAATAGGTCGGCATCACAAGAAACCAATAGAAAAAGCTAAAAATGGGGAGAAGAATGAGATCGTACCTCCTCCTCTCGTCTGGCCAACCTCTTGGCCAACTCCTCAGCCTCGCTCCTGGCTCTAGTCCTATCAGCCCCGACCAGCTCAACTCTCTCTTGCAGATTGTTGATCTTCAACTGCTTGGCTCCGATCACCTCCTGGGCTTGGGTTAGCTCGTGTTCACTCGAGCTATCACCCCTTGTTGCCATTTAGCGCCCTCCTTCAAATGGGCAATTTCGCTATCGCGGCGCTTCAGTCGCTCCTCCACCTCGCCAAGCATCCTAGTTAAACGCTTCCTCTCGTCGGCAGCTTCCTTCCCCAGCCGACCATACTCTCGCTATGTTCTCTTGCATCGCCTTCACCTCCGCGGAATGTTCGACTCGATTCTGGCCAGCTCCAGGCACGCATTGTCGTTTTTCGCCAGGAGTTCCTGCAACTCCTCCACCCGCGCTTCTGCTTGGACACCTCGGCCTGGGCAGCTTGATATGCCGCCCTTATCCCCTGCAAGCCCCTGTCGCTAATTGCCATGAGTTCCTCGAACTTCTCAGACACCTTCAGCCGCGACTGGAGCTCGGCATTAGCCCTCCTGGCCTGGACACTGGCCCCCGTCGCCAAACTCAAGCGCCAGCATATCGCCCGGGAAAGCAAAACGCTCTGCAAAGGCAAAAAATGAATAAAAACCCACGATGGGTCAATCGGGAAACATCTGTCGCACAAGAAAGTAACTCACCCGCGAGGCATAGGCCCGAGTCATCCTCATCAGGGTTGTGTTGTCAATGTCGGGAAGGAGATGGATACTCTCGGCCACGCCTTGCTGACCGAACGCAGCATCAACCAACTCCAAATCGCAAATTTGTCCGCCGAAGGATCCGCGCCCGGATACAGGGCCGACCTCATCATGGCGAAAACGCCTCCTCAATGTCAGCACCCGAGCTGCTGGGTTGGCCAACCCCACCTGAAGGACCGGCCTGGGCGGCCCCCGTCTGAGAGGCCTTCAACTTCCCAGCCTCCTCCATCAAGGCCCTGGCTTGGGTTTCTTCGGATAATTCGGCCAGCCCAAGCGCCAGCCTCCCCAAAACCTTTTTCGAAGAAGCTCCCAATGCGGAGCTCCCGCCTTGCCGCGTCTCCTCCTTCGACGCCCTTCCTCGGTTACCACCATCTGTGTCTCCGCCACGGACCCCCCGAGGTCTCGGCCTGTTCTACCACTTGCATCTCCTCCGCAGGCTCCCCCGAGGCCTCAGTCTGACCTGCCTCACTGCTACCGGACTCCCCTGCGGAGAGACCGAGAGAGGGCTCCCCCTGAACCTCCCCGGCTGCGGCTGCCGCCTCTCCTCTCCTGCGGAGCCGACGGCGATCCCGCGGGGACAGTAGGCTCCTCGGCGATTACCGCCTCCGCCAAATCCGTCGCTGTTTCCTCTTTCAGGGGGACGCGGTCGGACGAGCCAACGGAGCCTCGTCCGAACTGTCCGAGATCTCTAACACGAGAGGGTCGGAGGCCATAACCGCTCTCCCCGGGCCTCCTTCGCCCCCGGCGCTTCTGCCATGACTGCCCCGGCATCCGGCGGGCTTCTTGCGGAAGTATGAGCCCTTTTTTCGGGCCGGCCACTATCCGCGCCGCTACCTTCCCCCGGGCGCTTCCCTCTTCCTCTTGGAGAGGTTCGACAACGCCGACCTTGCGGCTGTCAGACCAGAACACACATGCTCAGGTCCAGCACATTAATCGAGAAAAATAACTGCACGAAAGAGACTCACCTTGCGGGTCCAGGGGGCTGAGCCCGGCTGCGAAGAGGGCCCCCTCCGATAGCAAGTCATTAGCCGAAAACACCTGTCCGTTACGGAGGACGTCCAAGTCCTTCTCTTCCTGCGCCGACAAGGCCGGATGCGTCTCCGCATCCCTTACAACATCCCCCCATCTCCGAGGGAAGTCGGAGCCGACGTTCCCCTCCGCGATAACAAACCGACTCTTCCACCCCTTGATGGAAGAGGGCTTATCCGCGATTACGTTGAAGGATCTCCGGGGCCCGATGTAGGGCCACTCCGATTTCCTCCCGGGAATCAGGTGGTAGCAGGTGCGGAAAAGGGGGAGGGTGGCGACGATCCGAATCTGGTGGCACATCGAGATGAATCCGATGATATTCCGCCAGCTGTTCGGAGCCACCATTGACGGGCTGATATTGTAGTGGGTCATGATCTCCTTCACCAAGGGGTGGAGAGGAAAACGAAGACCCGCCTTCAAACTATCTTCGTAGATGAAGACCCCAGACTCTAAGTCCCGGGTAACCCTATCTTCGGGTTCCGGCGCCCGTAGGACGACATCCAAGGGCAAGCCATACCTGATGAATCCTCCCCAAGTCTTCGGCAACGATTTCTGAGGCCACGTCGTCGGGGCTCATCGCCATTGAAAGAGGTATCAAACGAAAACGATAAGCGTCAAAGAAGATGAAAGGCCAGAAATCTTCTAAAAGCAAAACGAGAAGACGCCGAGAGCATGCGCACATACATATATATAGCAACAATGCGGCCGTCACTTCGCTTCTCCGCCAAGGAAGCCGCCCTAAAAGGTGGGGCGTCTCATCCTAGGCGTCCGGAATCGCCTCGACAAACGCCCGATCGATCGGGTTTCGTAGCGTGGCGCAATCCCAACCGTCGCTCGCGAGGGAGCCTTAGCCCCGAAGGCGGATGGCCCTGTCGCATTAATTAGGGCATCATTGCGCAAGCTGTCTAAACCAAGACGTCCCATCCAAGATGCGCCATTCGAACTTGTACTCCCTACGCCCGAACCTACGCTTCGAACTAGGGAGTGGAGGGCATGTGTTGGGGGGTAAAATCGTCATTGCATTAATATCCGTGCGAGGCGGCTAAGGCTAACCTCCTCCCTTCGTCCCTTCCGGGCTAGCTGGCCCTTCCGGGCTCCCGTAGCTCGGCCCCTCCGGGCTTCCGTAGCTCGGCCCTTCCGGCTCCCGTAGCTCGGCCCTTCCGGGCTCCCGTAGCTCGGCCCCTCCGGGCTTCCGTAGCTCGGCCCCTCCGGGCTTCCGTAGCTCGGCCCCCCCTTCCGGGCTTAGTTCGGCCCCTCCGGGCTTCCGTAGCTCGGCCCTTCCGGGCTTCCGTAGCTCGGCCCTTCTGGGCTCCCGTAGCTCGGCCCCTCCGGGCTTCCGTAGCTCGGCCCTTCGGGCTCCCGTAGCTCGGCCCCTCCGGGCTTCCGTAGCTCGGCCCCCTCCGGGCTTCCGTAGCTCGGCCCTTCCGGGCTTCGTAGCTCGGCCTCTTTGAGCGATCCACAACCTAACACCTACCTCCGCGGAACCTGACGCGGGAGAGCCCGAGCCTACCAGAACGGCATCCTAGATAAGAAATCATGTCGGGACATGGCCTAAAGCCTATCATAACCGCCCCAGGCCTACTCAACCAGATCTCGAGACATCAAGAGCTCTCCCAGCCGTCGATCTCTGAACAAACGGGTACGGATTCTAACGGTCCCACAACGGCCTGATTCTGTCCGTCTCCATATCGTAACAACCTCCGAACCTTCCAGAAGACGCTCAAGACCCAGGTGACAGTCTATAAATACCATAATCGCAGATTCCCTCAGGTACGCAACTCTGGACGCTTATCTCCTGGCGCACGGACACACTCTCTCCTCTCTCCATCAGCTCGTCGGCGCTCCTGCCCTCTGGAGCTTCCGATTGGCCGCCCCCGGAGAGGTCTCCCGGAGAGATCCACCTCCCCACTGTCTGGTTGATCGCCGACTTCTTCTCTACTGACTTGAGCATCGGAGGGTCTCCCGCGGAGGACCACCCCCAGCGTCCCTTCGCGTGTGAACTTCTTTTTGCAGGTCCGCCCACCTCTTTCTGGAGATCGACCGCGCCTGAGTCGGAGGACGGATTTCAGCGGCAACAAATATCATTATTTTGCTCTTTACTTTTTCTATTTGAAAAAAAAGTGTTCATCAATGCACCATGCCTCCACCTTTGGAAGATATCGGAGAAGCAAAGGAAGAACCGAGTAAAAAGGGTGAAGGAAAGTCGTCCATGGCGATCGACGAGGCAGCAAATGTGAAGGAGAAGGACGGAAGGGTGAAGCAAGATCAGAGCAGACAGAGTGGAAAATGGGGAGCGGCTAACGGTGAAGGAGGAGGGGAGGTAGACGCCTTGGATGAAACAATAATCTTTTTCTTTTTCTTTTTTTTTTTTCTTAGTACTCAGACCTAAAAGTGATATTTAATAAGGATAAGTCCATTCATTCGGAGAGATAAGTGGGCGAATCTAATTGGAAGATATATGATTCCCTTTCTGTCATTAGTCTAATCTAGGTTAAAGATATCTACTAGAGTTTGAACTTAATTAAGCATAAGGGTGAGTGGTAATGACAGGTTATGTTTGCAACGCCAGGGATTTTGCTGTTGTCGTTTAGATATAGGAGGTGGCAAATATCTTATGCTTGTCCCTGGATGGACAGTTCTATCTCCCATTATATTTCTTTTATGAGATTGTTGAAGAAGCAGGATATGGGAAGGGTACTCATCAGTGAGGTCCATTGTAGGCTTATATTGCTTAGATCTGACTATTTCGGAATCAGATTATGTTTTCGACGTGATTCTTCCTTCTGGCAGGATTTTCAAGGCGATTGTCTACCATTATGCTAAGTATACTTTTCATCAGGAGTTTCTTGATTTTGCGAACCTTGGTCACTGGGTCTCCCCTGGTGCTGCGGCAGCGAACCGATGTACGATTTTTATTTCTTGGAAGCTCCTTCTCTAGGGTTTATCAAAATAAACATTGATGGGAGTGTCCGTGGCAGAAATGTTGGATCGGCTTATGTTATTCATGATGCGGATGGTATGATGTTGGCGATAAGGGGGTTTGGTTTACTTGATTCCTCAGTGCCTCTGGCCGAACTGTATGCGGCATGGACGGATATATCCAATGTTGTTCGGATCCTAAGTGCCCGCAATCTCATCATTGAAGGTGATTTCATTACTGTTATTCGCTGGATCCGGTAGGAGCCCAGTTCCCACTTGCTTTCTATCCCCTTATTATGCGATATCAACACTATGATTTTGGAAGCTTTTAACATTCAAATTCACCATGTCTACCGCGAAGCCAATGCTGTTGCTGACTGAATTGCTGTCAGGATGGTCTCTTACTTTGGTTATTGAAGATAAAGCCAAAATGATCTTAGCCCTTTTATCTTATTTCAGTTATTATATTTTGATATATTAAGTTTAATTCGATCTAAAAAAAAAAAAAAAAAAAAAAAAAAGAAAAAGGAGGCCCATAGGTATTGAGTTACGCAACAAGGCTGAGCTCACTCGGTTTATATTTCCCAAACCCCAGCGCTGAGTGCTGGGTTTGAAGATAAGGTTTGCAGATTCACTGTTGGGCGTGAATGCAGTGGACAGCGACTGTCCCTGCTGGACCTAGAATATCCAACATATTAGATCCTCCTACACTTTTTCTTGATAAGACTTGTCTGATAGAATTTATTGTGGCATGCGAGTTCCATGGTTCTAACAAATTGATGGGTATCCATCGGCTTTTGCAGTCCAATCCGGTCTCGATGCTGATTGAGGCACCATCACACCAACCCAGCTCTCCGAACTTCTGCAATAATAATGTGAAGAGTACGGAGAGGATAAGCAGTACCTACTGGCTTTCAGACTGCTTCAACGAGAAGTCTTTCTTCTTAATTATGAATTTCCACGAAAGCAATTGGAAAAGGTCATGTAAATAATTAATATCATATGTATATATATCTTCACGTGGGTTCTTATTCCATTCTCCCGTGCGCGTCTTTAATGCTGCAGGAGCGCTGTTGCTGCTTCCAAAGAGATGGAAAAGTCCCCACACGAGTTGTCATAGCCAGGCTCGTGCCTAATGTTTATGCAAATATTTATTACGGTACAAACTCGTGCAATAATGTGGAAGGTACAGGTGGGTAGGGTAAAGCAAGGACCGGGCTGTTAATGATTGTTAACCGAGGCCAAGTTCATGTGCATTTAGATCACCTTTGCATCGAACAAAGCGAAAGCGAAAAAGCAAAAGCTGTCCGTATTAATTTGCTTCTATTTGTATTTAAAATTATTTTAATTTTTTATAACTTAATAGTGCAAAAGTTATAATTAATTTCTGAAATTAACTTATTAAAAAAAATTATTTGATCAAGAGAGAGTTTCACATAGGTAATCACTGAATCGCCAAGGAAGAAGTTAACATAATTATTTACTGCTGAAAATAATTAGCAAACTGAACGATAAAAAGAAAAGGAGGCTCTTCTTGAAGAGACACACTCAATATGTATGGACCCTTGACTATTTCATTATTAGACAAAGCTTACCCAATTGTCATATCTGCTATAATGATTGTTGAGACGATCGTACATATATGACTTGGCCTTAGGTACTCCAACAAATATCTCATTCCACTTTCAAAGGTTTTTTTTTTTTTCCAAACAAATGATTACATTAATTCATTGCAATTCAGTCAAAATAGATCAGAAAATAAAATTTATTTAAATACAGTAGAGTAGAAGTTTCTCTACTTTCAATACCAAAATACAGAATGATAGATCACAGAGGCCGTAACTCAGTCAACCACAGAGTTGGCTTTCCGCTAGATATGATGGATCTGAACTCTATGGGCATCTGAAGGATAGATCGGATGTCATGAAGCAAAGGGTTGATTAGAACATGATTGCAGCATTCCTGTATGAGCCATCGGATGACAGTAATAGAGTTCCTCTCAATGAAGAGACTATGAGCACGAAGGATCCAAGTGATGTAGGAAATGTCTGCTCAAGCTGTATAAAGCTCGGTCAAAAGAATAGAGGAGTCTAGAAGGCCGAGGCCTTCCGCCACCAATATAGCTCCATCGATCCTACGGATAATAAATGCTGAACCTACAAATCTACCCCGAACACTTCCATCGAAGTTGATTTTGATAAACCCTAGGGATAGGAGCTCTCAAGAGATAAAAATCATATGTGGTTCACTGCCGAAGCAGCGGAGGAGCCCCAGTGGCTAGGACCGTCAGAATCAAGAGCTGTGCAATAGAGTGTGTATTCAGCAGATAAAGATATAGTTTTTCTCACTATCTTGTCTGGAGATACAATATCATTAGTAAAAACAAGCAGGTTCTGCGATATTCAGATCTGATAAGCTATGTAGACCAAAGTGGCGCCCTACTGTTGGATACCCCTTCGAATATCGCACAAAAGAACAGACAATCGAGAACCATTACCATCTTTCCCAAGGTGGTAGCCTATAATCTACCAGATCTGTCTTGCTCTAGGGCAGGTGAAGATGGCGTAATCAGTAGTCTCCTCCTGTCCGTATAATGGGCAAATAGGTTGGATGAACAATCCATCTCAAAGAACAGGAGGTAGAAAGACAATTCCATGTAAGCTTCCAAATAAAGAGCTGAATTATGTGATGGATGAAAAGCCACCAGATCCATGCCTCATTCATCGTATGCTGAGGGGATTGACCAAAGAACAAAAGAATTTCATATCCTAGACTCTTGGTGGTTTTTGAGTTCTTAAGCGTGACAACCATACCAATATGAAGAATCTTGTTATTATATTCATTTATATTGCTTTTATATAATCAATTTCTTTGTTGTTATTTATTTGCTTATAAGTTATTAATTTTCCTTAACTACTTTTCTTCTTTGCAGTATTCTCGTTTGAAAGTTGAAATCATAAGGCAGCAAATCTATTTTCCTTGATCAATCATATCTGCTTAATCAACTTGATCGATTTGAAATGCACCTGGCGAAGCCTGTCATGATAGATTATCAAAGAAAAGATCTAAGATAGTGAGGGTGAAACTTTCTAAGAAAAATGATTGCATGGAACAATGTTAGCATCACACTCAATGAGTGGGAGCATTATCATTAGTTGGAAGAATATATATATATTTTTCTAAGAAAAAAATATGATAGGAAAAAAACGTTGGGTGCACATAAAGAAACTTCAAGCTGCTGTCAAAGGCCAAGAAGTGTGCTAAATTTCACCTGATTGCAAATTGGTCAATTGGATGTTAATTTCATTTCGTGAAATTGACCAGCCATGATCATACTTTAAGAGACGATTTAGTCACTCATGCAGACTTTTGAGTACTAATTACATGTAATTTTTTAAATCAAAAGGGCATGATGATACTTGACTTAGAAAAGACAATCAATTATCATTTAAAAGATATGATCAATTCTTTCAATGATCGACCATATATGCATGCCAATGAGTGCTATTCATCTACATTTTTGATTTTAAACTCAGGGCGTGTCATTATATCTAGCTTAGAAAAGTAAACTAGTATCACTTCAAAGTATTCAAGAGGCACCATTTGAAATATTGGTTAGTAAAGGCTAATAAAGTTTATTTTTTAAACTAACAAATAAAAAAATATAAAATCAATCAATAATATCATAAATTTACATAGTTGACAAGTATGATTGATTTGATTAAAATTATGATTATTATCATGGCAATAAGTATAATCAATCGATTTAAGACTACAGACACTTTTGGTTATATTAATATTGAGAAAAGCTTTTTGACCTCTCCCATGTAACATGATGACTATCAAAAGAATTTTACATCCCTGACCACGGTATAAGATTCTCCAACATGATATTTCATTCCCTCGTAAAAGAAATCAACAAAATAATATGAGGATTTATCCTAGAATCTTATTGACCTATCTAATCACAGAATATGCGGAATAAAAACAAACACCACACAAAAACACCAAATTTATGTGAAAACCCCTCCAATGTGAAAGGAAAAACCACGGGGCAAATCAGAGCACTTCACTAATCTTAATAAAAGATTACTTTTTCTCCTAATTTCTTTTTGCCCAAAATCAGGAAACACTTCGAACTTAAAATAATAGTTGATGTGGGTACAAGAAGGATCTCACCAACGTGTGGTTGCTCTTCCGTGCCCCCCAAATCTGCTCTCAGACTCGTCCGTATCGACCTCCTGAGGTTGCACAGGATAAGCCTGGGCTTCTCTGGATCTCTCTCAGGCCGCACACAGCTCTCCCCCAATATGGAATTTTTTCTTCTCTCGTATCTCCCACATATGGATCTGGGTTTCTATCCGTAACAAATTGTGATGCAGTTATTTCTGGAAGCATCATCTATCGAAATATGAGGCTGGTCTTCTCCCTCATGGGTCCGCACACTCTGAATACACTTGCTCCAAAAGGCCAGTCTTAGCTACTCTGAAATGTCATGTGCTGCTTATCAATCACTGAGAACTCTATCCTGTATCTCTGGTATGCCCTGATTTTGCAATCCCTTTCCGCCAATATGGCCTAATCTCTTGTGCCACAAATCTGCAGTATCATGCTCTGCTGCGCATGGACTGCAACTTGTATAATGTGCATGATCTCTGAATTAGCACTTTGATTAACTTCCATTTATCTTGGCTAACATATCATCTAGCTTGCCTGCTGAGATGAGATTCGAGATCTGGAACATGTCTGACCTCTTTGAGTATCAATCTGCTACGGGTCTGGACCACTGGAAACACCATCATTCGGATCACATCACCTATCCTGTAGGATGTGAAGAACTATGATAAGAAGCTCCAGTATCCACCACCCAATCAACCTGATTTGATGTGATGGCTAAGCACTGATCAACACATTCTGTAAATAGAATGATGTCTTCTCCTGAGGCAACTGCTGCTACCTCTCTATCTTTCTTATCTTCTGCCTTACCACCTTCATTGAGCAGTCTACATTCACTTTTGTAGTGTCCTTTCTCATGACAATGGTAGCATTCGATTTCCTTCCTTGGTCTAGATGTGCTTCTGCCTCTAGTAAACTGTCTCCCTCTGCCCTCTGTGACAAGTACATCTGTCTGTGTTTGAGACTCTCCAGTTCCCTTCCTTCTTTCCTCCTCATTGAGCAAGCTGCTAGTAGCCTGACTCATGGTGATAACTCCATTAAGTTACTCAATGACACCACCAGTGTCTCCCAACTATCAGAGAGAACTCAACAACAGGAGTGCCTGAAGTTCATCTTCCATAAGCATCTTCATTATGGCTAGCTGGTTCACAATGCTCTTCATCTCATTTAGGTGCTCTGCAATTGATACTTCAGAGCTTTCTGATTAAGTATGCAGTTTTGTGTGATTGTGCACGCATAGTTTTTCATTGGGCCTAACAGAATCTTATTGACCTGCATTCATATTCTAAAGAATACTAACTTGATTAATTATTCTATATAATTAATCTTATTGATTACTTGTAAGTTACAATTCTGCCATCATCTTATTTGAATATTTAAATCCTTTTACTATTGCAACTTGTTTTACTTGATTGGATCAACCTGGCTTCATTATGCTAATGACTCTTCATCAATTTTATGGAGGTGTACATATCCCAAGAGGTTTTGTACTATTCTAGTTAGAGTTTCCTTATTAAAGAGCTAAACTTGATCTACAATCAAAGATATGACTCAAGGCATTATAATATTAGGGCAAGAAACTTGGATTAAAAGATCGATCAATACTTATCAGGGCCATAGGCCTTCATGCAAATTCCAAATGTTGGAGAGCAACATGAGAATGACCATGCAAGCCTACTTATGAGTCTGTATACATAATCTGTGCAAATAGCAAGTGCTTGGAGCGCACCAAGGTCAAAATCAAAACCTAACATGTCTTAGGATCTCGAATATTCAGTTTTCACTACAAGAATTTTTTGTTTTAGTGACTCCAATCAGCGATGCAAAAAATAAGAGTTACTATTTAGTGAAGAAACATCGACGCCAAACAATTCAGTGATAAATTAGCGATGGGTTAGCGACAAACAAAATTAGCGATGTAATCAGCGTCGCTGAACTAGTGAGGCGCGCGGCCCGCACCTCGCTTAGTGATGCATGCAGCATCGCTAACGCACACCACTCAAGGAGACGAAGACTGAGCACGTGCTCAGCAATTTGTGCGGAGTCGGCAGCATGCATCGCCAGCGAGGCACGCACCTTGCTATTTAGCGATGCGGGTGCGCATCGCTGAGGCACGCTGGCTACGCCTCAATTAGCGGTGCACACGCATCATTGAGGCATGTGCCTGGGTTGCAACAGCGACGCATGTGGTCGGCGCTCGACCACGTGCCTCGCTGCAGCAGCGACATGCCTAAATCCGCCTTAATTTGTGCGTCGGCCCTAATTTCGCCGTGTGCCCTCCAGCCATCGCAGCCCCCCTTTGCTCGATCCCCCACCCTGTGCTACCGTTGGTCCCCCCAGTAGTTGATCCCCCCACCCTCGGCCGCCATTGGCCCCTCCCCATGGCGCCCCCTTGCCCGATCGCTCCCCCCACCCCCCTAGCCCCCTTGCTCGATCCCCTCAGGGTCGCTGTTGTCCCCCTTGCGGCCGATCTCGCTGGCCCCTCCTTGCCTGATCCACCCCACCCCTGCCTCCCTTTGCCCGATCACTTCCCCGGCCGCCGTTGGCCCCCTGGTGGCCGATCCCTCCCCTAGGCCCCCCTTTGCTCGATCCCCCCTACCCCCAGGGCCGCCGTTGGCCCCCACCCCCGAGCCATCACCCCGAGCCCCCCATTGCCTGATCCCCCTCGCCCCCCTTGCTTGATTCCCCTAGGCCATCGTCGCTCCCATGGCCGATCTCCCTGCCGTTGCCTCCCTCTTGGCCATTGTTGCTAGTAGAGATATCGCGTGCATTCAAAATAATTTTGCATTCTATTTTTTGATATACATTTTGTTACATTATATGTGTTATTTCTGTCTTATTTATATGCAATCTTATATATTATTTGTTGATTATATGAGTTAATTACTTTCAATAAATATGTTGTATAATGTTGAAAAATGTTAAATTTTTTAAGCATTTCGGTAGTTAGCATAGATTTTACTCAATTGAATCGCTTGATCCAAATCCAATCCGTAATGATCCAACCAGTGTTTTACTTGAAATTAATGATGTTAATGAGGTCTCAAATAATGAAGAAGATGAATATCAATTACAATCCGAGACAGAATCAGACACAAAATCCAAACTTGAGGATATAAATGATAGTGACCGAGTATTTATACCTGTATTATATTTACAAACAAAAATTTTATTTTATTTTTTATTATTCAAGTTGATTCATTACAATTCTTTTATATTTACAATAACTATAAGGGGTCATGGTCGGATCCATAGTTAGGAGGCGTTCAGCTGGCATGGGCAACGACAACTCTTCTTTCAATGCAGCACACGATAGCTTTTCTGAATAGGGGCAACATATGCATGAGATGTCTGCTGATGAGATACAAGATCATCTGCTGGGACATCATCAGGTGACAGTACTTCCTCTGATGGAAGAATGAGGATTCTATTGATTGATGGCTAGTAAATGTATTTTATATTCATATTAATTTTTTCAATCAATTGTTATGTTATTAAATTATATCTTATGTTTTACTATATTTGAATAGATTTGTAGAGAGATATGTTGTCTCAAGGCGCATCATAGATATATTTAAGAGGCATGCAGATCCAAAGAGCTACTGTTGGGACTGCATTAGTTAGAAGGTGATGAAGTTCTATTGGACAGAGTTTTAGGTACGTATCTTATATTTATGTAGATAGAATTTGAAACATGTTCATTTAATATATTATCTAGCTGCGTTTATTATTAAATTACATTTGGCTTATTTTGATTTATGTTTTAGTTCTGACATAGAATTATATGTACAATGTTAGTATACATTAATTACATTTATAATGTCATATTATGAACATACAATATATTTATTATGCTGATTTATCTTTATAATATAAATATTCACTATTATTCTATTTGCAAAAAGAATTTGAGTGGGATTTAGCCCTAACTTCTCTTATTAAAAGGGCTTGGAATTCACTTGCTAGCAGTCGATACTCTAATAATTTGTTACTGGTGGAGAGCATCGAAACACCCTGTTCATATCTTAGATTCAATATGGGATGGTTGGCATCAGAAGTGGACAGATCCTGTGTGGCGTAAGAAGTCTGCCACAGCTATCTCAAACCGTCGATTTGAGAAAGATGGTTCGGGCACTGATCTTTCCTGCCACACAGTAGGATCTATTTCGATTGAAGAGCATCGGTGTTGTTTAGTAAGTATATAAATTTATTTATTTTGCATACATATAATGATATTTTTTTTCAAATAAGCATAACTATAAATTTGAAATGTTATTTTTAGAGGCTGAAGGAAGGCATTGATCCAGTGTACCAGTAGCTGTTCAAGGCAAAGCCATACAAGAAAAGATAGGTCTTGGGTTGACACTTGCTTCCAATGTATTAGAATAAGTAAATCATTAAAAATATTATTTGTTAATTTGTATATATGCTCTGATATGAGTTACATAATATTTTATATGTATTTCTTGCAGGCTCATATGGATGAGCTATTATCTCAGATCATACAACCATTAGAGAAGGGAGGGTCCACGACCGACCCTTCACTACATGTGAGCGGCCACATCTTTTTAGAGGCCATTGACGCTCAGCCAAACAATTGCGGAGTCTACGATTTGGACACCAAAGCTTCTGCATTATTCGTCTGACGTGATTCCTTTTCTTTCAGTCAAGGTGACACCGATGAGTATGACAACATTAAGCATTCCATCGTAGAATGTGTTAGATCTAAGATGATGACTGAGTTCACGAACATTCGATAGGAACAACAAGAGGAGCGCGTTCATTATGAACAATAGTTGCAGGAGATGCGGTAGTTGGTTATGAGAATGTCGCAGTCAGCACAGTTCTTTGGTCCACCTCCAGCTCCGAATGACCCTC
This sequence comes from Calamus simplicifolius, assembly GCA_900491605.1. NCBI lineage: Eukaryota > Viridiplantae > Streptophyta > Magnoliopsida > Arecales > Arecaceae > Calamus > Calamus simplicifolius. Next base: position 394,954 of record UESW01001460.1, read on the forward strand.
CCTTCAGCTAATCGGTATTGATATATCTAGTTTTTTTTAATATTTTATGAGTATTATATTTATGTACTACTGTTTTGGTATCTATGTGCTACTGATTTGTATTATGAACATTTGTATTATATATATATATATATATTCAACGAAAGATTTTGTTTGTGAATGTGTTTTAGTTTTATTTTATATTATGTTAGTAGGAGATAAAAAGTAATTAAATAATTATTAATTTAAAAATAATTAAAATATAAATTAGCGATGCCAAAATGGCCTTGCTAATATCATCAATTAGCGACAAATGTCTCCGGCATCACTAATTTCGTTAGTTATCAATGTTTTGCAATGGATTTTGGAGCGTCACTGTTGCATCACTAATTTGTTTAGTGATGTGGCTGATCACTTCCCTTGGGCGGTAGCGTAACACTTTGCACAATTTCTGGAACCAAATGAGTTGATAGCTCATTTCCGGTGTCGGCCCTTGGCTTTGGCCTCGGCCTCTGGCTTCGGCCTCACCCTCGCCTCAGCCCTTGGCTCTAGCTTTGGCCCCACCCTCGCCTCGGCCTCTGGCTTCAGCCTCACCCTCGCCTCGGCCCTTGGCTTCGGCCTCAACATTGCACGTTTCCTAGAATAGTGGAGCCAGTCTCAAATACCGGACCCAAGGATTTGAGGCACCAACCACCGCATATCTCGCTCATTTGTTTTACCGAGATCACGAGCAATTACCAACATACCCTGCAGTTGCCGATATACGTGGCACCCATTCAGCAACGGCTCACCTGCCCGCCATTTACGAAGCTCATCCTAACAAAGCAGATTCAACAGTTACAACGGAACAAGGTAAACTTGACCCTCCGAACAGGTATAAGAAGAGGACCCGAGCTCAACGCTGGGGATCTCTCTCTCTCCCTCTTTCAAGCTCTAGTCACATACAACATTTCTGTTCTATAACCCACTGACTTGGGCGGAGGGTCCCCATCAGAACTACCAGTTGAGACTTTTTGCAGGCTCTCGAAGGAAGACGGAGACCTCTTTGCATCCTCGAAGGCCCGTAAGATCTCAGCTCACTCGACACTCATCGCAAGTGATTTGGCAGCAACAGATTGGTGCGCTAGGAAGGGGGGCCGGCAGACAGACGTTCACCTTCACGCATCTGCGACCCCTTAACTTCTGCAAGGGAGACGATGGTAACAACGCGAGCTCAGGAAGCCTCCACCAGCCATGCTAGGGAATGCCTCCCGCGGGCTGAGCAATTGGAGGCCAATCTCCATGTTCCGTCTCTTGTGCCACCACAGGTTAGCCAGGCCGATCGGCTTGATGTCCTGACCAATTAGGTGCAAGATCTAATGATGGTGGTGCGGGGACTGCAGGAACATTGCTTCACCGCCATGCCATTGCCACCTCAACCCCCTTCGCCTCATGAGGAGGGCCATGGAGCCAGTCAACCTCATCAGGGTAGGACTCCTCCTGAGGCCCCCACCACTCGCTCCATGAACCTCGCCATCGGGAGACCTCAAAGCGACGACGATCTCTCTCCCGCCATTCTGATCACTCCCACCGGCGGAATGGAGAGAAGGAACCAAGGCATGTGCACTCCCCGCACCAGCGGTCTTCCCCATCCTCCTCTTCCGACTCCTCTAAAGAAGACACCGATAGGAAGGCCACTCGTCGGGCCGAACGGCGGCTTGATGAGTATCATCAGCGATTGAAGGAGCTTAGTCGCTGGATCGCCAACCCTCACGGGATGGACTATGACCACCGTCCCCCGCTTTCTCGCCGCATCATGGAGGAGCCGGTCCCACCTTGGTTCCGTCTCCCCAGTTGGACCCATACGACGGCACGACGAATCCTCTGGACCACTTGGAGAGCTACAAGATCCTCATGCAAGTCCAGGAGGCGACGAACTCTTCTGTGTGTTGCCTTTCCGGCCACACTTTGGAAGGCGGAGTGCGCATGTTATTTCCGTTTGCCACGCAGCATCAATTCTTTCAGACAACTCGAGCGATCTTTCCTGGCCCACTTTGATGCATGCCGGAAGACCCTTTAGTGGCTGATAGTTTATTCGCTGTCCAGCAAAGGAGCGGCGAGACTCTGAAGGATTTCGTTGCTCGGTTCAAGGAGGCCGCACTCAAGGTTTATAACTTGGAGGACTCTGTAGCCACCCTAGCCCTGAAGCGAAGGCTCCGTCCTTCCAGGTTCGCTTACTCTCTGGACAAAAAACCTCCCAGCTCCTACTTCGAACTGCTGAGCCAGGCACAGAAGTACATTCACATCGACGAAGCGGACTCTTCTAGAAGGGAGGCCGACAAAGGTTCCAGCAAGAAGCCAATATCCATGGAACCCGCCGAAGGACGATCCAGAAAGCCTGAGCCACCTCGTCGCTTGGACAACCGGCCTCAAACGCTTGTTCCCAAGGAGCAGTTCACCCCTCTCCTCGCTTCAGTTTCTCACATCCTGTTGGAGATCGAGGACGAGCCCTACTTCCAATGCCCGCCCCCCATGAAGCCGAGGGTTCTTCACAGCAAGGATCTCTACTGCCGGTACCACCGAGATTATGGGCATGACACTGAAGACTGCCGCCTTTTGAAAAAGGCCATTGAAGAACTTGTCCAACAAGGTCATTTGGGCAAGTTCGTTCGAAGAGGAAACCCCCCTGCTCCGGTCCATCGGCGCCTCCTGCACCTCAGATTGGCATGGACAACACCCCGATGGAAAAGACCATAGCCATGATTTTCCTGGGGGCAGGCAACAGCTCAAAAAGACGACATGAGGGGTTAGACTCTGTAATTCCTTTCTTTAGAAGGACTTGGATGGGGTAGTTAACAAACATGACGGCAGTGTCGTCGTGTCTATGACAATAGCCAAACACCTGTAAAGAGAATTTTAGTAGATAGTGGAAGTTATGTTGATGTTTTGAGCTACGAGGCTTTTGTTCGGATGAACCTGTCTAACTCCTCTCTTCAACCCGCCACCATGCCTCTAATGGGTTTTACCGGAGATTCCGTGAGCGTCAAAGGGGAGATCGCTCTCCCTGTCACAGCTGGGACTCCACCGTCAGAGCACGGTAGTCATAAACTTCCTGGTGGTCCGGGTCCCGTTGGCTTACAACTCTATCTTGGGACGGCCTGGCTTGAATTTACTGGATGCTATTATATCCACTAAGAGATTGCTGGTGAGGTTCCCCACCGACGAAGGGGTCGAAAATGAAGGAGAACAGAGCCCACTGCTGCTCTGCTACCACTTAGCCCCCAGTCCGCAAGAGATGGTGTCGGCAGCAGCGCCTGAACCGCTCGACCCCGAGACCTAGAAAGGAGAGGGGAGCCAGCCGAGCACCTCCTAACCTTCCCCTTGGGGGAGGACCCAACGAGGACCATCCAGATCGGAGCACTACTTCTGGAAGAGGCATGCGATCGGCTCCTTGCTTTCCTGCGTGCCAATTCTGACATCTTCGCCTAGTCGTTATCTGATATGCCAGGCATCCCTGAGGAGATAATCACTCATCGGCTCAACCTCAAGCCAGAATGCCGACCTGTTCGACAAAAGAAGAGGAGCTTTGCCTCAGATAGACAGATGGCCATTGACGAGAAAATTCGCAAGCTCAAAGCTGCGGGCCAAATCCGGAAGTTCACTACCCCGATTGGTTGGCTAACGTCGTGATGGTCCGTAAGGCCAACGGGAACTGAAGGATGTGTGTAGACTTCAGAGACCTCAACAAAGCATGCCCCAAGGACAGTTTTCCTTTGCCTCGGATCGACCAACTGGTGGACGCTACGTCCGGTCATGAGACCCTTAGTTTTATGGATGCCTTCTCTGGATACAACTAAATCAGGATGAACCCGACAGATGAGGAAGCTACTTCTTTCATAACGAGAAGGGACTATACTGTTACAAGGTAATGTCGTTCGGACTGAAGAACACGGGGGCCACTTACCAAAGGCTAATGAACAAAATCTTTGAGGATCAAATCAGATGCAACATGGAGGTATATGTGGACGACATGCTGACAAAAAGCATTCGCGACACCAACCATATCGCCGACCTGACGGAGACCTTCGGCAACCTCCGCCGATGCCAGATGAGGCTGAATCCTCACAAGTGCGCCTTTGGGGTGACAGTCGGCAAGTTCTTGGGTTTCATGGTGACCAACGTGGAATCAAGGCGAACCCTGATAAAGTCCGAGCCATTTTGGACATAAAGTCTCCCACCAACAAGAAGGACGTGCAACGCTTGACGGAAAGGGTGGCGGCTTTGAGCCATTTTCTATCCAAGTCTGCTGAGAGATGTTTGCCTTTCTTCAAGGCACTGCGCAGGGTCAACGGATTCGAATGGACGAAGGGGTGCCAGGAGGCCTTCGAGGGATTAAAAGAATTTCTATCCACCCCGCCGCTGCTGTCCAAGCCGAAGGGTGGAGAAGAACTTCTTCTGTACCTCGTGGCTTCTCCCGAAGCTGTCAGTTCCGTGCTGGTTTGCATGGACGCCGATGGAACACAAAAGCTGGTGTATTACACCAGCAAGGTGCTTCATGATGCGAGACTAGGTATTCAAGAATCGAGAAGATTATCTTCGTTGATTATCTCTGCCCAGCGCCTCCGACCCTATTTCAAGCTCATCCGATTGCGGTGGTCACGGACCAACCACTCAAGGCAATTCTCGCTTGTCCGGACACTTCGGGCCGACTGGCGAAGTGGGCGCTCAAGCTGAGAGAGTTCGACCTATCTTTCCGTCCTCGATCGGCTATGAAGTCTCAGGTCCTGGCAGATTTCTTGATCGAATGCACCTGGGGCGAGGAGCAACCAGAAGAGTCTCATGCAAACCCCTCAACTCCTGGACCGGAGAGGATGAATGGATCCTTCATGTGGACGGAGCATCAAATTCCCAAGGGAGCGGAGCGGGCCTCATTCTGGCTAACCCGGACGGAGTTGTAACCGAGTGCGCTCTCTGCTTTCTCTTTCCAGCCACCAATAATCAGGCGAAGTATGAGGCCCTATTGTCTGGAATAAGGTTGGCCCGGGAGTTCGGGGTGAAGCACCTTAGAGCATTCACTGGCTTCCAGCTAGTCACTGGCCAAATCACAGGAGAGTATGAGGCGTAGGATCCTACTATGTCCCGTTACTTGAGTATGGTACAGTCGCAAGCCTCTCCCTTAGCCTACTTCAGCATCAGCTACATTCCTCAAGGGAGAACGCCCGAGCTGACGCTCTGTCCCGGCTCACTACCTCAGTCGACGGGACATTGGAAAAAGCTTACATAGAGCATCTGGAAGCCCCAAGTATCGAAACAACAGAAGAAGCCCTACCAGTCGAGCAAGAGCCTTCTTGGATGGACGCTTATGTCCGATATCTCACCAATGGCCCCTCCCTGAAGACCTGGCCGAGGCCAAGCTACTCAAGCAATGGGCCCCAAAATTTCTTATAATGGAAGGAAAGCTCTACCGAAGATCATTCTCGTACCCGGTCCTCAAATGCGTCAGCCCCACGGAAGCAGACTACATCCTGCGAGAAATACATGAGGGCGTATGCGGGAGTCATCTGGGGGGCAGAGCTCTGGCGTACAAAGCCTTGTGACAAGGGTACTACTGGCTGACAATGAGGGAGGATGCGTCCGAGCTCGTCAAAAGATGTGACAGTTGCCAACGCCATGCCAACGTCCAGCGCCAACCTGCGTCCAGCTGACCCCCTTGCTGCACCTTGGCCCTTGCCCAGTGGGGTATGGATATCCTGGGACCATTCCCTCCAGCCTCTAGTCAGCGCAAATTCCTCCTGGTAGCCGTCGACCATTTCACCAAGTGGATCGAGGCCGAAGCACTCGCCAAGATCACCGAGGGCAAGGTGATCTTTCTTCTGAAAATCTATAGTGTGCCGTTCGGGTTGTCGCACACCCTCGTCACTACAACGGCGGCAGTTTGACAACACGACCTTCCAAGAGTTCTGCACCGAGCTAGGCATTCATCAGCGATTCTCCTCTGTGGGGCATCCCAGACCAACGGTGCGCCGACAACCACACTATTCTTCAAGGACTTAGGGCCCGGCTAGACGACTGTAAAGGACGGTGGGTAGAAGAGCTCCCCAGTGCTATGGGCCTACCACACAACGCCAGCCCCCACCGGAGAGACTCCTTTCAGCCTGGTTTTCGGGTCCGAAGCTATCATTCCAGTGGAGATAGGTGTCACAAGCCCTCGGACGGAGTCGTACAGCGATGGCGACAACCCAAATCAGTTGCGGGCCGACCTCGACCTAGTGGAGGAACTACGAGACCAAGCGTGGCTCGGATAGCGGCCTTTCGTCAGCGGGTGGCCAGGTACTACAATGCCCGAGTTCGTCCCAAGACATTCCACCCCAGAGACTTAGTCCTTCGGCGAGCTGAAGTTTCAAAGCCGACGGAAGGAGGCAAGCTAGCCAAGATGGGAAGGACCCTACCGAGTCACGGAGGTGCTTCACCATGGAGCGTACAAAGTCGAGGGCTAGATGGGAAGCCTCTCCCCGCACTTAGAACGCAGACAACATACGTAGATATTATCAATAGTTTGTTAATTTTCTTAGCTTGAACCTATCTACCAGGGTACTATTCGGAATATTCTCACTGACATGACTTTGAGTAATCCTGCTTCTCAATCTAAGCCCACTCTGCGTCGGCACTCTAAGCCCGAGTCTCCCCTCGGCACTCTAAGCCCGGCTCCATGTTGGCACTCCAAGCCAGAGTCTCCCCTCGACGCTCAGCCCGGCTCTGAGTCGGCACTCTAAGCCAGAGCCTCCCTGTCGGCACTCTAATCCCGACTCCATGTTGGCACTCCAAGCCCGAGTCTCCCCTTGGCACTCTAAGCTCGAGTCTCCCCTCCGCACTCTAAGCCCAGCTCCGCATCGGCACTCTAAGCCCTGCTCCGTGTCAGCACTCCAAGCTAGAGTCTCCCCTCGGCACTCTAAGCTCGGCTCCGCGTCGGTACTCTAAGCTTGGCTCCACATCGGCACTCCAAGCAGAGTCTTCCCTCAGCACTTTTAGCTCGACTCCGCATCGACACTTAACCCTACTCTGCGTCGTCACTTAGCTCGACTCCGCGTCGGTGCTTAGCTCGATCCCACGTCGGCGCTTAGCTCGACCCCGCGTCGGCACTTAGCTCGACCCCGCGTCGGCACTTAGCTCGACCCTACGTCGGCACTTGGCTCGACTCCGTGTCGGCACTTAGCTTGACTCCGCGTGCACTTAGCTCGACTCTGCATTGGCACTTAGCTCGACCCTACGTTGGCACTTAGCTCGACTCCGCGTCGGCACTTGGCTCAACTCTGTCGGCACTTATCTCGACATCGATCGGCACTTTGCTTTACTTCGCGTCAAAACATATTCGACTCCGCATCGGTATGCAAATGATCCCACATCATCTCTCTCTGGCTGACTTCCTAGCTGTGTCCTAGACCGAGATCGTGTTGGAGTTCTCCCTTGGCACCGCTCTAGCAACATCCTGCGATGTATGGTCGAGTGGTCTAGCCATTGGAATTCAGTTCGTTTCGACTTATTCACTAGAAAACCTGACTATAGTGCAAGTTGTGAGCATCATGGGTCAAAATTCCATTAATAGCAATAGTTTATAAAATTACCGATTTAAGTCAGACTTGATACAAAGCAGGAAAGCAAAAGAAACTAGGGTTCAGCTGGAGCCAAGCCATCATCTTCGGGAACTTTGTCCGGCTCCAGCTCTTCAATTCCCTCGAGGCCGTAGAGTCCGTGTATTTTTTCCTTGCAATCTTGGAAGCCACCCTCGTATGCAAATGCGGTTGTCTCAGCCAGCTCCCTATTGAAGGCCTTGGACTTCTTAAAATCTTCTACGGCCTTGACGACTTTCTTCTCGGCCTCGATGGCCTTCTCCTCGGCCTCGGTGGCCTCTTCTCGGCCTCAGTGGCCTTCTTCTTGACCTCGGTCACCGCCGCCCTCAGATGTGCTGCCTCAGCGTCTTGTTGGCGAGCGATTTCTCGGCGTTCTCGGCCAGCTCCCCGGCCATCCGATTTCAATGGTGGCAGAGTGCAGCCAGTGCTTCAGTAGGTAAATCTCTGCTTCAGCGGCTTTCTGCTTCTCTTCGGCCACCCTCTGCTTTTCCTCTGCCACCTGAGCATTATCAAGCTCATTGGCCGCATGGCGCTGGGCCACTTCCAGCGCCTCCTCCACCTTCTCAGCCCGGGCCAAGTTACGAAATCGAGCGCCTCGGCTTTGGCTTCGGCCTTTTGCACCCGGTCAGTCTCCGCCCGGGCCTCCTCCAGGGCTGCCTCCGCCCTCTCTGCTTTAGCCGACTTCTCGAATTTCCTCCACAGATTGATCGAGAGCAGCCTCAGCCTGGGACCAAAGGCCCCTCATGGCGGTCGTAGAATTCAATGCTGATCGGATTGTTTAGGTTAGATAAAGAAACAGTCACAAAAGTTTTGACAATGGAACAATACTTACCCAAAGATGCGCCACGGATGCCTCCCGGAAGAATGTAGATCTCCCTTGGTGTCGAAGGAACCTTTGTAGCTCGAGCACGGAAGCCTGGGCCAATGTCCGCTCGGTCCAACAGCTATGGCGCATTAAAATTGATTGAAATGAGGGATCGATGCCATCCCCCTCCGCTGGCCTCATGGCTAAGGCGAGGACTCAGCCTCCAACTTTGCCCCTCTGGCGCCTTTACTGGTGGAGATGCCTTGGTCGCTGCCCCTTCGGGAGATAAGGCGGCTTCTGGAGTGGTCTTGTAGCTGAGTTGGCCGGTTCCGCTTCGATGGCTATGGGCCATGGTGACGACTCTTTAGTCCCCGCTCTGGAGACGTATCGATTAAATCGATAGGAGACGGATGCAGTACTGGTCAAGGCGAATGAGGTAGATCTCTTTCCCCCGCCTCGTTCCGCCCTGATGCCTCTCCAGCCTCGGCCCTTACCGCTCGCTTCCTAGGGCTCTGCCGGCTTCGGCCCTTTCCACCTCGCTCCCATTAGAGGCCTCTCTGACCTTAGCCTTTCCCTCAGTCTCGCCCCTTCCAAAGGCCTCTCCGGCCTCAGGTCCTCCTGGCAATCTTGGTGACGGCCCTCTTTCGGCAAGGGCCCCATTTGCCGTGACTTTTCTTTTTCTTGTGGCAGCCTGTCTTATCTCGAAGTGATGGTACCATTCCTATATTAAAAAAAAAAGAAAAGAGAGAAGGAGAGGAGGAGAGGAAAAGGACAGAAAAAAGCAAGGTGAGTAATCAGCCACTCACCACTGGGAATAAGGCCGGCAAGATGGAGGTTTTCTTCGATCAAAAGCTGGTTGCACCAAGGGATGTCGGCAGTCAGAAGCTGCCCAAATGCCATTCGATCCCTCGGAGTGTGGAAGAGTTCCTATTTGCATCAGTATTGGGTGTTCCCCAGGTTACACTCATCCCCTCAACGTCGGCAAAAAAGAATTTATCTTTCCACCCTTTGATGATGTGGGAAGATATAGTCTAAGAATCCTGGTGGGTCTAGGGGTAAAGGACCACCACCCCGTTTGCTTACGAGGGTGTAGAAGCTACAGAATAAGGAGATGCTAGCCTCTATACCATGAAAGTGACAAAGTATCATGAAGCCGATGATGGTTCGGATGAAATTGGGACTAACTGGCAGGTGCCAAGGAGTATATATGTAGGAGGTTAAGAATAAAAGGGTGGATGGGTAACCAAAGCCTCGCCTTAAAGAAAGCTCCGTACAAGGCAACCCTTCCGGAACGGGAAGATGTAACCTGTCATCAGGAGTGGGGTAGGACAGACGCATGTGGGAGGAAAATTATACTTGGTTCTAAGGTTCATAATATCTTGGGCCGACATGGTGGAGGCAGTCCATTTAGGGGACTCTTTGGCAGCAGTGGACAGACCGGCGATGGCCGATGGCGCCGGGTGGGGCCCGTCCGGTGGCTGGACGAATCCCAGTTGTGGGTCGTCTGGTCACTCGCCACCGTTCCAATGGAATATGGTCGGAAGATGAAGAGGACCAACTAAGCCTCGGGGAAGAGGAAGGCTGTGAAGGAACAGGGGAATGATCCCCAAGATCGGAAAGAGAGCAAGAAGGTGAAGAAGCCATAAGGACTAACTGGAGAACTTGAACCGAGATTGAGGAAAAGAGAGCTCAGGAGGTAAGCAGAAATGGGAGATGAACAGGCGCTTGCAGATTCAAGGTGAGAGATTATAACGCGAGAAAAGGTGAAAAGCAGAAGATGGGGATGATTTCCCCCTTTTATACCCCCGTTCCAAATCATCTCGCCGATTTCCGATTTGACCATGTGTCCACTTTCTATTGAAATCGCCTCGGCAACCACTTGACGCAAGGAACACGAAAAACACCGCCAATAAAGAGGTAGCGGTGATCTCACCGCAATGATGACACCTACCTTTTCACAACCCCTTGCCCGAGAAAAATCCAGCCAAATCCCAACAGCCTGAACGAGCGGAATGATGGCACAGAGATCAGCCACCTGGTGATACTGACACCCCTTTCACTGGCAACTATACGCCCACCCATCTCAGGGGTGGGGGGCATTTGATGTGGCTATCACTTCCCTTGGGCGGCAACGTAACACTTTGCACAATTTTTGGAACCAGATGAGTTGATAGCTCGTTTCCGGTGTCGGCCCTTGGCTTCGGCCTCGGCCTCTAGCTTCGGCCCCACCCTCGCCTCGGCCCTTGGCTTCAGCCTCGGCCTCTGGCTTTGGCCTCAACATTGCACGTTTTCCTAGTATAGCGGAGCCAATCTGAATACCGGACCCAGGGATTTGAGGCCCAACCGCCGCATATCTCGCTCATCTGTTTTACCGAGATCACGAGCAATTACCAACACACCCTGCAGTTGCTGATATATGCGGCACCCATTCAGCAACGGCTCACCTACCCGCCGTTCACGAAGCTCATCCTAACAAAGAGATTCGATCGGTTATAACGAAACGAGGTAAACTTGACCCCCCGAACAGGTATAAGAAGAGGACCCAAGCTCAACGCTGGGGGATCTCTCTCTCTTCCCTCTTTCAAGCTCTACTCACATACAACATTCTGTTCTACAACCCACTGACTTGGACGTCGAGGGTCCCACAGAACTACCGGTCCGAGACTTTTTGCAGGCTCTCAAAGGAAGACGGTGACCTCTTTGCATCCTTGAAGGCCCGTGAAGATCTCAGCTCACCCGACGCTCATCGCAAGTGATTTGACAACAACATTTAGTAATGAATTTTTTGATTTGACAGCAACATTTAGCAATGAATTTTCCTTCGTTAGTGATTCCAAAATGGCATTGCTAATTCTTAAAAATCTTGTAGTGTATGATAGATAACCCAATTAAGTAGAGTTATAGTAGAGTTGTATTACATCGGTCAGGTCTTTTTTCTCAATTACTATAGATGACATACCATTTCAGAGGTGATTGGGTTATTTATAAATTGTTGGGAATTGTATCCTAAAGCAATCATTTGATGATTGTGCTAATGTAAATTATATATAAATTGATATATTAATAAAATTTATTTGGCAGTTTATTCATTACAAGAACATCTTCTTAGTACTCCTGATTGTAATGAAGCCCTTAGGATCTTCCTTCACGATAAAGGAGGATTTATCTTTGAAGGTCCTAAAAAGGTTCGCGACCATATGATATACTATGACAGGGCCATAGTACTATCAATTATAGGATGTTGTATATCATATTTATTGGTTGTCCTCTTAACCAAGGAGTGTAGAGACACTGGTATGACATACAGGTGAAAGTGTAGGAGTACACTTCACCAAACGTGACTCATTTTCGGATACTCTACTGTCAAGAGTTAATCCGAGAAGATATAGGTATAAGTATCCTTCAGACCTGAAGATCACAACCAGTGGCTTACAAGCAACTCATTGTACTTAGGTGCCGGACCACCTGGATTTCTAATCCAGCTATGAAAGGTTACTGGGTGCAGTCAAGTACTTGTGGTAGTCAGTTGTGGATCAAGATGGAATTTGACCTATCCCGTTAAAAGGAGAAATGCTTGTGTTTCAATTTAGTAAGACCTTGGCCAAGGCACTTCATGTGAAAGTCACATGATCACTAAAATTGAAATCACTTTATGGATTTGCTATTTAGAGTTGACAGGCTCTTAAGCCATCCTTAGCATTTGTGGTCAAGAGGATGAATTATACGGTAACTGTTTCTTAGGGTTATTGGAGTTTGTTCGGCAACTCTTTGACCTATCCGGACGTCGGGTTCCATTGCTAGATGGGCACATCGATTAGTATAGAAAGTTGTTTCTTTGCTACCGGCTTAGGTTCGAACCTAGAGAGTCACATGCATAAAGTTTCCTAGGATGATCTGTTTGCTGATCAACGATTGAGAATCGTATATGATTTAATTAATCAATTTGATTGATTGAATTATCTCAATTGGGTTAAGTACAATTGAATAAGATTCAATTTGGTTTAAGTCTATTAGAAGGACTAGTCAATTTCAAATATTGATTTAAAATTAGACTTGATTTGGATTTAAATAGATTCAGGACTAGCCAAATTTGATTTGGGCTAGGACCATGATCTATGTGGGTTAGTCCAATAAATTCAGATTAGCTTAAACCAAAAACTAAACCCAAACCTCTCGCATAAGTGAGATTAAATTCACATATAGAATTTAATGTCTTGCATTAATCTTCTCCAAACAATTCCGTCGGAATTCTAAAGTGTTAGAATAAATGCACCTCTTTGTAATTAACCAAGCGCTACGGTTCGATGACTCTTTGGTTTTTACCGAACGTTAGAATTAACCAAGCGCTACGGTTTGACGACTCTTTGGTTCTTATCGAACGTTGGAATTAACCAAGCGCTACGGTTCGGCGTCTCTTTGGTTTTCACCAAGCGGAGAATTCTAAATGTTAGAATTTAATGGCTGGCTAAAAAGAGACTATAAATAGAGGACATCCCTACCAGATTACACAGAAGAAAAAACAACACACGATATATCGTGAATTGATTTTCTAGAATTAGAATAGAAAATCCCGGTGATTCTGGTGCTAACGAAAGTGTGGAGGATCCTAGAAGAAGAATTCAAGTGGAAGGATTCAAGATTAAAGTCATATTTCGAGCTAGCACTCCTGGAAATCCGATCATTCGGGCTTCGCGTGGACAATACTAGAGGCCGAACGTTTGAACGCTGCAGAGCATAAGGGATTTACCAATTGCCTTCAAGGTAAGTGATATATCCCTAGATCTTAAGGCATGCTTCAAGATAAGAAGTATGACTTCTTGTCTTGAAGATCAAGACATGATCTTGATAGTTTTATTTATGCATATTTTGGATCAATCGATCCTATATACAAGGCAAAGATATGATCTTGATGCATGTTAGATAGATTAGTATGTAATCTTTAAATTTCCGCATTGATAATTGTTATCAATTTTTAAAACATGCATGCCTCGGAGATTGTTTCTCTCTACATAAATTTCACGCAAATGTTCAACTATATAGAGAGGAATCTATAAAGTTTCTCAGTGTATTGCTGACAAAATTATTTGGTCCATTGGAGGTGGGAGGAATATTGATATAGCAACTCTATCTTGGTTTTTCATGACCTCTATGAATCATCTTTTTATCACTTATGGCATGCAATTTCTAGGAGATTTCTTCTTTGTTGACCGGTTCACTTGATCATGAAGGTAGATGGGATATAGAGTGATTCCTTTGATGCTTCCCTTAGGTAGTGTTTTAAAATAGGGAATAAGAGGGGATATCCCCTTTTATTCCCAAAAGTTATAACTATAAGGATAGCTGGGAATAAAGTTAACCAAAGGGATAATCCATGGTTAACCATGGTTAACCATGGGTTATCCCCTCAATTTATTCCCTAGAAAATGCAGGAATAGCTGGTTATCCCTCCAAATAAGAGTAAAAAAAAAATTATTCTATGGATTTACCTTTTTGCATTTGATATGATCAATGGGATAGCCAAGGAATATTCCTAGGATAGCCAGGGGATAAACTCTATTCCATACACTTATCTATGGATAATTTTTTTCTATCAAACACAACCTTAAAGATTAATAGAAGAGATTAAATAAGTTTCGATTGTTGGAAGTAATTAGAAGGATGTCCTCTATTAGGATAAGGGCTTCCACTGTAAGATTATGGTTAAACAGGTATACCACAATTTTACTATCAATTTCTTTAAAATTTGAAAAGTCTAGTCTTATTGTCAAGTCCTTTATTCACTTTTGGAACTGTTGACACCAAATCACCGGCCTCGAGCGTCCGATCGCCTCCTCCAGCGAGCCCGGGGTCCTTCGACGAGCTCCTTGTGCTGCGGGCCTGCAAACAAGTCCCGAGGATTGGAGATTCCGGCGGAGACCCTCCGACGCTCAAGTTAGCGCTCTGGGCAACAGCCGTGAGCTTGAGGAAGCTCGAAAGAGAAAGAGAGAGAGAGGCTCCGAGAAGAGCTCTCTGTGTGAGCATTTAGGAGCGTTATGAGTGTGTTACCTGGTCGGGGTCCCTCTTACCCTTTTTATAGATGCCTGGAGTCCGTGGGCTTGGGGCGTGATCACTTGTCAGAACATTAATTGATGGCAGCACAGTGGAGCTTACCTCTCCATATGACGTGTCAAGCTGCAGACCGTGTCCTGTCAGAGTAGGTGGTTGCAGGGCATGGCCGATCGTTACGGCGCTTGCCAAATATGTCCCTTACGTCACCTTTTTGGTTGTCCTATGCGGACAGTGATGGGTGATAAAGTTAGTCGTGTGGGTCCCAAGGTACAGCCATTGGGGGAGAAGGATGATGTTGAGTTGAAGCCAACTGTCTCGTAGAACATTGATTATAGAGTGCTTGTGTGGCACCATTCATGCTCTGATGAGTTTCAGAAAAGACCGATGGTGAACACTTGAATGGCACTGTTCATACGAGGCTCTGTTCACTTGCATGGCACTGTTCACGACCGAAGGGAGCTTGGCAGCAGGTCCAAGGCCAAGCGAGAGTTGAGACCGAGAGGAGCAATGTGGCAGCCATAAATGTCTTTATATAGGGAGAGAATAAGGCAATAAATGCCTTGGAGCAATTGTAAGGTTGGCCTCGGAGGTGTTGGCCTTGGAGGTCTCAGGAGCTTGGAGAGCAGGTCCGAGGCCAAGCGAGAGTTAAGACCGAGAGGAGCAACGTGGCAGCCATAAATGCCTTTATATAAGGAGAGAATAAGGCAATAAATGCCTTGAGCAATTGTATGCATGTTGGCCTTGGAGGTGTGGGCCTTGAGGTCTCGGTCTTGGAGGTGGAAAGGAGCTTGGCAGGCCAAATTAGAGTTGAGACCAAAAGGAGCAACGTGGGCAATACATGCCTTAGAGTAATTGGGTGTACGTGGATTTATGAGACCATAATGCCCTTGTGTAGACCGTCACGATTCTCTAATAGCGTTGGATCAGCCACATAGGAACTATTTAGAGGAGTCTCCCAATCAATTTTTTGTTAGCGAATCACATCCAACTCCATCAACCCATGTAGATGATACAATGCTGAATTTGAAAAGTTGAATCATCTTTTTTTTTTTTTAAGGTGTAGTACCTTCGAAAGAATTTGTGAGAATATCCCACAGTTGGCCTATATTCAATCCATGAAGAGGTTTACAACTTCCTGATTCATGAGAATATTTGAAAAGAGATGATTAATAAGAAATATGCTATTGCATTGGTTTGTTTGTTAGTACTTTTAATTGAGAAGCCTATGGTAAGGAAAGTTTTTCTTTTTGTTGCCATCTCCACTTTTGGAGTCCATAAGTTGTAGGGCCTTCAAGACCAGTGGATCATTTATCAAATTTGTCATTAGGAAAAAAACATGATAATTGAATATTACATTGTGTTCTTTTAAAAAGATCATAAAAAATCAATCATTAAAATAGGAAACGAATTCCCCTGGTGTGTAAAGCTATCAACCTATCAACATAGGCAAGAGGTCCAGTACAAGATAAAATAGATGGAAGTGATGTAAAACATAGAAAAGGAATTTGCAGAAGCCTAAATGGTAATAAAAGGGGGATAACTAGATGATCACCAGAAGAGTCCGGACCCTGTGGCTGTCTCCAAAGCTCAACCTTTACCTTCAGTCAGCAATAAGTTTCTTTTTTTTTTTTTTTTTTCAGATAGAGATATAGCACTGTAGATAGCTGACAGCCAGCGTAAAATTTCATCAGATCCTCTGAAACATGAATTTACTAAATTAAATAATAAAGCAGTGAAGGAAGCAGATTCATGTAGCCTATGTAGTTGGGAAAAGGCTTAGTTGAGTTGAGATGATTAATAAGAAATCTTTGATGGCTTATCTTTCATGGCTAATCTAGAATGGTAGAAATGAGGAGATATTTCAATATAAACTTTGTCAACCAACCATATTAACAAAGAAGCCTTTTGTTTAACATAAGAATTTATACCATAGATCCAGTTCAAATAGCTTGGATGCTAGTAGTTCATGTGGACTTTGCCGCCAANGCATGCAAGGCATCTTGAACTTATCACATAAATCAATATAAAGCAAATTCCATATCCATGATTTGTTACAAACCAGAATTATCAGTCTTGGGCTATCTGCCCTACAAATAAATCTGAACTAAATCAAATAATAAAACTAAGTCTTCTTAATAGAAACTCCTTCTATCTCAATTATCCATCTTCATTCCTGAGGCTCTGAAAAACATTATGAGAATTTTATGAGCTCACACTCAATAAGTAAGCCTAATATAATTTAAAATTTCATTTATCAGGCTATCATTAGGTTCATGTCATCAGATCAATTAGCTTAATTCAATAACAATTACATTGTTTATACTGTCATTATTTTCTTTATGTGTCCTACGGCCCTACAATACACATCATGTGTAGCCCTCTTAAACATCCCCTAAGAGGAAGGGTCCTGGTACCAGTGTCTGTCATCTGTCATCTGTCATGATAATGTGTAGCCCTCTTAAACATCCCTAAGAGGAAGGGTCCTGGTACCAGTGTCTGTCATCTGTCATCTGTCATGTGATCTGTCATGATAATGTGATAATCTGTTATGTGAGAATCTGTCATGTGAGAACCGCGGTGACACATAAAGTTTTACTGTCATTATCATGATTACATATTATCATAGTAATAACATGATTTTGCCAAATTAACATAATTATATTTAACTGTAATTTCACAGTTTAATAATTAATAAAATTATAATACTTGACTTACTTACCACAGTACATGAATTTCACTTGATAACCCAGCTAATTGGACTCCTGGGAACCTATAGAATCATTTTCATTATTAAATTTCTAAAATCTGAATTATAAAATAATCCTTAAACTCTCCCAAACCACTTCACGGGCCCAACTTTGGGCTTGAATATCTCTCAATGTATACACCCAAATAGGGAAATAAAATTATTCCCAGAAACTAGAATACTCCTGATTCGGGCCATATATTTATTTTGTCATTCTCGGCCCGATACAAGGCCCAAAATGCTGCTCAAACTGGGCTCAGAAACGGCCCAACAAGGCCCAATACTCAAACGGCCAGCGGCCATTAATTATTTTTAACCCAGCTCCTCTGTTTCAAAGAAACAGAGGAGCCGGATGCCGTGCCGGCGGCCAGGGCCGCCGCCGCCAAATTGGAGGCGGTCCGGCCGCCTTTGGCCGGACCGTGGCCGGCCGCCGCCGCAGCCAGCCTCCCCCACCCTCTCTCTCTCTTCAATTTGTTATTTTAATGCTTTCTTTCTTCTTCTTCTTCCGCGTGTCTTCCACGGTGCCGGCATCGATTCCGGCCAAATTGGCGTCGGTCCGGCTGCCATTGGCCGGATCAAAGCCGCCGTGCCGCAGCCGACCTTCCCTTCCTCTCTCTCTCTCTAATTTCTCTCTTATCCCTCTCTTTCTCTCTCACTGTTTCCGCAGCTATGGATCGCCGGCGGCACGGCCGGCCACCATGGCCGGCCGGACCTCCACGGACGCACGCCCGGCGCCGGTGGAGGTCTCCGACCAAGGCCCAGGCCCGGCGAGGCGGCGAGCACACCGCCGGGCCCGAACCAAGAGTCGGACCGCCGGTGACTCGTCACAGATTGTCTTTCTCCCTCCTCCGCCCACTTCTCTCTCTCATTATTCTCCGGCACCCCACCGGACGCCGCCCCCGGTGCCGGTGGGGTCGTCGGCCGGGGCTCAGGCCCGGCGAGGCGGCGGGCACGCCGCCGGGCCTGAACCAATGTCACGGAGAAGAGAAGGGGAGAGCTGGGTTCTGTAACCCGGCTCCTCCCTCCTCTTCGTTCTTCTTTTTTTTTTTTTTTAACTTTCTCTCTCTCTCAATTCTTCTCTCTCTCATGCATGGACAGGGGACTTACCAGAGACAGGCACGCTGGGGAAGAAGTCCGCACGAGGAGATGATGAGAAGGGGGCGCCACGTATGGTGGGAAGGAGGGTTCTACACCATCTTTATAGGCATTGCAGAGTCCCCAAATCAAGGGACTCTGTAATTAGATATACTTGAAATTTAAATATCTAGAGTCTATCATATCATCTGATCACGTGATAACTCTCACGAGCAATTAAGATATACCTGGAATTCAAATATGGAGTCTATCATCTGATCACGTGATAACTCTCACGAGCAATTAAGATATACCTGGAATTCAAATATTGGAGTCTATCATCTGACCTCGTGATAACTCTCACGAGCAGTTGAGAAATCTAGGGGATTACATTCTCCCCTCCTTATAAAAATTTCTCGAAATTGATAACTTTTATTAGAGAAAATTAAAGGTCCAAATTTCTGTCCAAGGACTAACAATCAACTAAAGTTAACAGTTTTCAATCATTAACTATTTTAAGATACAAATAGTCGTGGATACTTTTCTTTCATTTCTTCTTCCAGTTCCCAAGTAGCCTCTCTTTCAGAATGATTATTCCATTGCACCTTGACATAGGGAATGGTATGCCGTCTTAGAACTTGATCTTTGCGGTCTACGATACGCAAAGGATGCTCTTCATATGATAAATCTTTCTTCAACTGTATAGGCTCATATGCTATGACATGGCTGGGGTCAGAGATATACTTCCTCAGCATAGATACATGAAAAACATTGTGTACCCCAGATAGAATCGGAGGCAGTCCAGGCTGTAAGCAACCTCTCAACTCTGTTCAAGATCTCAAAAGGTCCAATATAACGTGGACTCAGCTTTCCTTTAATCCCAAATCTCATCACATCTTTGGTTGGTGATACCCTTAAGAAAACATGATCCCCAACCTGGAATTCCAATTCCCTTCTTCTGACATCAGCATAACTCTTTTGCCTGCTCTGAGCTGTACGAAGACGCTCCCTGATCAAATGCACCTTATCTACTGTTTGCTGAATCAGCTCAGGGCCTAGCAACTTCCTTTCCCCCACGTCATCCCAACATATAGGAGATCTGCACCTCCTACCATACAGAGCTTCAAATGGAGCCATCTGGATGCTGGCTTGGTAACTATTATTATATGCAAACTCCACCAAAGGTAAGTGGTTATCCCAAGCTCCACCCAAGTCCATCACACAGGCTCGCAACATGTCCTCCAGAATCTGTATGGTCCTCTCTGATTGTCCATCTGACTGGGGATGATAGGTTGTACTGAAGTTTAGTTTGGTTCCCATGGCCTTATGAGGCTTTTCCAAAACTGGGACACAAACCTGGTATCTCTATCTGACACAATAGATACTGGAACGCCATGGAGTCTCACGATCTGTTCAATATACAAATTAGCCAATCTTTCACTAGAGACCCCAACTCTGAAAGGTAGGAAATGAGCTGATTTTGTTAGTCTGTCCACAATGACCCAAACTGCATCGTTGCTCTTAGGAGTTTTGGGCAGACCAGTCACAAAGTCCATTGTAATCTTTTCCCATTTCCACTGTGGAATCATTAGAGACTGAAGAGGCCCTGCAGGCCTTTGATGCTCGGCTTTCACTTGCTGACACACCAAGCACTTGGCCACATACTGAGCAATCTCCCTCTTCATGCCTTTCCACCAAAAATTTTCCTTTAAATCTCTGTACATCTTAGTGCCACCTGGATGCACAGTATAGGGAGAGTAGTGAGCCTCTTTCAAAATTTCAGCCTTTAGCTCTTCACTGTTTGGCACACAAAGTCTTCCTTCAATTTTAGGGATCCATCATCCATTATATAAAATTCATTCTGAACTCCTGATTGTACCACTTCTTTAATCCTTTGTAGCTCTGGATCTTCCATCTGGGAGGACTTGATTCTATCAACTAAGGTCGGCTGGAGTACAAGTGCTGCAATAAGTCCATCAGACTGCTGTACTCTCAGACCAACCTCCCACTTCTCCAGATCTCTCAATACGTGAGGCTGGGAGGTAATCATAGCAGCTAACTCAGAAGAGGATTTTCTGCTCAAGGCATCAGCTACTACATTGGCCTTCCCAGGATGATACTGTAGATTCAGGTCATAATCCTTCAATAGTTCCAACCACCTCCTCTGCCTTAAATTCAGCTCCTTCTGTGTGAAAATGTATTTTAAACTCTTATGATCTGTATACACATCACACGACACTCCATATAGATAATGCCGCCAAATCTTCAGAGCAAAAACCACAGCAGCCAATTCCAGGTCATGAGTAGGATAATTTTGCTCATAAGGTTTCAGTTGTCTGGAGGCATAAGCTATCACTCTTTCATTCTGCATCAAAACACATCCCAATCCTTTTCGAGAGGCATCAGTGTATATTGTGAAACCTTCAGATCCCGTTGGAAGAACAAGAATGGGAGCTGACACCAGGTGCTGCTTTAACTCCTGAAAACTTTCCTCACACTCCACTGTCCAGTCAAACTTCACTCGCTTTTGGGTCAAGCGAGTTAGGGGTAGAGCAATGCGAGAAAAATTCTCCACAAATTTTGGTAATATCCGGCTAATCCCAAGAAGCTTCTGACTTCTGCCACGTTGGTAGGTCGGCTCCAATTAGTGATAGCTTCAATCTTTTTCGGGTCCACAGATACACCATCTTTAGAGATTATATGACCCAAGAAAGCTACTTGATCCAACCAAAATTCACACTTCTTCAGCTTGGCATAAAGCTTCTTCTCTTGCAGAATCTGTAGCACAATTCTTAGGTGGTCCTCATGCTCCTTGTGGCTCTTGGAATATATCAGAATATCATCAATGAAAACCACCACAAACTGATCCAGATATGGTTTAAAAATTCTGTTCATTAAGTCCATGAATGCTGCTGGGGCATTAGTTAACCCAAACGGCATCACCAAGAACTCATAGTGGCCATATCTGGTTCTAAATGCTGTCTTTGCTATATCCCCTTCTTTGACTTTAAGCTGATGGTACCCAGACCTAAGATCAATCTTTGAGAATATCCGGGCTCCTTGAAGTTGATCAAACAAGTCATCAATCCTTGGCAGAGGATACTTATTTCGCACTGTTACTTTATTGATTCCCCGGTAATCAATGCAGAGTCGAAGACTGCCATCCTTCTTCTTAACAAATAGAACTGGAGCACCCCAAGGAGAAGCACTGGGTCTAATAAATCCTCGGTCTAGGAGCTCTTGCAGTTGATCCTTCAGTTCTTTTAACTCAGCCGGGGCCATACGGTAAGGGGCCTTTGATATAGGCCCAGTTCCAGGAACTAGATCAATAGAGAACTCGACTTCCCGATCAGGAGGTAAATTAGTCAAATCCTCAGGGAAGACATCTGGAAATTCTCGACTATGGGAATATCCTCCAACTTGGTCTCTTCTTGCTGAAGGTCCTTGACTACAGCAAGAAATCCTTGACCACCACTCATCAAATACTTTCAGCTGCATAGTTGATATAACACTGAGGCTAGGTGATTATGACCACCAATAAAACTGAATTCAGGCTGGCTTGGAATTTTGAAGTTGACAGTCTTCCTGAAGCAATCTACTGAAGCATGATTGGAAGCCAACCAATCCATTCCAAGGATAACATCGAAAAACTTTAGTGGAAGGACAATGAGATCAGCATTCAACCTCCTATTCTCCAAGATAATTGGGCAAGATTTGCATACTGTATCAACTTTCATAACATCTCCATTTGGAAGTGCAATATGCAGTCTTGCTCTAGAGGAATAGGTGTCAATGATGCATTCTTATCAAGATAGATATCAGATATGAAAGAATGCGTAGCACCCGGGTCAATTAAAGTTTGAGCGTAAGCAGTTCCTACTTTAATCACTCCTGTCATAAGTGTAGTTTGTTTTAACATTAAGGATTGCACCTACTGTTAATTAACTGTCAATGCATTGCACTAGATAAGACTGTAATACTAGATATAACATTAAAGGGTATACCTGTCACCATAGAATTAGATGCGGCAGCGTCCTGCTGAGTGAGGTTGAAGACCCGTCCCTGGGTCCTCGGTGGCTGCTGCTGCTGTTGCTGGCTCGTTCCTTGACTTGAAGAAGGCTGATGTTCCTTCCGAAAGGGACATGTAGCAATCTTGTGATCAGTTCTTCCACAAACAAAGCAGGCCCCAGTCACTTTGCGGCAAGGCTTCCCAGGGTGGGAGTTACCACAATGAATGCAACGAGTTTCCTTATTCTGTGGTTCAGCTGGAGCCTGATGTGCACCCTTCTTCTTGGCTGAGCAGAGGGTTGACCAGAAGTAGGCCCTTTTCTCTTCTTTCGCAGCTCCCAATCCTTTTGAACAGCATTCATATCCCTCTCAATTACCAAGGCCTTATTCACTACAGCACTGAAGGTGAGGAGCTCAAATGCATTGACCGCTTGTCTCAGTCTGGGTCGCAGTCCCTCAGTGAATCTGGTGACCTTGGCTATTTCATTGGTCACAATATTTGGAGGAAAACAGGCCAGCCTGGTAAATTCGGCTTCATACTGGGCCACAGAAAGATCCTTTTGCTCCAACTTAATAAACTCTGATTCCATCTGTCTCTGTACACTCCTGGGGAAGTATTTGTCAAAGAATATCTCTCTAAACTCTCCCAGGAAATAATCTGTCCATTCCGACGCTGCTCCTCGACTAACCACCAATCATAGGCTTCTCCCTGGAGAAGATAGGTGGCAAATCTGATCCGCTCCATATCCTGACTACCATGGGCCATAAAAGCCTTCTCCATGTCTCGCACCCACCGCTCAGCATCAACAGGGTTGGTGGATCCAGAGAAAGGGGCAGGGGCAAATTTCTTGAAGTCTGCAAAGCTACGGCCAATCCCTACCCAGGATTGAGATGGAGTAGGCTGGGTCTGTGGAGTAGTAGGGTTGGGCTGAGTCTGTGGAATAGGAGGGGCAGGCTGTGTCTGCGAAGCAGTGTGTGTAGGCTGAGCAGTCAAAGCCTGTAAAATCTGGTGCTGCAAGTCCCGCATCGACTGCATCATACCCGAGAGAACCTGAAGCATCTCGGTCTGGGGTTGCTGCTGACCAGTCTCAACTGAATTAGGAGGGGCAGCAGCTTCGGTGGCTTCTAGACCTCCTGGTTGGCCAGCATTACCAACCTGGGAACTCTCATCATTTTGTCGACTTCTAGTGCGACGTGCCATTCTTATCTCCTGATAAATTAGTTGTAATTAATATCACTGTAAACATTATTTGTTAGGCTTTCAAAGCATACTTTCTAAGATTACTTTAATTTATAATTTGTCTCTATGTCACTCTAGTGTTTTACCTAAAGTGTCATCATGTATATGTCCCTACTGTCATAACCAGGCTCTGATACCACTAAAGCTGTCACGCCCCAGACCCAAAAATTTGAGCTAGGATGACAACCCGCCGCATGCCGGGCATGCAAGGCGTCTTGAACTTATCACATAAATCAATATAAAGCAAATTTCATATCCATGATTTGTTACAAACCAGAATTATCAGTCTTGGGCTATCTGCCCTACAAATAAATCTGAACTAAATCAAAATAATAAAACTAAGTCTTCTTAATAGAAACTCCTTCTATCTCAATTATCCATCTTCATTCCTGAGGCTCTGAAAAACATTATGAGAATTTTATGAGCTCACACTCAATAAGTAAGCCTAATATAATTTCAAAATTTCATTTATCAGGCTATCATTAGGTTCATGTCATCAGATCAATTAGCTTAATTCAATAACAATTACATTGTTTATACTGTCATTATTTTTCTTTATGTGTCCCACGGCCCTACAATACACATCATGTGTAGCCCTCTTAAACATCCCCTAAGAGGAAGGGTCCTGGTACCAGTGTCTGTCATCTGTCATGTGATAATGTGTAGCCCTCTTAAACATCCCCTAAGAGGAAGGGTCCTGGTACCAGTGTCTGTCATCTGTCATCTGTCATGTGATAATGTGTAGCCCTCTTAAACATCCCCTAAGAGGAAGGGTCCTGGTACCAGTGTCTGTCATCTGTCATCTGTCATGTGATAATCTGTCATGTGATAATGTGATAATCTGTCATGTGAGAATCTGTCATGTGAGAACCGCGGTGACACATAAAGTTTTACTGTCATTATCATGATTACATATTATCATAGTAATAACATGATTTTGCCAAATTAACATAATTATATTTAACTGTAATTTCACAGTTCAATAATTAATAAAATTAAAATACTTGACTTACTTACCATAGTACACGAATTTCACTTGATAACCCAGCTAATTGGACTCCTGGGAACCTACAGAATCATTTTTATTATTAAATTTCTAAAATCTGAATTATAAAATAATCCTTAAACTCTTCCAAAACCACTTCACGGGCCCAACTTTGGGCTTGAATATCTCTCAATGTATACACCCAAATAGGGAAATAAAATTATTCCCAGAAACTAGAATTACTCCTGATTCGGGCCATATATTTATTTTGTCATTCTTGGCCCGATACAAGACCCAAAACGCTGCTCAAACTGGGCTCAGAAATGGCCCAACAAGGCCCAATACTCAAACGGTCCAGCGGCCCATTAATTATTTTTAACCCAGCTCCTCTGTTTCAAACGAAACAGAGGAGCCGGATGCCGTGCCGGCGGCCAGGGCCGCCACCGGCCAAATTGGAGGCGGTCCGGCCGTCGTTGGCCGGACCGTGGCCGGCCGCTGCCACAGCCAGCCTCCCCCACCCTCTCTCTCTCTTCAATTTGTTATTTTAATGCTTTCTTTCTTCTTCTTCTTCCGCGTGTCTTCCATGGTGCCGGCACCGATTCCGGCCAAATTGGCGTCGATCCGGCTGCCATTGGCCGGATCAAAGCCGGCCGTTGCCGCAGCCGACCTTCCCTTCCTCTCTCTCTCTAATTTCTCTCTATCCCTCTCTTCTCTCTCACTGTTTCCGCGGCTATGGATCACGCCGGCGGCACGGCCGGCCACCATGGCCGGCCGGACCTCCACCGGACGCACGCCCGGCGCCGGTGGAGGTCTCCGACCAAGGCCCAGGCCCGGCGAGGCGGCGAGCACACCGTCGGTCCCGAACCAAGAGTCGGACCGCCGGTGACTCGTCACAGATTGTTCTTTCTCCCTCCTCCGCCCACTTCTCTCTCTCATTATTCTCCGGCACCCCACCGGACGCCGCCCCCGGTGCCGGTGGGGTCGTCGGTCGGGGCTCAGGCCCGGCGAGGCGGTGGGCACGCCGCCGGGCCTGAACCAATGTCACGGAGAAGAGAAGGGGAGAGTTGGGTTCTGTAACCCGGCTCCTCCCTCCTCTTCGTTTCTTTCTTTTTTTTTTTTAACTTTCTCTCTCTCTCAATTCTTTTCTCTCTCATGTATGGACAAGGGACTTACCAAAGACAGGCACACTGGGGAAGAAGTCCGCACGAGGAGATGATGAGAAGGGGGCGCCCACGTATGGTGGGAAGGAGGGTTCTACACCATCTTTTATAGGCATTGCAGAGTCCCCAAATCAAGGGACTCTGTAATTAGATATACTTGAAATTTAAATATCTAGAGTCTATCATATCATCTGATCACGTGATAACTCTCACGAGCAATTAAGATATACCTGGAATTCAAATATCTGGAGTCTATCATCTGATCACGTGATAACTCTCACAAGCAATTAAGATATACCTGGAATTCAAATATCTGGAGTCTATCATCTGACCTCGTTATAACTCTCACGAGCAGTTGAGAAATCTAGGGGATTACACTAACCCACCAAGGGTGTTGCTGGCCATGAGTAACACCTTGATATCAATAGAAATAGAAAAGCAATACTTGATGGCGAAGCTCCATAGGATTAAAGATAACAGATAGAATGATAATAAAGTAAGCCAATTGGTTGAATAACTAGATAGATATGAAAGAAGATAAGAATTGGCAGGCTGGGTGGTATGGATGTATTCATTATATATATGAAGGTGGGGCAGAGTTGTGCAGTCCTCTAAAAGATATCCGAAAGCACATAGAGATTAATCAATGATTGATGATGTGACTAATCATGTCCTCAGGCGGTATGGTAACAGCTCGTATAGTTTTTCGAGCAAAAGTAATGATTTCAGCTAGTCTCGGCTTCGGCTTCGGCTTGGCCTCGGTCTCGGCTTCGGCCTCGGCTTCGGCTCGGCTTCGGCCTCGGCCTCGGTTTTAGCTTCAGCCTCGGCCTCGGCCTCGAGCTCAGCACGACCTTGGCTTCGGCCTCGGCTTCAGCTCGGCTTCGGTCTCGGCCTTGGTTTCAGCTTCAGCATCGGCCTCGAGCTCAGTACGACCTCGGCTTCATCCTCGGCCTCGACTTCGGCTTCGACCTCGGCCTTGAGCTCAGCACAACCTCGGCTTCAGCCTCGACCTCGGCCTCGGGCTCCATCTTAGTCTTGGCCTCGGCCTCGGCCTCGGCTTTGGCTTCGGCTTCGGCCTCAGCTTCGATCCTTGCCTCGGCCTCGGTCACGCCTCGCATGCTATCGGTCCATAGTTTCAGTCATAAAATCAACTCTGAACATTGAGCAGGGTAATTTGAAACACCCCAGAAACTGCTGCGCAGCCCACTCACCCATTCTATTAGGATCACGGGCAGTTACAGATACTGTATGCAGTTGCCGATATTCATGGTACGCGTTTAGCAGCTGTGCGCCGACCTGCGAAGCCGATCTTAACGAAAGATTGGATTTCACTGTTATCCGCAAAAGGCAAGAGGGACCCCTAAACAAGTATATAAAGCCTCGACTCACAATGAGCAGGGGGATCTCTTCTCTAATCCTGATTTCTGTTCTCCAAATTGCTGACTTGAGCATCGGAGGATTTCCATCGGAATAATTGGTCCGAGACTTTTCTTGCAGGTTTCCGGCTAAAGGAAGAGGGCCGTTATCTCTCGAAAGTCTATGAAAACTTTTTTTCGCCCGATATTCTTGAGAAGTGATCTGACAGCAATAATTGATAATGGGCGTAGTTTGGTCATTTGAAGCGTTGATCGTAACTCAAGTTACCACAGTATGGTCACATCGAGATGGATTAACCTATAATGATGATGTTTATATTTGTTGGAGAATATGACGTTCCCTCAAGGAAATATAATGGATGCTCACACTTCCACTATCACGAACACGATTCTCTACTTCTAGCATTAATTCTCCATTTAAATATAGCTAAGACTAAAGAAATGAGAAGAAAAACGAGGAGATAGAATATTCTAAGATAACCCTATCTTAAGAAGATCAAATGGTTTCATTTTGCTTAAAAATAATTGAACAATTCGTCCAATCTAAAAGATCATTCAAACAGAATCACCTCTTCAACTTAAGATGATCTTTTTGAAAAGATCGGCTTATAAGAACCAAGTCCAGATAACTCTTTTCAAAGGTTCAAGTTATGAAGTCAATTTATCCAATTTAAATTAAGTTCTAAAGATGATCAATTTAAAGAACAACTTTGTTGGCCTTAATTGTCTTTACAATGGTCAGTCGAACAATTTCATCAGCCTCAGAGCACATTTTTAATGGTCGATCAAGACTTCATCGGCCTTAAACCATTCTTAATAATGACTCGCCAAAACATTATCAGCCTTAAATTACTTTAATAACGATCGGCTAAAACTTTTTTAGCCTCAAGCTACTCTCTATAATGATTATCCAAATAACTTTGCCAGTCCTAAACCGATCTTTATAATCATTGGCCAAAACTTTATGACCTCAAACCATTTTAGGAGATGTTCAATCAAGAATAACTTTGTTAAAAGGTTATTATTTCTCAAATTTAACAATATTCTTATCGAATTTAACCTTTTTAGACTAAATCAATGTTCAAAATAAGCGTAATTAAAAAATATCATGTAGAATCATTCCACGCTTACTATTTTAAAGGCTAAAAGTTTCTAAATTGCTACTTGGTTACTCGTGAGGATAATTGTGCTCAAGTTGACACTGGGCTCATCACTAGGGCTGAAAACGGATCGGATAAACTCCGACCGGATCCGGATCCGTATTTGAATTATATCAAATTCGGATAGTTATTTTACTGTTTAATCGGATTCGGATACAGATTCGGATATCTAATCCAAAAAATAATCGGATACGGATACGGATACGAATTTATATACATATTTAAATACGGATACGGATATCCGTTTTATTATATCTGGAGGGATAATATTTTAGCTTTTGGATTTTCCTTTTTCAAAGCAAAGCCCGCCACACCAGCCCGGGCGCTGGGATGGCCCAAGCGAAACAGAGAAAGCCAATTTTTTAAGTTAAAACAATAACATCACAACGCCCGGAAGGCATGCATGATCGACACGTCGGTACGGATCACAAACTCCTCTGCGCGCTCCCTACTTCACTTCGGCACGACGACACTTCCTCTTCCTCCCTCACCTCAGTTCTTCGCTGCACAACGCGCTTTCTTCCAATCTTCTCTTCTGTTCACCGTTCTTCTTCTTCGTCTCGTCTTCCACTCCACAGTCGACATCTACTTCTAGACTTCCTGGGATCGATCCGTGGAGGCAGCAGCGAAGGAGACGGAGTTCTTTGATCTTCCGTTCTTTGTCTTCCACTCCACCGTCCACATCCAAACTTCCTGGGGGCTGGGAGCGATCCGCGGAGGTGGCAGCGAAGGAGACGGACCAGACGGCAGACGGTCGAGGAGGAGCTGTCACGATTCTCACGAAGCATCCTTCCCCTAATCGGCTAATCTTCGCCGCTGCGCCGCATCAGCCAACAGTTCACAGGTAAGCTTCCTTGAACCTTGATCCTTCCCACATTCCCAATTCCAGAGAGAGGAAGGGAGGGAGAGAGACTCAGAGAGGGAGAGAGTGGCGGAGGAATCGAAGCTTTCTTCTTCCTCGATTGTTCCCCTGTTTTACCGGAGAATCGAAGCTTTCTTCTTCCTCGATTGTTCCCCTGTTTCAGGTGAAACAGGGGAGCAACAGCCAACAGGGCTCCCTTCTTCTTCGTCTTCTTCTTCGAGAGAAACAGGGGAGCAACAGCCAACAGGGCTCCCTTCTTCTTCGTCTTCTTCTTCGAGAGAAACAGGGGAGCTACAGCCAACACAACAGGGCTCCCTTCTTCTTCGTCTTCTTCTTCTTCTTCGAGAGAGGTATGAGAACTGGAAGCATCCTCTTAACATTTAGACTGGAACCATCCTCTTAACATATGGAATTGTTAATCCAATTTCCTGGGATAGAATTATGCCATTTGAATCCAATTCTTACGCTTTAAAATGCGAGATTGAGTTGGATTCCCATTTATACCACTATACCAACTGAGTTCTGAACTTCTGAGAGGATTGGATTGGTCCGATTGGAGCTTCCTTATGTGAAGATGTAAGACGGAAGTTATTTCTCAAGGATGGGATGATTGATCTGCTGACTGCTATTTTCTTCAAACAATGAGACATGGTGTCATCTAAAAATCAGAATTTCTCATAAACTTCTCTTTTATTATGGATCTTAGTGTGTATGAGATTTATTTTAAGCATACATTTCTTGCGGTCCAAGCTCAGATTCTGTGCCTGTCTCTTCTTCTCTATCCATATGTTTTTCTGATTTGAAATTGCTCACTGGATCGTTCCAACCTTTTGCCTCCTCATGCTTTATTGTCTGTTCCTCATGAAAGGATGAATGTCTTCCCAATGAGACGTATGTGCTGCGTTTGTTAATTTGGTTATTTATAATGCAGAGAACTTATTGTTTCACTGCTACACTGACTGTCTTTGCCTCTTTGGGTACCAATGCATGCTATATACAAGGACAGCATGGGGGGCATCATATATATTCTAATCTCTTGCATGCTATATTTTTCTTATAATCTAATCTCTTGCATGCTCATTGTTGATTGTCTCTTCCAACACATGAAATTAAATGACTGCTTGAGTATGTTAATATATATATTTTTTTGTGATGGAATTCTCATTGACTTGTGTGATCATGGATTTTCTTATTATATATTTTATTTTTTTTATTTTAATGTAGTTGTTATATATCATGTCTTCTAGTGAAACCATTGAAGATGCAAATAGCAAATCAGTTGAGCCTACAATTCAAACAGAGAGGAAAAGACAAAAGAAAAAGTTAACATCTAAAATTTGGGATGATTTTACAAAGTATGAATTAGAAAAGGAAGTTGATGGAAATATTTTTAAAACAGAAGAAGCAAGATGTAATCACTGCAAAAGAATATTTAATGGAGCTAGTAGGTTGGGGACAACACATTTGAAAAATCATCTTGATAAGTGCCATTCATTTTTGAAGAATACTAATGTCAAAGGCCAACTAATGTTACAAACATCAATGCAAAAAGAGGATGACACTTGTTCTTTGAGTACCTATACATATGATGGAGATGTTAGTCGTAAGAAGCTTATACGGATGTTTGTTATGCATGAATACCCATTTGCAATGGTTGAGCATGAAGGATTTATTGATTTTGTTAAGTCTTTAAGACCATCTTTTGAATTAAAGAGCCGCATAACCCTTAGAAAAGGGATTATGGAAACATATTTAGAGGAAAAGAAAAAAGTTTATGATATGTTTGGTCTACTTTCATGTCGGATAAGTGCAACTATGGATTTGTGGACTTCTAAACAAAACAAGTCTTATTTATGTGTGACAGCACATTTCATTGATGATGATTAGAATTTGAAAAAGAAAATAATTAATTTTATGCATATGGGAGGAAGACATACTGGAGTCAATTTGTGTAATACATTTATCAAAAATATGATTGATTGGAACATTGATCGTAAGTTATTTGTATTAACATTGGATAATGATCGTGCCAATGATGTGTGTGTCAGAGAAATCGTGGATAGGCTTCAAGGAACACTTGTATGTAATGACCAGTTCTTTCATGTGAGATGTGCTGCACATATTATTAATTTAGTTGTGCAGGATGGACTAAAAAAAATTAATATGGCAATTGAAAATATCAGAGAAATGGTGAAGATTGTTCGAAGCTCTCCACTACAGTTAGAGGAGTTTGAAAAGAGGGCTAAAGAATGTAATTTGGATACACGTAGAGGTTTGTCAATTGATGTCCCAACACGATGGAACTCTACGTACATGATGCTAAGGGATGCTTGTTATTATAAAGAAGCTTTTAAAAGATTGCAGTGTCTTGATCCATACAAATATGATATGTACCCAACAAATGATAATTGGATAGAGGTAAAAACATTTTGTCAAGCTTTGAAAAACTTCTATAACATCACCGAGCTCCTTTCAGGCACATTATATCCAACTGCAAATCTCTTTTTTCAAGAATTTTGTGAAATTCAATTGCAAATTATTGAATGGTGCACAAATCCTAAGGATCAACTTTTTCTCTTTATGACATTATCAATGAAGGAGAAGTTTGACAAATATTGGCAGCAATCTAATCTTATGCTAGCAGTGGGTTCATTCTTAGATCTTCGTTACAAAATGAAGATGGTAGAATTTTATTACTCACAGATTTACTCTTTAAATGGAGAAAAAGAGGTCGGTGATGTTCAAAATGTTATTCGAAACCTTTATAGTGAGTATAAAAAAAAATTTCCTTCATTTTTTATTCCAATTACTCATGATATTGGTTCATCGAGAGATAGCGGATATATTTCTGATGAGTTTGATGAGATGGAAGGAAGAAAAAAAAAGTTTGCACAATTTATGAAGAAGAATGCACAACAACAACAAATTAGAACAGATTTGGATATATATATGGAGGAATCTATTTGGCCATGGGTTGAAGGTGATGCTTTTGATATTTTAGGCTGGTGGAAATCTAATGGTCCAAAGTATCCTATCTTATCTCGGATTGCAAGAGATATTTTGGCAATTCCAGTATCTACTGTAGCTTCAGAATCAGCATTTAGTACAGGTGGATGAGTGATAGATGCATTTCGAAGTTCATTAGATCCTGATATTGTTGAAGCTGTGATTTATCTTCAAGATTGGTTGAGATCCGAGAAAAAAGGTAACTTATTGCATTTTATACAATACTTTTTATTAGATTTAATTTATTTATAATATTTTACTATTTTTAAAATTTCGTTTCATGTCATATTCCTTCCATTGTTCATGATCTCAATTCTCCTGATATATTGGATAAGGTAAATGCAAATGATGTATAGTTTTTAAAAATAAGTTATTGTTTTTATTTATATATTGAACTTTTGTACTAATAATATTCTTAACATGTTTTATTTCAGGATGATTAGAGCATTGAAGATTGTCATATGATGTTATTCAATGATTTATGAACTTTTTACTTAATAGTTTATGAAATACTTCTTATGACATTTGAGTTTATGAGATGCATTTAAGATTTATCGTCAACAAAAACTTTGTGCTTGTGTGGGCTGTGATAATATTTTGAGCATATTCAATTTAATTTGGCAATGATGATAGGGACTTCCAATTTGTTTTGATGCTCAATGTGTGGGCTGTGAAATCATGACTTGGAGGGCATTTCTAAATGCAATCGTTGTGATTTGTGAAGCATATGTTTGACACTGAAATCATGACTTGGAAGGCATTTCTAAATGCAACCGTTGTGATTTGTGAAGCATATGTTTGACACTCTATCTAAGCCAAGGGCCATGATGTTAGGCAGATTCATAGCATTTCCTGACTCGGATGCATGCAAATTGTAACCATCAGGAAATAACAGCTGATAATGTCTTTCTGAGCCAACTCAATCTATGTCCCTATATCAGATAAGTTACTAGCGTCTTGGAGGATATTTATTCATTTCCTTGATCATGTCTGTGATATATTTTCAAGAATCATACGTCTTTGATCAGGTCTGTGCTATATTTTCAAAAATCATACTTCGTGGATGCTTGACAAATTACTTATTTTAAGCCTAGCCCCTTGATATGATTATTTATATATTATAAAACTTGACCTTTGTGACTTTGTC
This sequence comes from Calamus simplicifolius, assembly GCA_900491605.1. Taxonomy (NCBI): domain Eukaryota; kingdom Viridiplantae; phylum Streptophyta; class Magnoliopsida; order Arecales; family Arecaceae; genus Calamus; species Calamus simplicifolius. Next base: position 428,157 of record UESW01001460.1, read on the forward strand.
CTATGTTTTTGTTCCTTTGTGTTCTTCAGGTTGGTAATTGTTTGGGCACTTTGATCAAAACTTTCAAGGCTTCTTTCCTGCCATTCTTTGATGAACTTGCTATGTACATAACACCAATGTTGGTAAGTCCTAAGAAACATGCTACTTGTATTTCTTAGTAGTACTCAAGAAAATATGCTTAACATTTTGCTTTTCCTGTTGTATTTATGCATTTTTTTGTATTAGTGAACTGCAAATTCTTATATATGTCTACATTTCCGTGAAAATTCTTGTCTCAATGCTTAATGATTTCCACCTCAAATATTTTAGATCCTGTTACACCGTTGCTTAGTTGGATTTGTTGTGGATTTCAACTTCTTTCAAGTTTATTAAGAGAAGATTTATGTAGCCATATTCTTATTGCCTATGTTTTGTTCTTGTGGTAGACAGTAGGAAGTTTAGTGGCTTCTTAGTATTCCTCTATTTATTAACTCTTTCACAACTATTCATCATATAATACCATCGTGAGATCATAGAAATTTCTATCTTCATATCCGTATCCGTATATAACAAATATGGATATACTTGATATCCTATTCGTATCCGTATCCGTATATAATAAATATGGATATGCTGGATATCCGATTCATATCTGTATCCGTGTATAATAAATATGGATATGCTGAATATCCGATTCATATCCGTATCCGTATATAATAAATATGGATATACTTGATATCCGATTCGTATCCATATCCATTTAGAATAAATATGGATATGAATTTTAATATCCGTTTAGTATTCGTATCCGTATTCGTATTCATTAAAAAATATGGATACAAATACGGATATACTACTATCCGATCCGTATCCGATCCGTTTTCAGCCCTACATCGAGCCCTACCATGGCTCCACCGATCCCGATGATCACCTCAGCAGCTTTCGGTCGATCATGATGTTCTACGGGGCATCAGATGCGATCCTGTGTCGCACCTTTCCCTCCACTCTTAGAGGGTCCGCTTGAACTTGGTTCAACGCTCTAAAACCGGGTTCCGTTGATTCGTTTGACGAGCTGAGTCATCTTTTTATCGGCCAGTTCGTCAGCAGCCGCCATCACCGACGAAGATCCGACTCCCTTTCTGAAGTTAAGTAGAGAGAAGGGGAGTCCTTGAGAAATTACCTTGGCCGCTTCAATAAGGCCATGCTAAAGGTGGACCACCTTAATCATGAGGTGGCTATGTCCGCCCTAGCAGGTGGAGTTTTGAAGGAAAGCGACTTCTATCTGGCGATGAAGGTCAGTTACCCCCCGAGCCTCTCCGATATGATGGCCCTGGCAGACAAATACGCCAGAGTTAAAGAATCACGGAGGGCTGCCCGCACCGAGCTGGCAAAGAAGAGAGAATCCAAGGGCCCAGACAGGCATCGACCTACCCGCCAGCCAAGCCCACCTCGTCTCCAAAGAGCTTCCCCCCCGCCACCAAGAAATTGCTCCTGAAGCCCGCCTAGGCGGTTTGACCAATATACCCCGCTCACTGTTCCTAGGGCGCAGATCCTCATGGAGATAGAGCGCCAGCTCCCCCGACCAGCTCCTCTCCGAGGGAACCCAACCCAGAGAGACCCCACCAAGTACTGCCGCTACCACCGGGAGGATGGCCACAATACCGAGGAATGCTGGCAGTTAAAGAACGAAATTGAGAGGCTAATCCAGCGGGGCCGACTGAACCAATTTAGGTGGGCGCTCGAACCAGGACAAGGGGTGATCGTCAGCCCGAGCTTCAACAGCCTCCTCCACCTCCAAATCCACCCATGATCGGCCATATCAACGTGATTGAAGAAGACGGTGGTTCGTCGAACCTCAAGAATGATGAAGAAGGTTCGACGCCGAAGAAAGCACGAACGGGCGAGCTCTCTTTCTCCGATGATGATCTTCGGGGGATACAATTCCCGCATGACGACGCGTTAGTTGTATCTCTCAATTTAAATAACTATGATGTAAGTCAGATTCTTGTTGATAGTGGAAGCTCCGTAAATGTTCTGTACATCGATGTGTTCGCCAAGATAAAATTGCTCGTGGGAAATCTCCGAGACATGGACTCCACCTTGATGGGGTTCACCGGCGATGTTATCATCCCAGAAGGGGTCGTAACCTTGACGGTTCGGGCAGGAATATGGCCCCTTGTGGCCACCGTTCACACAGACTTCCTGGTAACAAGCTTCGGTCACCCTACAATGCGATATTTGGGAGGCCCGGCCTGATGTCCCTCAGAGCCATCATCTCCATTCCGCACCTGTCTATGAAGTTCCCCACTGGGCGGGGAGTCGATGTTGTCCAAGGAAGCCAAACTATGGCTCGGTAGTGTTTTGTCACCATCCTTCAGTCCAGGATGCCTGAGGTTGATGGGATGGATGCTCGGAAGGACTTTGCCGAGCAACGAGGAGAACCAGTCAAAGAACTGGAAGAAGTACTGCTGGACGAAGCCCGGTCCAACCGAACTGTAAAGATTGGGTCACTGCTGAAAGGCGAGTCCTGGTGAAAACTGGTCGACTTTCTCCGAAGCAACGCCAATGTCTTTGCCTAGTCCACCTCCGACATGCCAGGAATCAGCCCTGATGTTCTCGTCCATTGCCTTAACGTGCACGAGATGTACCGTCCCATCAAACAGAAGAAAAGGAGCTTTGCCCTGGAGCGACAGAAAGCTATCGAAGAGGAGGTTGATAAGCTTGTCAAGGTGAACTTCATTCGGAAGGTGAATTACCCAAGTTGGATGTCGAATGTTGTCATGATAAAGAAGTCGAACGATAAGTGGCAGATTTGCATCGACTTCACCGATCTCAACAAAGCGTGCCCAAAGGACAATTTTTCTCTCCCCCGAATTGACCAACTTGTAGATGCCACCTCGGGTCATCAGATGCTGACATTCATGGACGCCTACTCGGGCTACAACCAGATCCAGATGGCCCCCGAAGATGAAGAGAAGACCGCCTTCATAACCGACCGAGGTACTTACTGTTACCGTGTTATGCCCTTCGGTCTTAAAAATGCAGGTGCCACCTACCAAAGGCTGGTCAACAAAGTTTTCAAAGAGCAAATCGGTCGGAACATGGAGGTATATGTCGACGATATGCTGGTCAAGAGCAAAGAAGCGTCACAGCACATCAAGGATCTCTCGGAAAGCTTCGCAACGCTCCGCAAATATTGGATGAAGCTCAACCCAACTAAGTGTGCCTTCGGCGTTAATTCTGGGAAGTTCCTCGGCTTTATGGTTTCCCAACGGGGTATCGAAGCTAACCCCCAGAAGATCCAGGCTCTTCAGCAGATGGCGCTCCCAGCATCTATCAAAGAAGTACAATGCCTGACTAGAAGAATAGCAGCCCTCAATCGCTTCGTAGCTCGGTCTGCCGAAAGATGCCTCCCTTTCTTCAAAACTCTTCGGTCGGCTAAGAATTTCCAATGGTCTTTCGGGTGTCAGAAATTATTTGAAGACCTCAAAAAGTACCTTGGCTCTCCCCCTCTCCTCAGCAGTCCAAATCCTGGAGAAACATTATTCCTGTATCTGGCAGTCTTGGAAGGCACCATTGGCTCGGTGTTGGTCAGAGAAGAAATAAGACCCAAAAGCCAATTTATTATATTAGCAAACTGCTTCGAGACGCGGAAACGAGATATACCCGGATTGAGAAGATGGTGTTGGCTTTGATAACCTCAGTCCGAAAGTTGCGGCCATACTTCCAAGCACATTCTGTGACAGTCCTAACCGATCAGCCCATCAAGGCGGTAGTCCATCGTCCGGAGACATCGGGAAGGATGACCAAATGGGCTGTTGAGCTAAGTGAACATGACATTCGGTTTCAACCTCGTCCGGCCATCAAAGCTCATGTGCTAGTTGATTTCCTGCTCGAATGCACTATCCTAGAGGACGGCTCCACTCCCAACTCCCCTGAGCACCCAAAATCTGACGCCCGGTGGCTCCTCCATATCGACGGGTCGTTCAACGCCCATTGCTCTGGTGCCGGCCTAATCCTCACCAGCCCGGAGGGGGCGACTTTCAAATATGGCATCCGCTTCTCCTTCCCAGCCTCCAATAACGAGGCCGAATATGAAACTCTACTCGCCGGGCTCCGAATTGCCCGCGACCTTAAGGTGGAAAAACTGAATGCCTTCACCGACTCTCAGCTGGTGGCTGGTCACGTGCGGGGCGAGTTTGAGGCCCTGGAGTCGAACATGGTTTGATATCTCCAAGAGGTTCGAAGCCTACTCTCTCAGTTCCCTAAATTTGAAATCATTCAGATTCCGAGATCTGAAAATATCCGTGCCGACCTATTATCTTGACTAGCAACCGCGGAATCGATGGACGCCGAGCGAAAATTTCATCTAGAGATTTTGGAGAGGCCCAGTATTGCGGAAGCTGACCGAGTGATGCAAGTTGAGGCCGAACCATCATGGTTCGACCCCATCCTGAAGTATCTTAAAGAAGGGTCGCTTTCGGTCGATCAAAGAGAAGCTAGAAGGCTAAAGCTGCAAGCCACCCACTATGTGCTGATTGACGACCAGCTCTACAAGCGGTCCTTCTCTATGCCATTACTCAGATGCCTTCGCCCATCTGAAGCTGATTATGCCCTTCGGGAGGTACACGAAGGAATTTGCGGCAACCATTTGGGAAGCCGATCTTTATGCCACAAGGTGCTGCATCAAGGTTACTATTGGCCCACCATGCAAAAAGATGCTAACGACCTTGTCCGAACTTGTGACCCATGCCAAAGACACTCCAGTATTCAGAGGCTCCCCTCCACCAGCCTGGTCCCCATTTCCTCCGCTTGGCCCTTTGCCAAGCGGGGAATGGACATTCTCGGCCCGTTTCCACTTGCCACGGGACAACGGAAGTTTTTATTCGTTGCCATCGACTACTTCACCAAATGGGTCGAGGCGGAAGCAGTTGCTCAAATAACTGAGGCCTGGGCCAAGGACTTCGTGTGGAGATCCATCATCTGCCGTTTTGGCCTCCCACACACCATCATTACTGACAATGACAAATAGTTCGACAATCCAAAGTTCCGTCAGTTCTGCGAGGAGCATGGGATCCATCACTGCCTTACCTCGGTCGGGCATCCGCAAGCTAACGGAGCAGCCAAGGTAACTAACCGAACCTTACTTCAAGGGATCAAAGCTCGGCTTTCCAGAGCCCGAGGCAGATGGGCAGACGAGTTGCACCATGTCCTATGGGCCTACCGCACCATCCCAAGAGTGCCCACAGGCGAAACCCTATTTCGAATGGCCTTCAACACAGAGGCAGTCCTCCCCATGGAGATAGGACTCCCTTCCCTGCGGGTGGAAAGCTACTCGGAGGAAGCCAGTGACGAGCAGCTCCGCACCAACCTCGACCTGGTAGAGAAGATCAGAGAAAAAACACGGATCAGAATAGCTGCCTACCAACAAAGAGTGGCCCGTTACCATGCCTCCAGGGTCAAAGGGAAAGCTTTCTTGCCTGGCGACCTAGTTCTCCGAAAAACATCTGTCTCCAAACCGCTAGAGCAAGGAAAGCTAGCTCCGAACTGGGAAGGCCCCTACCAAGTAACGGATGTCGTTGGACTTGGCACTTACAAACTACAAGATCTAAGCGGGAGATCCATCCTTCAGACATGGAACTCAGACAACCTCCGCCTTCTACAGGCCCACCTTCTTAATTTTTGTCAGCATATTGCTTTCATAATTCTTAACGTGATTACCACAATTATATCACCGAAAATTGTAAAGAAAACATATGCTACTTACCAATCTTTAGCACAACCGAGTTGTCTATTTGAGCAGGAAATCTCCAAACCTCGGTTGGGCCGAGCAACAAATCTTCGAACCTCGGCTGGGCCGAGCAAAAATCTCGGAACCTCGGATGGGCCGAGCAAAAAATCTCAGAATCTCGGCTGGGCTGAGCAACAAATCTCCGAACCTCGGCTGGGCCAAGCAAAAATCTCCGAACCTCGGCTGGGCCGAGCAACAAATCTCCGAACCTCGGCTGGGCCGAGCAAAAATCTACGAACCTCGGCTGGGCCAGCAAAAAATCTCCAAAAAATCTTCAAACCTCGGCTGGGCCGAGCAAAAAATCTCCGAACCTCGGCTGGGCGGAGAAAAAATCTCTGAACCTCGGCTGGGCCGAGCAAAAAATCTCAGAACCTCGGCTGGGCCGAGCAAAAAATCTTCGAACCGCGGCTGGGCCGAGCAACAATCTTCAAACCTTGGCTAGGCCGAGTGATGAATTCTGAAGCCTCGGCCAAAACCAGAGTGCATAAATCCCCGGCCAAAACCGGAGTGCATAAGCCATGGCAAAAACCGAAGCGCGCAAACCCCGACCGAAACTGAAGGATTTCCGAACAATTCCCAAAGCTTCGGCCAGTTCGAAAAATATACGTCGCGTAATATTGTCAGTGGGTACATATTCCGTGCCTTTAGTAATCTCTAGAGGCCTCGATAGGCCCTACACAGTAGCCTAAGAACCCCGGACAAAGTCGGGGAACGTCTCCTACTACTAAATCCTTAGGCCAACCGAGCAGTATTCCTGCGCCTTAGTTGCACCTAATGTTCGAATCCTCGGCCAAGCGAGCAAACTCTCCATGCTTTAACCACAACCTAAAGCCTCGATCAACTGAGCGACTTCTTACATACTCCAAGATAACGGGAACATCTCCCGGTACTTCAGCAGAGGTGAAAGACCTCCCTCTATCCAATGATAAAGACGTATGAGCCATCTCTTTTCGAAGAAGCACCTATCTCATCCCGCAAACGAGACCATGTTTTACCGCGTGAGTCCACGGGACCGCCCAGGTCTCCCTTTGGCTCGAACAGGGACAAACGGCCCCCCCCCTTTTTTCTTATGAGGATCAAACGTTGATCTCAGCAAGAAACAAAAGTTGCCAAAAAGAACCTCCCTTTTGTTCATTATAAGAAAAATACAAGAAGAAAAAGTAAAAATAGCCTTCACAGAGGCTTACTATCTCCCCCAGGAGTTGCCGGGTCCCCCTACACCGAGTCAGCTCGGCGACTTGCTGACGGAGGGATGCTATCACCCCCTCCCGCCAGTCAATGACCCAGCGAAGAGCCTCGGCCTCCCTCGTCGAGACGGCAAGAAATTCCTCGACCATCTTTTTGAACTGCTCATGGCCCGCTAGAGCTGACGCTAAGGCCATCCCATCAACAGTCACAGAGAGCGACTCCCCCGAAAGTCCTTGCGGCCATTGCTGCCGACGCTCGGCTCTTCAGTCGATTGCCCTTCACCATGGGAGGCCATACCTGCTCTCAGGAGCTATCGAAAGACTAGCTGAGAGGATGACAAACACTGGCATCCCTCTCGTCCATATTTATATCGCCCTGGCAAGTATTTCGAGCAGTCGAGTCATTAATCCCAACCCAGGGAATTTGCCACGCATCGTCGCTTCAACTAACACCTGCGGGAAGCGAAGAGTCGCACCCCCTCCTGAGGAGGATCGATAAGCATCGACGGCACGCCCAAAAATTCCCCTCCTAGGACCAGGCTCCCCCCAGTTTGCTGACCCTCGTGAAATAAATGTTCTGAAAAATCCACTAGACTCCCTCGAATTGGGCATCCTCGAAAAGGTGCTAAGAAATAAAGCGCGCCAGCAATCAACATTAACTCGCCTCGCCCGAGAGCGACCGAGCCATAACTCCGAATGCTCCCATGCGTCGCTCATTTACATCAGAATCTATATTCACCACAAGAATCAAACATAATGTCATCATTCTCGGTAACGACCGAGCTATCATCGAATCTCTGTTCCTCGACTGGGCCGAGCTATGAGTCGAAATAGCATGTTGCAACCGGTCCAAACGGTCTCCAAAACTTAGATCGGATTCGGGTAGCTCACAAGCCCCGGCCGAACTAAGCATTCTTTAAAACTTAGCTCGGATTCGGGTAGCTCAAAAGCCCCAGCCGAACTAAGTGTTCTTTAAAACTTAGCTCGGATTTGGGTAGCTCACAAGCCCCGACCAAACTAAGCGTTCTTTAAAACTTAGCTCGGATTCGGGTAGCTCACAAGCCCCGGCCGAACTAAGCGTTCTTTAAAACTTAGCTCGAATTCGGGTAGCTCACAAGCCCCAGCCGAACTAAGCGTTCTTTAAAACTTAGCTCGGATTCGGGTAGCTCAAAAGCCCGTCGAACTAAACATTTTTTTAAAAACTTAGCTCGGGTTCGAGTAGCTCGCAAGCCCCAGCCGGACTGAGCGATATCTCTGTATCTTGGCCTCAGCAAGGACTAAGCTGCGATAGCACCGCCGAAATATGCTACAGCATAAAAAGCGCATTATAGGAGTAACAGCTCTCCAACGCAAAAGAAGCAAAGGCCGAAGAAAGAAGGAATGAAAAATTTCTTTATTTCCTATCAAAAGAAAAGTTACAACCTCCTGAGAGGAGTTACAAGTGCACCAAAGCACAGGAAATAAAAAACAAGTGCATGGTTCGGCCGAACTGCTCCAAGCTAGCTTCGGTTAATAACAACATTTCGGCGTCTGGCCCAGGAAATCAGACAAACCACGAACCAGTCAGCTCGCCCTGATAGGTGGCAAGGCCGACCTTCCACGGCCCCTCCAGATGAACTAAGAGATCCAAAAGGAGGCACAACCCATGGGTGCTGATTCTGAGGAACCGAGCGAACCAACCAGCTCCCCTCAGGTGGGATGCTAGGCTGCAGGCCACTGCCTGATTGGGAGCGCTAGGGGACCATCAACCCGCGTTGCTCCCAGATTCTCCTTCCCGTGGCAAGGATTCCCCTCAGAGAAGGGACGAGAATCCAGACCGATGGAGAAGGAAGCTTCGTGCGTGCTACGGGGATCTCGATACACTTTCTACCCCGCACCCCCGTAGCGGGCCACAAAGGACACACTGGAAGCGTATATGTGCGCTCTCCGTGTGATCTCTACGGCCCTCCTGTGTGCTCTCCATATGATCTCTGAAACTCATCCCCTGAGGATGAGCTACTCTCCAACGGCTCCTTCATCACCCCAACTGTCCGGAGGACGATGACTTGCAAAAGGTAAGCTCGATCCTCCCACTCTAAGCCCCAGAGAGACAGGCATCGCGAAGACCTTCACAATTCACAGGGAAGAAAACTTGGGGATGGCCCAACACGGCTCCTTTTTCCCCTTTTTATAAGCGAAGGTGAATTGGGAGCGGCTATCAGAGCAGAAAGCTTTGAGATTCAAAGCGCCTAACCCACACCACCACGTGGCCTCCCGAGATGAAAACAACACCCCTCGTTGCGCTCCAAGCGCGTCGCCCGAACCATGACGCACGCCAAAAGATTTTCTCTGATCCCGGATCACGAGTTTTAAATGCAGAAAATCGCCCGCTGATCTTGCGGATACGGACAGACCTGGGAGATCGTCCAGTGAAAATGACATCCTCCAATGGCGAATAAGTGCTTGAGTCATACGCCAAAACAACATGCATTGGAAAAGATCGACCTAATAAAAGCCCCTTTAAAAGACTGAGGCAACTATTTGCTGGCTACAGAGCCGTATTATCTACTTCGGCGAAAAGAAAGTCGACTTGCCTTGAAAAGACAAGGCACTGACAGGGTAATAAAGTGGCGCGGAGGCCATGAACTCCTCGATAATGACCTCTTAATATCCTCTGCTCTGGCCCTGGTGCCTGTGGGACCTAGGCACGGACCTAGGCACTGCCCTACGCTCCCCTCTAAAGCCAAAGCTGTTTCTATACTTTGAAACAAACCGAAACATCTATTTTCAGTCCAACGTGACTGAATGTTATCCCGCGCCCCGATCCGGGCAAAGATCGCTAAAAACCCTCCAAGGGATGGATCGCTTGTAAGACTTGCGCGACGAAAGCAAGCATCTCAAAACAACGACAAACACAAAAGCTACATAAACTGTTCTTTCCATTCATCATAAAGGAGCAACGAAAAGAAAGGAAAATACATCAGCCCTCACAGGGCTTATCATCCTCTCCGGAGCTGCTGAGCCTTCCCCTCGCTCCACTGCCGGGTCGCACACCTGTTGCTGGAGGGACACCACACGTTTTTCTAACCGAACGTTGACCGGCGGAGGTGCATGATCTCCCTAGTAGAGGCAATCATGTATTGCTCGGTCGCCTGTTGGAGTGCTCACGACTTGCAAACAATGAGGCCAGGACTTCCCTGTCAATGACCGCCTTGGTGCGACCCCTCCGGGTCTCCCAACGAGCGTTGACACCATCGACTGGTGCTCCAGTCGACCTCCCTCCATCCTTCAAAGCCATCCTGCTATCACAAGCTTGGATAGACCAATGAAGATCGGCGGAGGAAATGGTTAACGATGGCCTACCACCTATTGGTATTTAAACTACTCCGGGCAAGAGCCCTAGTCACCCGAACCACCGGCTCCAATGCCACCCACATGAAGCACTACCACACGTTGTCGCTTCAGTGCCTGCTCACAGGAAGCGGGAATTCAGCAAACCCCCCTCTCTCGGAACCAAACTTCCCTTTTTTCGTCGAAGGCGCATCCACGATTTCACCCTTGATAGGAGGACTACCTCGGTCCTGGCCAGGATGCTTCTGTGATTCCTGGTCCTGTCCAGTCGACCTACCGAGTTTCTTGGCCCTAGCCGAGCTATTTCATTTCTCGGCCCTAGCCGAGCTATTTCTTCCCTCGGCCCTAGCCGAGCTATTTCTTCCCTCGGCCCTAACCAAGCTATTTCGTTTCTCGGCCCTAGCCGAGCTATTTCTTCCCTCGGCCCTAGCCGAGCTATTTCATTTCTTGGCCCTAGCCGAGCTATTTCTTCCCTTGGCCCTAGCCGAGCTATTCATTTCTCGGCCCTAGCCGAGCTATTTCGTTCCTCGACCCTAGCCGAGTTATTTCATCTCTCGCCCTGGCCGAGCCATTGCGTCGCTCGCCCTAAGCCGAGCTAGATCGTCTTTCATCCCCTTTTTACCGAGCTATGTTATATCTCGGCCCCTTCGTTGGGGCCGTCCCTATGCCTTGGCCTCGATCAAGATGTTCCCTCAAATCCGAGCTAAAGCCAACCAAGCAGCGCGAATAAGCCACAAGTTGTCTCGCGGTCGGGATAAAACTTGAGACAAGGAATCATTCGAGAAAGGCAATTAAATAGAGACGGAAGGCTCATTCTTAAAAACTTCAAACCGAGTTACACGTCAGAAAAACAAAGGCACGAAATAGCTCTCAAGGGTCAGGAGCTGGATCAGTCCCAGTAGAACCCTCAACTACGCTCGTAGAGGCATGGCTCGGCTCCCCCGTCTCGAATGTCTTCGCCTCCCTGGCAATAGGCTGTAAGTGTCCCCCAAGAGCTGTAGCCTCACTGGGGCCCGGGGCAGTATCAAGGTCGGCATCCGAAACATCAATGTACTCATCTTCTTCTTCATTCCCGGAGGCGCTGGCGTCAGGAGTCTCGACATCCAAGAAAGAGAGGTTCCATTCTGGATGCTCCTTAGATATCTTACTTCGAACGTCCTCCACTCCGAGCTGGAAAGCGTCAGCACAAGTCGAATCTTGTTCGCCCTTGAGCATAGCGAGCCGCATTTCGGTTTCAGCCACTTGGCCCCATAATGAGGCGACCTGCCCCTCAGCTCCAACGACTTGACTCTGCAGTGGGGCGATTTGTTCCTCGGTCTCACTGACCTGCCTCTCGAGCTCTGAGCTCCTCCATCGGCTGGATTCTAGTTCCCCTTGCAAGGCTCGCATCTGATCTTGATTCTCTAGCCCCACCTTTTTTATCTGTAAAAATAGAGTCAGTCAATGACACGATGAGCCAATAAAGGAAGTTAAAAAGGAGGGCGGTACCGTACCTCCTCCTCCTGTTGAGCTAGCTTCTTGGCCAGTTCCTTGGCCTCGTCAATGGCCCTCAGTTTTATCAGTTCTAACCAGCTCGATCCTGCATTTGAGATCATTAATCCTTGATTGCCTATCATCAACTTCCCCCCGGGCTTGGGAGAGCTCGCTGCTGAGATGGATTATCTTCCCTGATGCCACTTGATATTGTCGTCCCTGTCGACCATATCATGATCACGCCGCCGTAACTTCTCCTCCACTTCGCCAAGCATTCTGCTCAGGTGATTTCTTTCTTCGGTGGCCTCTCTCCTCTGCCTGCCTAGATTTTCGCTGAACTATTTTTCAACAGCTTCATTTCTTCGAAATGCTTGGATTTAACCCATGACAGCTCCAAGCATGCATCATCGCACCTCGCTAGGAGCCCCTGTAACTCCTCTACTTTAAGCTTCTGCTTGGACGCATCATCTAGGGCAGCCTGGTACAGTACCCTTATTCTCACCAAACTCTCATTGCTGGCGGCCAGAAGTTGTTCAAATGTGTTAGATGCCTCTGCCCGCGATCGAAGCTCGGCGTTGACTCTCCTGGCCTGGACACCAGCTCCCGTCGCCAAGCTTAGGCGCCAGCACAACGCCCGGGAGATCAAAGCATTCTACAGAACAAAAACAAGTGAGAAAATGTGGTCAAGTTAGCTGGAGAACACCCGCTGCTCTAAAATGACAACTCACCCGGGAGGTGTAGGCCCTATCCAACTTCATGAGGGTGGGATTGTCGATATCGGAGAGAAGGTGGATGTCCTCCACCACATTCCGCTGGCCAAATGTGGCATCAACCAATTACAGATCCGCGAATTTATCCGCTGAAGGATCCACGCCCAGATACAATGCCGACCTCATCAAAGCAGAAAATGCCTCCTCAATGGCCATGTCTGAGCTGCTAGGCTGACCATCCCCGATCGAAGAGCCGATCCGGGCAATCTCTAACTGAGGAGCCTTCAACTTCCCGGCCTCCTCCGACAGAATTCTGGCTTGGCTTTCCTCGGATAACTCGGCCAGCCCAAGCGCCAGTCTTCCCAAAACTTTGGCGGGAGAGGTTCGATTGCAAGGTTCTCGCCTTGCCCTACCCCCCCTCGGTTTTCCTCCCTCGGTCACAGACACTTGTGTCTCCTCCGCAGGCTTCATTGAAACCTCCATCTGCCCCCCTTCTTGAGCCTCCGCTACGGTCGCCCTAACATCGCCGCCCCTAGGCTCTTCCACGGGGGGCCCTCCAATAGGAAGCTCACCTTGAGCCTCGCCGATTACAACTGTTTCCTCCTGTCCTCCTCCAAGGCCCGAGATATCTCCTCGCTCGGGGAAGGGCCCTCAGAAACGACAACCTCCGCCGAATCAGCCATTGGCTCGTCCTTCAAAAGAGGGGTCCGGGCAAGCCAATGGAGTCCCGTTCGAACTGTCTGATATCTCCACCACTGGGGACAGGGGATCTCGGCAGTCCTCTCTGAATCCTCCCTTGCTTTCGATGCTTCCGCCGAGATTGCTCCAGCATTCGGCGAGTACCTTTCGGAAAGACAAACCTTCTTCTCGGGTTTACTCTTCTCCCTGCCACTACTCTCCCCTGGACGCTTGCCCGTCTTTTCTTTATGCGGCCTGATAATTCAGACCTCTTGGCTGTGGAAGTAAGGAGCAAACGATGAGACCGAGATACGTTCGCTCAAATAAAACCAGTAGAAAAGGGAAGGAGGGCCTACCATGCGGATCGAGAGGGCTAAGCTCGGCGGCGAAAAGAGCCTCCTCCGACAGTAAGTCATTGGCCGAGAATGCCTTGCCATTGCGGAGGACTTTCAAATCCTTTTCCTCCTACTCGGATAGAATCGGATGTGTTTCCGCATCTCGAACAAAGTTTCCCATCCCCGAGGAAAGTCAGAACCAATGTTCCCTTCAGCGATGATGAATCGGTTCTTTCATCCCTTTATGGAGGATGGTTTGTCCACAATCGTCTTGAAGGACCTCCGAGGTCCGATATAAGGCCACTCCGATTTTCTCCCGGGTATCAGGTGGTAACCGGCATGAAAAAGGGGAAGAGTAGCTATAACCTGGATCTAGTTGCACATCGAAATAAATCCGATGATGCTCCGCCAGCTGTTGGGAGCCACCATCGTCGGGCAGATGTTGTAAAATGCCATGATCTTCTTTACCAGGGGATGGAGAGGAAACTGGAGGCCCGCCTTCAAACTATCTTCGTAAAGAAAAACTCCGTGCTCCAAATCTTGCGAAACCCTGTGCTCGGGTTCCAACAATCGCAGAGCAACATCTAGGGGAATGCCATACTTCTGGCAAATTTTCTCCAAATCCTCGGTGGTAATCTCCGAGACTACGTCATCGGGGCTCATCATTCTGCTGGCCGAGAGAGACACCAAACGAAACTACAAAGGAAACAGAGAACGAAATTCTCCAAAAGGGAGCGAAGGAGCGTTGCAAACAGAATGACGCTATTTCAACTTTGCTTCCCCTCGAAGGAAACCGTCTCAAGGGAAGATAAGGTGTCTCACCCGAGGCATCCGGAACCGCCTCGATAACGTAGTAAAAATCAGGATCCACTACGTGGCGGTCCCCCAATCATCGCCCCAAAGGAGCCTTACCCAGGGCACGGCGGCCGCACGGCTTTAAATAGGGCATCATTGCGCGGACTGTCCGATCCGGATCCCCCCCCGTTCAAATCATGCCACCTAGACTTATACTCCCTATGCTCAACCTACGCTTCGAACTAGGGAGTGGGGGCATGTGTTGAGGGGTAAATCATTATGCGTCAATAATCGTGTACGCGGCTAAGGTTAGCCCAATTTCTGCTCGCTGTGCGACATTCGCTAGAGACAAGTCAGCCTCAGCAGATCGGAATGCCCTAGCCCCTCACCGAGCCAAGGATTCTCGAGGTGCGGACCTCACCTTCCAGCTCCTCCAGTCGACCTATCTCGTTTCTCGGCCCTAGCCGAGCTATCGACTATCACCTTCCGGCTCCTCCAACCGACCTATCTCGTTTCTCGGCCCTAGCCGAGCTATCGACTATCGCCTTCCGGCTCATCCAACCGACCTACCTTATTTCTCGGCCCCAGCCGAGCTATCAGCTGTCGCCTTCCGGCTCCTCCAGCCGACCTACCTTATTTCTCGGTCCCAGCCGAGCTATCGACTATCGCTTTCCGACTCCTCCAACCGACCTATCTTGTTTCTCGGCCCTAGCCGAGCTATCTCGCTTCTTGGCCTCACCGCCCAAGCTGTCTCTATAGCACGGCCCAGTCCGAGCGATATCAACCCCCTCTGCGGAATTCGGCGCGGGAAAGCTTAAATCCTTAAGATTCAAAACAGGAATCATATTTGAAAGTAGCCTAGGACCCTGGGGCCTATGCTCCCACAAATCTCGAGACATTAACAAGCTCTCCCAGCCGTCGATCCTCTAACTAACTGGATACGAATCCTACCGGTCTTATAACAGACTGGATTCGAATCTCAACAGCCTTCGGACCCACAATACCTCCTAACAACCGGTGATCCTCTATAAATACCATAGCTCCAGACCCCCTGAGGTAGGCGGTCTCGATTGGCTCACTCTCTCTCCCTCTCTCTCTGCCTCTGCTTCCGCCATTGCCGCTCCGCTCGGAGCCCTTGGAGGAAACTCTTCGGAGAGAGCATTCTTCTATTTCTGTTGACTGTTGATCTCCACTGACTTGAGCGTCGGAGGGTCTTTCGCAGAGGGCCACCCCCAACGCCTTCTCGCATGAGGACTGTCTTGCAAGTCCGCCCAGGAGGAAGCCCGTCTCGAAGCCCCTTCGCGTCCAATTCGGAGGATGGATTTCAGCAGCAACACTAATAATATTTTAAGATGGTTCGAATTCCAAGTATGAGGGAGTTTCTTCTGATTGAGATCTTCTAATTTATATGTTTTTGGTCAAACCTTCTCAACTGTTTGATAAAGTCTTTTCTAATTTGGGGTTAATTTTTCTTCCTCGGCAATTTGATACCACAGCTATCATTTTTTGGAGCACTAAGTCTTTTGGTTGGAAATGTTTTTTTTTTTTTGAATTACAATATCTAGTGATCCTTTCCTGATAAGTTGTCATTTTCAATTGTAATTCTTCTCGAGCTTCTTCTATCAAATTCAAATTTTCTCTAATATCTTCCGCATTTTCCTCTTCTTGAAAATTCACTATAAGAATTTTTTGTTTAGCAACGCCGATTTGCCTTATGAGAGCGATCGTATCTTTTTAGAGGCTGTTAGTGCACAGTCAAATGATCGTAGAGTCTACGGTCTAGGTATCAAAGCTTCTGCATTCTTTGGTTGATGTAGTTCATTTTCTTTCAGTCAGGATGACACGGGTGAGTATGAGGATATTGAGCATTTCATTGTGGAACATGTAAGATCTGAGATGATGATCGAGATCACGGGCATCCGATGGAAACAACAAGAGGAGTGCATTCGTTATGAGCAGCAGTTGTAGAAGATGCGACTGATGGTTATGAGAATGTCACAGTCGACACAGTTCTATGATCCACCTCCAGCTCCAGATGACCCTCCCTTAGCTGATCGGCATTGATATTTCTAGAATTTATAGTATTTTATGAGAATTATATTTATGTGCTACTGGTTTGTATTATGAATATTTATATTTTATTTTTATTTTCAATGAAAGATTTTGTTTGTGCATGTATTTCTAGTTTTAATTTAATATTATTGTAGCAAGTTATAAAAGGTAATTATTTAATTTTTTTTTTAAAAAAATAAAATTAGCGATGCCAAATTAGCCTCACTAATTTGTCAAGTCATTAGTTATGCCATTAAGGCATATCTAATTAGCGATGCCTTAATGGCATAGCTAATTACTATGCCACTAAGGTGTAGCTAATGGCGTCCCTCATTAATGATGCCTTCCGTATTGCTAATTAATGACAAACTACTACATCGTCACTAATTTCGTTAGCTATAAACGTTTTAGCGAAGGATTTGGTGCATCCCTAATTTGTTTAGCTATGAATTTTCTTGGTTAGCGATGCCATTTTGGCATTGCTGATTCTAAAAAATCTCGTAGTGATTGCTGGAATGAAAGCCTGACATTCCTATTTCTATTGAATTACTATTTTGGTTCCAAATAACTAGCTATATGGAGTTTGTCTAGTTGGAACTCTGTTTGCAGTATAGTAAGCCCATAAAATGCTAGGTAACTCTTTTGCCCATAATTCCTTGGCTTTATCAAGCCTAGTTTTATGAGCTTGCAATCTTGCTTGGTTCATTACTTCTATCTATCCATTGGTCTGAGGATGAGCAATCAAAGAAAATATATGCTCTATCTTTAATGCTTGATAGAAATTCCTGAAATTTTGCATTGTGAAACTATTTGCCATTATCAGTAACAAGTATCTTTGAAATACTAAACCAGTGAATGATTGATTTTCATATAAAATTTTATACATTCTTTCCAGTTATCTTTGCAAGTGGTTCTGCCTCTCTCCATTTAGCATTTGATAGCCACCCAGAGAAACTTCTTCTATCCAGTGCTAACGAAAAAGGTTTCAAAATATCTATTCCCTGCTGAGCAAATGGCCATCGACCGCTAATTATAGAAAGACTAGAAGAAGATTGAAGAACTATCAAAGTGTTTCTCTAACATGATATATATATCTTCACATATTCAATAACATCCCTATTCATGGTTGGCTAATAGTATCTTTGTCTGTGCACTTTATATGCTAATGCTCGGCTACCAATATAATTTTTACAAATTTCTTTATCAATTTCTCTCAACACATATTTTGCTCGAAATGGTCGGAGACATCTCAGAAAGGGTAATGTATAAAATGCACTAAATAATGTTCTATTTATTATAGTGTATCTAGCTCCCTCCTTTTAACTTTCTAAGCTTCAAACTTGTTTGAAGATAGAATAGCCTTTTCGATGTGAGAAAATATTGGATCAATTCAGCGTGGTTCTAAGTTGGTTAGTTGCATATCCTTATTTGCTATACTTGGAGAAGATACTTTTTCAAGATGTATAATTCGACTATTTAAAACACAGAGGAAGCTAACTTTGATAATGCATTTGCTTGCATATTCTCTATGAGAGGAGTAGACTGAATTTTAAATTGCCAAAAAGAAGCACTTAGAGTCTTGACTTCCTATAAATACTTGATTAAATGAGGCTCATTAACCTCAAAAGTTCCTTAAACTTGATTTAGCACTGATTATGAATCACTATAAACTTTTATATTTTATACTCGAAGATCTCTAGCTAGCTTAAGCCTTGTAATTAAAGCTTCATATTCGGCTTTATTGTTATAAGTTTTAAATTAAAACCTAAAGGCATAAGGTATTGTCACTCCCCAGATCCTGTATTGGATCTAGGGGTGGCAACCCGCCGCATGCCTAGCATGCAAGGCATCCCGAAATATAATATTTAATACAAGGAGGGGTAATAACTATATATCATTCAAATTCAAATTGTTTTTAATACAAACCATAATCATATGTTTTAGGTTACATGCCCAAATACATAAATCAATGGGACCACAATAAAGTATTAGATCTAGGTTGCTCTGATAGCTGCTCCAACTACCCCGTATTCCCATCTTCAGTTCTATGGCTCTGAAAAATATTGTGAGATTTAAATGAGCTCACACTCAATAAGTAAGCCAACTATAATATAATGTAATTACTTCAAGCTTTTATCAACTCAAATTTTTCATAATAAACATCTGCCAAGCTTTCCATGTTTCAAATACATTTTACCATGTTATCAAAATATGCATCGTATGCTCAAATAATTTTGAAAGCAATTGCTATATATAGCATTTCAAGAATATACAATTTCAGAATAAAACCACTGTACCATTGTAAATAGCATGTAAAAATATTTTTATACCAATGTCCCATGGCCACACACTATGTATATAGAACACTTCTCTCGGGTGTAACACCCCCCTTGGGTGTATCCTCCATAAATATCCCCTAGGAGTCAGGGTCCTAGAACCAGCGTCATGAACTCACATCATATCATATCATACTACAACACACCCTAAAAGTATGTGTTCTCTATATACCCCCTATGGAGATGGGTCCCGGTGCCATGTGGCATAATATTGCCATATCCTGTCATAGCACACCTCCTGGGTGTGTGTTCTCCATATACCCCCTATGGAGATGGATTCCGGTGCCAAGTGAGTCATGCAATATATCACATCATATCATATTATAGCGGACTATGGTGGGATATATTATCATATACCCAAAGTATCATTTCATGTCACATTTGCCAAATAGCATGTATCATTGCAAAAATGCAATCCATATACTTTTCATAATTACAGTGAATTAAACATGTTAAATACACATGTATATTTATAAACTTTTAACAAGTTCAAAGTCATGCCAATTGATCAGTTGTCCACATAGATATCCAATTATTTACAAAATACAATAAATAATAAACTAATCATAGTAAATGCTCATTTGCAAATAATAATACCATTTTATTTTCTTATTTTTTAAAATAATGCAATATATATCAATATAGCATTTAAATACATAATTTTTAAATTTTAATAATTTATAAAAATTATTATAATTGACTTACTTACCTCCTGACGCTAATCTAAAAAATGTAATTCAGCTATTTAAGCACCTGAATACCTACAGCATCAATTTCTCAATTTTTAGTCCCCAAAATTAGCATATCACAATAGCTTTTAACTCTACCCAGTTTAATCCTGGGGCCAACTTGGGGCTTGAATATCTTCCAATATATAAACCCAAATGAAAAATAAAAATACCCCAAGAAATTAGGATCAACACTGATCCGGAGCATATTTTTATTTTTTTATTTTTGGCCCAATACGGGGTCCAAATCGTGGCCCAAAAATTGCTCGTGAGCCGGCCCAACAGGGCCCAAAAGGAGAGTGGCCCTACCGGCTCGCTCCCCTTTCAGCCCCGCCTCCCCTGTTTCGTCCGAAATAGGGGAGATTGTGCCGACAGCCAGGGCCACCGACGGCCACTCCCCGGGGGAGGCTCGGCCGCCGCCGATCGGCCCAGAGCCAGCCGTCGTCGCAGCCGCCTCCCATTCCCTCTCTTTCTCCCTCTATTTCTCTCTCTTTCTCCCTGTCACTCGTCCGCGGCATGATCCGTGCCAGTGGCACAGTCGGCCACCACGGCCGACCAAATCTCCACCAGACACTGTCCCAGCACCGGTGGAGGTTGCTAGTCGTAGTCCGGGCCCGGCGAGCCGACGGGCACTCCGCCGGACCCGAACCAAGCCATGAACTGGCTCTCCATCCCTCTCTGTTTCTCTCTCATTCCCTCTCTCTCTTACCTTGGCCGGCAGTGGGGGGAGGAGAATGGAGGAGGAGGGGTGCTCCCCCCTCCTTAAATCATGGCGAGGGGAGGGTTATCCCCTCCCCTGTGACCGTGTGAAGGGGGCGCGTCGGCGCCCCCTTTCTTTGACTAGCTGCGGCGCCTTCCTGCCGCGGCGTTGGCGGATCCTTACATGGTGAGGATCCGTGAAGGGAGCAGGGGCTCATATTCTTCCCTCCTTATAAAATTTTGACCTCAAAATTGATGTACATTTAGAATTATAAGAATACTCATCTTTTCATTTACATATACTAAGATACAAATAGATAAGGATATTTCTTTTTCACTTCCTCCTCAAGCTCCTAAGTAGCTTCCCTCTCAGAATGGTTACTCCACTGAACCTTGACATAGGGAATGCTACGCCATCTTAAAACTTGATCCTTGCAGTCCACAATATGCACAGGATGCTCCTCATATGTCAGATCATTCCTTAACTGTATGGGCTCAAACTGTATCACATGGATGGGGTCAGGAATGTACTTCCTCAACATAGATACATGAAATACATTGTGTATCCCAGAGAGTGCCGGAGATAATGCCAGGCTATAAGCCACCTCCCCCACTTTGCTCAGAGTCTCAAATGGCCCAATGTATTGTGGACTTAGCTTACCTTTAATCCTAAATCTCATCACATTTTGGTTGGTGATATCTTCAGAAAGACATGGTCCCCAATCTGAAATTCTAGCTCCCTTCTTCTCACATCAGCATAGCTCTTCTGTCGGCTCTGAGCTGTGCGGAGTCGTTCCTTGATCAACTGCACCTTCTCTACCGTCTGCCGAATCAGTTTGGGGCCCAACAATCTTCTCTCTCCCACATCATCCCAACATAAGGGAGATCTGCATTTTCTACCATACAAGGCCTCAAATGGAGCCATCTGATACTGACTTGGTAACTATTATTGTAAGCAAATTTCACTAAAGATAAGTGTTGTCCCAAGCACCACCCAAGTACACACACAGGCTCGCAACATGTCCTCCAGGGTCTGTATGGTTCTCTCAGACTGCCCATCTGTCTGAGGATGGAAGGTTGTGCTGAAGTTCAATTTGGTCTCCAGAGCTCTATGAAGACTCATCCAGAATTGGGACACAAACCTAGTATCCCAATCTGATACAATAGATACGGGAATACCATGAAGCCTCACAATTTGCTCAATATACATGTTGGCCAATCTCTCACTGAAAATCCAACTATGAATGGTAGGAAATGGGCTGACTTCATCAATCAGTCCACAATGACCCACACTGCATCATTGCTCCTAGGGATCTTAGGCAGACTAGTCACGAAGTCCATAGTGATCTTCTACCATTTCCATTATGGAATCATCAAGGACTGAAGGGGTCCCGCAGGCCTTTGATGCTCAGCCTTCACTTGCTGACATACTAAACATTTGGCCACATACTAAGCAATCTCTCTTTTCATTCCCTTCCACCAAAGTTTCTTTTAGGTCTCTGTACATCTTGGTGCCTCCTGGGTGCACTATATAGTGAGAGTAGTGAGCCTCCCTTAGAATTTCCGCTCTTAGTTCCTCCACATTTGGCACACAGAGCTTGCCATCAAATCTCAGGGATCCATCCTCCATTATAGCAAATTCATTTTGAACCCCTGACTTCACAGCTTCTTTAATCTTTTGCAGGTCCAAGTCTTCTTTCTGGAAGGACTTGATCCTGTCTAACAGATTGGTTGGAGTACAAGTGCTGCCACAAGCCCATCGGACCATTGTACTTGCAATCCAACCTCTAGCTTCTCAAGATCCCTCTAGATGTGAGGCTGAGAAGTGATCATAGAAGCTAACTCCGAGGAGGATTTCCTGCTCAAGGCATCAGCTACCACATTGGCCTTCCCTAGGTGATAGTGCAGGTTTAGGTCATAATCTTTTAGTAGCTCCATCCACCTCCTTTGCCTCAAGTTTAGCTCCTTCTGGGAAGATGTACTTCAACTTTTGTGGTATGTATACACATCACATGTCTCTCCATACAGATAATGCTGCCAAATCTTCAAGGCAAAAATCACGGCAGCCAACTCCAGATCGTGGGTAGGATAATTTTGCTCGTATGGCTTTAGCTGCCTGGAGGCATAAGCTATCACCTTCTCATTTTGCATCAGAACACATCCCAATCCCTTCCGAGAAGCATCTGTGAATAGGGTGAATCCTCCAAATCTGACGAAGGGTAAGGACGGGGGCTGATACTAGACGTTGCTTCAGCTCCTGAAAACTTCTCTCACACTCCTCAGTCCAGTCAAACTTTGCTTGCTTTTGGGTCAAGCGAGTCAGGGTAGAGCAATGCGAGAGAAGCCCTCCACAAATCTTCGATAATATCCAACCAGTCCCACGAAGCTTCTTACTTCGGATACATTGGAAGGCCTACACCAGTTTACAACTGCCTAATCTTCTTCGGATCCACGGATATGCCATCTGTAGAAATTATATGGCCCAAGAATATACTTGGCTTAACCAGAAGTCACACTTCTGAACTTGGCATAAAGCTTTTTCTCCCGAAGAGTTTGCAGAACAATCCTCAGGTGGTCCACATGTTCCTTCTGGCTTTTAGAATATACCAGGATGTCATCAATGAACACCACCAAAACTGGTCCAAGTATGGCTTAAAGATTCTATTCATCAAGTCCATGAATGCTGCCGGGGCATTAGTCAACCAAACGGCATCACCAAGAACTCATAGTGGCCATACCTAGTCCTGAATGCTGTCTTAGGCACATCCCCAGACTTGACCTTGAGTTGATGGTATCCTGACCGAAGATTAATCTTCGAGAATACCCAAGTTCCTTGGAGTTGATCAAATAGATTATCAATCCTCGGCAAAGGATACTTGTTCCGTACTATTACCCTATTGATTTCTTGGCCCTATTGATTTCGGTAATCAATGCAGGGCCGAAGACTTCCATCCTTCTTTTTGACAAATAATACTGGAGCACCCCAAGGAGAGACACTGGTCTGATGAACCCCGGTCAAGGAGCTCCTGCAATTGGCTCTTCAACTCTTTTAGCTCAGCTGGGGCCATACGGTACGGGGCCTTGGATATAGGTCCAGTGCCAGGGGCCAAATCAATAGTGAACTCAACCTCCGATCGGGGGTAATTCGGTCAAATCGTCTGGGAATACATCAGGAAATTCTTGAGCCACTGGAATATCCTCCAACTTGACCTCATCTTGCTGAAGGTCCTTGACCATAGCAAGAAACCCTTGGCCACCCTTCTTCAAATACTTTGCGGCCTACAGTGCTGACATGAACACCGAGGCCAGATGCTCCTGACTTCCAGTAAAATTGAATTCAGGTTGATTAGGAATTTTGAAGATTACCATCTTCTTGAAATAGTCTACTGTAGCATGATAGGAGGCCAACCAATCCATCCCAAGGATAACATCAAAGGATTTTAGTGGGAGGATGATTAGATCGGCCTTCAATCTCCTATCCCCCATGTTAATCAGGCAAGATATGCATACTGAGTCTACCCTCATAACATCACCATTTGGGAGAGCAATGTGCAACTCCTGCTCTAGAGGAACGGGTGTCAAAGATTCATCCTTGGCGAGATATGTGCTAGATACAAATGAATGCGTGGCACCCGGATCTACTAAGAATTGAGCATAAGTGTTGCCTACTTTAATTATACTGTACAACGGAGTTAGAAGCAGCATCATCCTGTTGTGTGAGAGTAAAGACCCTTCCCTGGGTCCTAGGCTGCTGCTGGCCCTACCCTGATTCGAGGAGGTTGTTGATCCCTCCAAAGGGGACAAGTGGCCATCTTGTGACCCGTCTGCCCACATATGAAGCAGGCACCAACCGTCCGCGGCACCACTTGCCCGGTGGGAGTTTCCGCATTGAGGGCAATGAGTTTCCGTACTCTTCGATCCTGAGGGGGCCTGATAAGGACCTTTCTTCTTGGCCTGCCCTGAAGACTGGCCAGAAGGAGACCCCTTCTTCTTTCTCTGCTATTGCTCCCACTGCTTATGGACCACACCCATATCCCTTTCAATCACAGGGCCTTGTTCACCATAGCACTGAATGTGGAGAGTTCAAAGGCATTGACTGCTTGCATCAGTCTGGGCCTCAGTCCCTCGGTGAATTTGATGATCTTGGCTCTCTCAGTGGCCGCTATGTCTGGAGCAAACCGAGCCAACCGGGTAAACTCGGCTTCATACTGCGCCACAGAGAGATTTCCTTGCTCCAGTTTGATAAACTCTGACTGCATTTGTCTCTGCACACTATTGGGGAAATATTTGTCATAGAAGACTTCCTTAAACTCTCCCCAGGAAATAGCCGTCCGTCCATTCGTTGCTCCACAAGTAGCCACCAATCATATGCCTCCCCCTGAAGGAGGTAGGTAGCGAATCTAATTCGCTCCTCTCTTGCTACCATGAGCTGCAAAGGCTTTCTCCATCTCCCTCATCCATTTTTCAGCATCGCAGGGTTAGTAGATCCACAAAAGGAGCAGGGGCCAAACTCTTGAACTCAGCAAAGCTTTGGCCCCCTCCCCGCCAGGGCTGAGATGGAGCCGACTGAGCAGGCTGTGGAGCGGAGAGGCAGGCGAGCAGGCTAGATTTGCTGAATCTGTTGCTGCATGGCTTGCATAGCCTGCGACATTCCCGCAAGAGCCTGAAGCAATTGGGCCTGAAATTGTGGTTGATCATTGTCAGCCAAATTAACAGAACCAGAGCCTCAAAAGCTTGTTGGCCTCCCTGCTGGCCAGAGTCACCAGCCTGGGAGTTCCCATTAGGCCGCAGACTCCTAGTGCGATGTGGCATTCTTAACTCCTGCCAGGGTTAGGTTCCAGTCAATATCCTTGTAAACCACTAAATTTCAGGCTTTTAAAATATATTACTTAAAATTTCTAATAAAGTTATCACCCTCCCAATGTTATCCTAATGTTCTGCCTAGCTAGTGTCATCTTGTGTTTGTCCCTAAGGTCAAACCTAGGCTCTGATACACAAAAGCTGTCACGCCCAGACCCTGTATTGGATCTAGGGGTGGCAACCCACCGCATGCCTAGCATGCAAGGCGTCCAAATATAACATTTAATACAAGGAGGGGTAATAACTATATATCATCCAAATTCAAATTTCTTAATACAAACCATAATCATATGTTTTAGGCTACATGCCCAAAATACATAAATCAATGGGCCACAACAAAGTATTAGATCTAGGTTGCTCTGATAGCTGCTCCAACTACCCCATATTCCCATCTTCAGTTCTGTGGCTCTGAAAAACATTGTGAGATTTAAATGAGCTCACACTCAATAAGTAAGCCAACTATAATATAATGTAATTACTTCAAGCTTTTATCAACTCAAATTTTCATAATAAACATCTGTCAAGCTTCCATGTTTCAAATACATTTTACCATGTTATCAAAACATGCATCGTATGCTCAAAATAATTTTGGAAGCAATTGCTTTATATAGCATTTCAAGAATATAAATTTCAGAATAAAACCACTGTACCATTGTAAATAGCATGTAAAATGCATTTTTATACCAATGTCCCATGGCCATACACTATACACAGAATACCCCCTCGGGTGTATCCTCCATAAATATCCTAGGAGTCAGGGTCCTGGAACCAGCGTCATGAACTCACATCATATCATATCATACTACAACACACCCTAAAAGTGTGTGTTCTCCATATACCCCCTATGGAGATGGGTCCCGGTGCCATGTGGCATAATATTGCCATATCCTATCACAGCACACCTCCTGGGTGTGTGTTCTTCATATACCCCCTATGGAGATGGTCCCGATGCCAAGTGAATCATGCAATATATCACATCATATCATATCATAGCGGACCATGGTGGGACATATTATCATATACCCAAAGTATCATTTTCATGTCTCATTTGCCAAATAGCATGTATCATTGCAAAAATGTAATCCATATACTTTTCATAATTACAGTAAATTAAACATGTTAAATACACATATATTTATAAAACTTTTAACAAGTTCAAAGTCATGCCAATTGATCAGTTGTCCACATAGATACCCAATTATTTGCAAAATAATAAATAATAAACTAATCATAGTAAATGCTCATTTGCAAATAATAATACCATTCCATTTTCTCATTTTTAAATAATGCAATATATATCAATATAGCATTTAAATACATGATTTTTATATTTTAATAATTTATAAAATTATGATAAATGACTTACTTACCTCCTGGCGCTAATCCAAAAAATGTAATTCAACTATTTAAGCACCTGGGTATCTACAGCATCAATTTTCCAATTTTTAGTCCCCAAAATTAGCATATCAAAATAGCTTTTAACTCTACCCAGTTTAATCCCGGGGCCAACTTGGGGCTTGAATATCTCCCAATATAAACCTAAATGAAAAATAAAAATACCCAAGAAACTAGGATCAACACTGATCCGGCATATTTTTATTTTTTCATTTTTGACCCAATATGGGGTCCAAATCATGGCCAAAAATTGCTCGTGAGCCGACCCAATGGGCCTAAAAGGAGAGCAGCCCAGTCGGCCCGCTCCCCTTTCAGCCCCACCTCCCCTGTTTCAAACAGGGGAGATTGTGCCGGCGGCCAGGGCCGCCGCCACTCCCCGGGGGAGGCCCGATCGCCGACGACCGGCCTGGAGCCGGTCGTCGCCGCAGCCACCTCCCATTCCCTCTCTTTCTCCCTCTATTTCTCTCTCTTTCTCCCTGTCACTCGTCCGCGGCACGATCCGTGCCGGTGGCACGACCGGCCACCACGGCCGATCGAACCTCATCGTATGCTGCCCCAGCGCCGGTGGAGGTCGCCGTCGCAGCCCGGGCTCGGCGAGCCGGCGGGCACTCCGCCGGGCCCGAACCAAGCCGTGAACCGGCTCTCCGTCCCTCTCTGTTTCTCTCTCTCTCTCTCTCTCTCTTTACCTTGGCCGGCAGTGGGGGGGAGGAGAATGTAGGAGGAGGGGTGCTCCCCCCTCCTTAAATCATGGCGAGGGGAGGGTTATCCCCTCCCCTGTGACCGTGTGAAGGGCGCTTGGCGCCCCTTTCTTTGACTGGCTGCGGCGCCTTCCTGCCGCGGCCGAATGGCGAAGGAAGGGCGGCGCCTCCTTCCTCCGTCAACAATGGCGGATCCTCACATGGTGAGGATCCATGGAGGGAGTAGGGGCTCACAGGTATATTTGTATGATTGGACTTGTTAAGAGAATTCCTGCCCTACTTTCCAACTGATAGATGATCCATCCACAAATAATTTCCAAATCAAGTTATTCATATCTTTCTGATGTTCTTCTTTTGTACTTCCTCTAAATGTTCCTGTTGCAACATAATCAGCAAGAGATTTTAAAGCTGATTTTGTTCGGCATTGAATATCAAATTCATTAAGTTCTATCGACCATTTAACTAGTTGGCTAGAAATATCATGTTTATATAGAATTGTCTCAAAGGTTGGTCAGTTAATACAATTATTGTATAAGCTTGATAAATTTGAAATTAGGCCTTAATTTTCTAGCAAAAAGAATCAAAACATAAGTAAACCTTTTAGCTTTATTATATCTTTTTTCAACATCTTTAAGTACTTTGTTTCCATAGTAAATGAGCTTTTATCGACCATCTTCTTTTCTTATAAGTACCGAGCTTACAACTTGCTCTAAAATTGCTAAATATAATATTCATTCTTCCCCATTATATGGACTAGTAAGCAAGGGAGGAGAACCCAAGTATTTCTTTAGCTTCAATTCCTCATTAATTGACCATAAGGAACGTTTCTAAATTTACTCTGAAGATACACTTTGCGGGATTAAGCTCCATCTTGTATTGCCTCATTATTGATAAGATCTCCTTCAAATCATTAACATGCTTCTTGACCTTTTTTTGTTACTAGAGTATCATCAACATAGGCTTCGACTTTCTTTCCAAGTAATGGCTTGAACATTTTATTCATGAGCGTTTGATAGATTGCTCCTATATTTTGTTAATCCAAATAGTATGACTTGTAATAATATAACCCCTTTTTAGTGATAAAAGCTACTTTTCCTTCATCAAATTCATTCATTCTAATTTGATTATATCCTAAAAAAAAAACTCAACAATTCATATTCTACAATAGCATCTACTAATTAATCCATCTTTGGTAATGAAAACTATCTTTTGGAAATACCTTATTTAGATCTATAAAATCCATGCACATCCTTAATTTTTTGTTAGACTTGTTGACCATTACTATATTGCAAGCCAATTTGGATAAATTCTGGCATATCCTTAACGACCAGGCATATATCTGAATTATTTTGTAAAAACTCCATAAACTTGTCATTCAGAGATGTAGAAAGTTGAGATCCTATTTGAATCATCTTATTACTATATCCTCCTAATGATATCTTTTTTAATTTCTCAACTGGTTTTGCATGCTATTCCTTTATATCATCTCAAAAATCTAGATTTTCAACACTCATGGTTTGTTGAATCTGTGTTTTTTCTGATATATTCTTATCTATTATTTATCCGATGAATGCCCCATAGATATTTTTCATAGTCACTACATAACCCTATCTAGCAGCAACCTAGTCTCTTATTTTTTAGCCTTCTGTCCTACCAAAAACTTCATAAGAAGATAATAAGTGAAAATAATCGCTTTAAAGCATTGAGGCTTCATCAACTAAATATTGCATTATAAACAACTGACATTTAACTATCATCAGATTTATCATAATAGTTTTAGTAGTCAAATTTTTACCGTAGTAAGTGGCAAGAAAATAATTCCCTCATATTAATGTTCTAGTAAAATCAACTAAAGGTGCATTAGTAGATTTAATCTATCAATACTAAATCCATTTTTAAAAATGCATCATTAAAAATAATATTAGTAGAACTACCACTATTAATCAATATTTATTTTATTTAAAAATTAGCAATTGTAGCAATTATAATTAAGGCATCATCATGTGTACTTACATATTGAAGATCTTCCTTGAAGAATGTAATATTTGGTTCCTTAGTCCTAATTTTTTTTGAAATGGGTTCCTTGGCTTGAATTCTCCTATCATATGCTTTTCTTGCGGAGGAAGATTATCGACCAGCCAATGTTGCTCCATGAATTA